>CM038639.1:14687196-14967196 GCA_021554675.1 Leuciscus idus | reverse complement strand
ATTTATGCCCACCACGACCCCCTTCACTTGGAAGGACTCTATCTATCTATCTATCTATCTATCTATCTATCTATCTATCTATCTATCTATCTATCTATCTATCTATCTCACAAGCTGTCTGCCTATTTATGCCCACCACGACCCCCTTCACTTGGAAGGACTCTATCTATCTATCTATCTATCTATCTATCTATCTATCTATCTATCTATCTATCTATCTATATCTATCTATCTATATCTATCTATCTATCTATCTATCTATCTATCTATCTATCTATCTATCTATCTATCTATCTATCTATCTCACAAGCTGTCTGCCTATTTATGCACACCACGACCCCCTTCACTTGGAAGGACTCTATCTATCTATCTATCTATCTATCTATCTATCTATCTATCTATCTATCTATCTATCTATCTATCTATCTATCACAAGCTGTCTGCCTATTTATGCCCACCACGACCCCCTTCACTTGGAAGGACTCTATCTATCTATCTATCTATCTATCTCACAAGCTGTCTGCCTATTTATGTACACCACGACCCCCTTCACTTGGAAGGACTCTATCTATCTATCTATCTATCTATCTATCTATCTATCTATCTATCTATCTATCTATCTATCTATCTATCTATCTATCTCACAAGCTGTCTACCTATTTATGCCCACCACGACCCCCTTCACTTGGAAGGACTCTATCTATCTATCTATCTATCTATCTATCTATCTATCTATCTATCTATCTATCTATCTATCTATCTATCTCACAAGCTGTCTACCTATTTATGCCCACCACGACCCCCTTCACTTGGAAGGACTCTATCTATCTATCTATCTATCTATCTATCTATCTATCTATCTATCTATCTATCTATCTATCTATCTATCTCACAAGCTGTCTACCTATTTATGCCCACCACAACCCCCTTCACTTGGAAGGACTCTATCTATCTATCTATCTATCTATCTATCTATCTATCTATCTATCTATCTATCTATCACAAGCTGTCTACCTATTTATGCCCACCACGACCCCCTTCACTTGGAAGGACTCTATCTATCTATCTATCTATCTATCTATCTATCTATCTATCTATCTATCTATCTATCTATCTATCTATGCCCACCACGACCCCCTTCACTTGGAAGGACTCTATCTATCTATCTATCTATCTATCTATCTATCTATCTATCTATCTATCTATCTATCTATCTATCTATCTCACAAGCTGTCTGCCAATTTATGCCCACCACGACCCCCTTCACTTGGAAGGACTCTATCTATCTATCTATCTATCTATCTATCTATCTATCTATCTATCTATCTATCTATCTATCTATCTATCTATCTATCTATCTATCTATCTCACAAGCTGTCTGCCTATTTATGTACACCACGACCCCCTTCACTTGGAAGGACTCTATCTATCAATCTATCTATCTATCTATCTATCTATCTATCTATCTATCTATCTATCTATCTATCTATCACAAGCTGTCTGCCTATTTATGCCCACCACGACCCCCTTCACTTGGAAGGACTCTATCTATCTATCTATCTATCTATCTATCTATCTATCTATCTATCTATCTATCTATCTATCTATCTATCTATCTATCTATCTCACAAGCTGTCTGCCTATTTATGTACACCACGACCCCCTTCACTTGGAAGGACTCTATCTATCTATCTATCTATCTATCTATCTATCTATCTATCTATCTATCTATCTATCTATCTATCTATCTATCTATCTATCTATCTATCTCACAAGCTGTCTGCCTATTTATGTACACCACGACCCCCTTCACTTGGAAGGACTCTATCTATCTATCTATCTATCTATCTATCTATCTATCTATCTATCTATCTCACAAGCTGTCTACCTATTTATGCCCACCACGACCCCCTTCACTTGGAAGGACTCTATCTATCTATCTATCTATCTATCTATCTATCTATCTATCTATCTATCTATCTATCTATCTATCTATCTCACAAGCTGTCTGCCTATTTATGCACACCACGACCCCCTTCACTTGGAAGGACTCTATCTATCTATCTATCTATCTATCTATCTATCTATCTATCTATCTATCTATCTATCTATCTATCTATCTATCTATCTATCTATCTATCACAAGCTGTCTACCTATTTATGCCCACCACGACCCCCTTCACTTGGAAGGACTCTCTCTATCTATCTATCTATCTATCTATCTATCTATCTATCTATCTATCTATCTATCTATCTATCTATCTATCTATCTATCTATCTATCTATCACAAACTGTCTACCTATTTATGCCCACCACGACCCCCTTCACTTGGAAGGACTCTATCTATCTATCTATCTATCTATCTATCTATCTATCTATCTATCTATCTATCTATCTATCTATCTATCACAAGCTGTCTACCTATTTATGCCCACCACAACCCCCTTCACTTGGAAGGACTCTATCTATCTATCTATCTATCTATCTATCTATCTATCTATCTATCTATCTATCTATCTATCTATCTATCTCACAAGCTGTCTACCTATTTATGCCCACCACGACCCCCTTCACTTGGAAGGACTCTATCTATCTATCTATCTATCTATCTATCTATCTATCTATCTATCTATCTATCTATCTATCTATCTATATATCTATCTATCTATCTATCTATCTATCACAAGCTGTCTACCTATTTATGCCCACCACGACCCCCTTCACTTGGAAGGACTCTATCTATCTATCTATCTATCTATCTATCTATCTATCTATCTATCTATCTATCACAAGCTGTCTACCTATTTATGCCCACCACGACCCCCTTCACTTGGAAGGACTCTCTCTATCTATCTATCTATCTATCTATCTATCTATCTATCTATCTATCTATCTATCTATCTATCTATCACAAACTGTCTACCTATTTATGCCCACCACGACCCCCTTCACTTGGAAGGACTCTGTCTATCTATCTATCTATCTATCTATCTATCTATCTATCTATCTATCTATCTATCTATCTATCTATCACAAGCTGTCTACCTATTTATGCCCACCACAACCCCCTTCACTTGGAAGGACTCTATCTATCTATCTATCTATCTATCTATCTATCTATCTATCTATCTATCTATCTATCTATCTATCTATCTATCTATCTATCTATCACAAACTGTCTACCTATTTATGCCCACCACGACCCCCTTCACTTGGAAGAACTCTATCTATCTATCTATCTATCTATCTATCTATCTATCTATCTATCTATCTATCTATCTATCTATCTATCTATCTATCTATCTATCAATCAATCTATCTATCTATCTATCTATCACAAGCTGTCTACCTATTTATGCCCACCACGACCCCCTTCACTTGGAAGGACTCTATCTATCTATCTATCTATCTATCTATCTATCTATCTATCTATCTATCTAAGCACACACGTCCAACTAGAATAACACACAGTGCCACACTAACTGACAACACATTTACAAACGTTATTGATAGATCGGTTATGAGTGGCCTAATAATAACTGACATAAGCGACCACCTGCCAGTCTTTGCAATTATACAAGTGTATGCAGAAGAATAAAGATAGTACTACAATTATGATAAAAAAAACAAAACAAAAAAAAAAACACAAGATGCTGTAAACTCTTTTAAACAAGACCTTTTAAGACAAGACTGGAAAAAAGTTTATGTGAGTGAAGTTAATCGGGCCTATGAAACATTTCTGACAATCATATCAGGATTATATGACAAACATTGTCCTCTAGTAAAGAAAACAGAAACAAAACAAAAAATAAGTTGAGAAACCATGGATATCAAAAGGAATCATAAATGCATGCAAGAAGAAGAATTTACTATACAAATAATTCTTAAAGAAAAGAACAATAGAAGCAGAACAAAAATATAAGTTATATAAAAATAAATTAACAAAAATCATAAGATGCAGTAAAGTTGATTATTATAGCAATCTACTGGAAGACAACAAAAATAATGTAAAAAAAAAACATGGGGCGTCTTAAATGCTATTATAAAAAAAAAATGGAAAAGATGAATATCCAAGTTACCTTCTGGTATCAAATGATACAGAAATCACTGACAATGCTTCAGTTGCTGGGGAATTCAATAAATACTTTGTCAATGTTGGTCCAGGACTGGCAAGGGATATTCCCAAAAATGGGTAGTAGTGATAGAGTAGAAAGTAAGAAGTTATTTGTTGAAGAAACAATATTTATAAGAGGGACTGATGAAAAAGAACTTATCGATGTTGTAAATAAATTGAAGAGTAAGAAATCCACCGACTGCCATGATATTGATATGTGCACACTGCACAGTCAAAAACATTATTGAATCCATAGCAAGACCCTTAACCCATATTTGCAATCAGTCCCTACAAACCGGTGTCTTTCCAGATAAAATGAAAATAGCTAAAGTAATACCAATATATAAAACTGGAGACAAACATATACTACACAACTAAAGACCCATCTCATTGCTTCCACAGTTCTCTAAAATACTGGGGAAAAAAATCTTTATAAGGCTAGATGATTTTATCGCCAATGACAACAATATGGTTTTAGAGCTGACTGATCAACTTCTTTTGCACTGATAGAATTTATAGAACAAGTTACAAACGCCATAGACAGGAAGCAATATGCAGCAGGGATATTTCTAGATCTCAAAAAAGCTTTTGACACTGTAGATCATAAATTATTGATTAAAAAACTACAAAGATATGGTATTAGAGGAATTGCACTGACATGGTTATCCAGTTAGAACAGAAAACAGAAAACAGTATGTTGAAATACAAAACAATAAATCACAGCTGTTGCAGGTTACATATGGGGTGCCACAGGGTTCAGTGTTGGGGCCATTATCATTTAACCTTTATATAAATAATATATGTGAAGTGTCACAAATTGTGGAAACCATTCTTTTTGCTGATGACACAAACCTACTATGCTGTGGTGAAAATGTGGAGAAGCTACTGGATACCATGGAAAAGGAAATGAGTAGGATGAAGATTTGGTTTGATGAAAATATACTAACACTGAATTTGAGTAAAAAATATTTGGGAACCGATTAACCGACTCAGATAAGAAACTAATGATAAATGGTATAGAACTAGAACGAGTATCCAAAATAAAATTTCTTGGGGTAGTTATTGATAGTAAATTAAGCTGGAAACCTCAAATAAAGTATATTAAAACCAAAATATCCAAGTCATTAGCAATATTAAATAAAGCCAAAGAACTATTGAATAAGGCTTCTCTAAGTATGTTGTACTGCTCCTTCATACTCCCATACTTGACTTATTGTGTGGAAGTATGGGGGAACACCAACAAAACAAATACATATCCAATCTTCATCCGACAAAAAAGAGCTATTCGAATCATACATAAAACTACATACAGAGAACCAATAAACCCATTGTTCATTAAACTCAAAATATGAACGTTTAAAGATTTTATTGACTACAAAACTATTCAAATTGTTTTTAGAGCACATAATAACCAATTTCTTAGAAATATCCAAGAGCTTTTTCAACTGAGAGAAAGCACATACAATTTCAGAGGAATATCAATGTTTAGTAAACCATTAATTCGAACAAATAGTAAGTTCCACTGTATAACAACTCAGGGTGTTATCCTGAGGAACAACAGTAATAATGATTTAACCCTCTGATGGTCCTCGGTAATTTCTGACCGAATAATTTTCTGTTTTGAATTTTTAAAAATCACAGCTTCATCGGAAGGTTATGATACTTGGTGACTTTTATGGAATTAGATATGTGAATTAAAAAAAAAAAAATTGAGGTCATGATCCGAGCATGCTAAGAGGTCATAAAAAAAAATAGTCACACTCGTGGTCTTCGGTCAAAAATGACCGACCCATGGGAAATGAATGGGAAATTTACAAAAACACAAAAAAATTCTACAAATTGGCCACAATGCAGAAAAAAAGTGCTCAGCAATGAAGGGGTGGAAACTCTAAAACATCAAGAGTGAAAAACATAACATAATTAATAATTATTAAAATAATAATTAATAAAATGTTATAAACCTTGGCAAAAAGTATTATTTGAGAATTTCTAAAAAAAATACATTCAATCCACATCTTAAAAGTAAGTAATTTTTTTTATTTTTATAATAATAATAAAATAAAAAAAATCATTATTTTCAATGGCAAAAAATGGACTATAAATATTGCATAAATATTAATAAGTTCAATCAAATTGTCTCAAAATACTAAATTAAAAAAGAATAAATATTATAGAACAAAAATAAATTGCATTGGTTTTTACTGGGATGGAGGAAGTTTCATTTTTAGGTGTCCGGTCACTTCTGACCGGGAAGGCCACGAATGTGACTCCTAAACGAAGACCATCAGAGGGTTAAGGTTATGTAAAAACTTATTGCAACTGAAATTTTTATTTAAAAAAAGAATCCTAGATGGATATGAGCTGGAACAGTGATTTTCAGAGCTTTGTTGATTTTTATTTAGTTTGAATATCTAAGTGATGCAAACAATTTAAGTAGCTATAAATATCATTGAAGTGGGGGTAGGACAAGAAAAGTTATATTAACTTCTTCCTACCCCTTTGAACATGACTGTTATTTGGACCATCTGCTGATGATCTTTTTTGTTGATTATTTGTTCTTATTTAGTTTTGTTGTTGTTTTTTAACATGTTCAATAAATAAAATAAATAAAAATAAAAAAACATAATCCGCAATCAATCAATTTGTCAATTTTAGAAATGACAATCTGCAACTGCAAATACTAAACATGATGAAAAAAATAATAAAGTAAAACAAAAATAAGATGTCTATCTATCTATCTATCTATCTATCTATCTATCTATCTATCTATCTATCTATCTATCTATCTATCTATCTATCTATCTATGCCCACCACCAGCCCCTTCACTTGGAAGGACTCTATCTCTACACCTGCGTGAGCACTTGTCTCAACAGACTAACCGCAAGGCAGTGGGGCTATTTGCCCATAGCTGGGACAGTGGTTGACGGGCGCCAGGGTGTTTCCACGCAGTGGTGGGCCTGTGCACCGCGTCTCTGGGGCCCACTGCTGCTCCGAGATCACCTGTAGTTTAGCCTGGGACCGCATGGTACCCAGTTTCCGTGTGTGGCCCCGAGGAGGCACTACAGGAGTCTTGGTGGTGGAGAGGCTCTGTACTGGCAGGAGGAGGCTTACACAGTCTGCTCCTCTTTTCACCCTCTATCAAGAAGGCTAGCCAGCGGCAACAGCTGCTACTATTGCACTAGACGCTTCACACACACCCTGTATTGTAAACACACACACAATTGTATACACACACAAAAGCATAGCATAACAACAATCCGCAATCAATCAATCTGACCATTTAGAAATGACAATCTGCAACTGTAAATCCTAAACATGATGGAAAAAAAAATTAAGTAAAACAAATATAAGCTGTCTATCTATCTATCTATCAATCTATCTATGTAGGCTATGTTTCTATATAGATGTTTCTAACTCTTCCTTACCTATCTATCACTAATCGAGGTTCAACAGGCACATCTTTATCTACATCCTTCCAATCACACTCCCTCAAAAAGGTATAAGCCAAATTAAAATTCATACCCCTTTCATCTGTGGATTTAGAAGTCTGTTTAGACATAATGTGCACGTGTCACTGCACATACTGAGAAAACATCAGGAAAAGACTGAGACAGCCCATCAAAGCTCTCACTTACATATGCACTTCAGTAACTTGAGGGCTAGGTATGACTTTGACTCTAGCCAAATCGTTGCCCAAAATGAAGGAAGCCCCTTCAATTGGCAAAGAAGGTCGTACACCTACTATTACCTGACCAGAGACCAAGGGTGACTTTATCACAATGTGATGTAGAGGGACAATGGTACAACCCATTTCAACCCCTCTTACCAACACTTGAGCTCCTGTATCAGTCTGGTCAGACAGGTAAAACCCCCTCAAGAAGTAACAATTGCGCAGCTCCCTCGTCCCTGAGAATCTATCTATCTATCTATCTATTAGGGATGTCAACGATTAATCGACGATCGATTAATTGTCGATAATACATTTAATCGATACAACTTATCGATCATCGATTAAGCAGGTCTTCATGCGCGTGCGCGCTGCTCAACCGCGAAACATGTAAAGCGAGCGCGCCTAAGTTATGTTTGGGACCATTTTACACCTTCATCATGACTAAGTTTGCGTGTGCATTCTAGGGGTGACCCCGAATAGTCGAAGATTCGATGCTTCGATAGGAGGAGCCTGATTCGACTACCGATCTCACGGTCGAATCTTCGCAGAGGTGTTATGAAACGAGGATCATGCCACTTTGGCAATATGAGGGCGCTCAATGTCTGATTTCACATAGAACTAGCTTTTATGTCAATACGTTAATATTCAGCCTATTATGATAATGCTGTAGGCCTATATAAAAATGTAAAAAGAAAGAAGCTTTTAATAAATATTTTTTAACATGCGTGAATAAATCCAAACACCCCGTGACAGATTTAAGTTTCACTTTCAATCCATGACCGACAGAGGAGCGTCTTCGCGGCAAGGATTTAAATCTTTAACAATGTCTGGGATAAGAAAATCTAAAGTGTGGATGTACACCATCAGAAAGGATATTCTCCAAGGCTGGATTTAGCATCAGGAAAACCATGATCGCACTTCTGCCGGCCAACGTTAACATGTTTCACGCATAGACTGGGTTTCACGGAATGTATTTTATCCGCGCGCACAATTTGAAAAGACTCCAACGGACAGACAGAGTGAAAGACTTTCAGGATTTGTTCTCTCGATCAGGTACAAGTGATTTCAAAACTTTTCAGCCGGTTCTAATTTTATTTTTGGATGCTGTGAACATTTTTAGCTAAAGACTGCCTCTCCAGTTTAGCATTTATTGTTGTTTCTGCAGTTAAAAAGACAAAGTAGAAAATTCTGGCTACTATCGTTATTTTAATAATTTCTTTATTTTAATTTTATTTATTAATCTGTCAGGGTTATCTAATCTAACTATTTGTGGCTTGTGTTTTGAATATATGTTCCCCTGCACTTTAGGCATTTTGCACACATTTGCTCCTCATCCTGTGACTTGATTCTGATTTATTTCGTTTTGTATTTTTATTTATTAGAAAGGTATATTCTGTTCTAATTTAATTTAGTAAATTAACTGTTTATTTTTTCGGTGCATCGATGTTGTGCTGTAGGCTGGCCTGCTCGCACAGGTAATTTAGCCAATTTAATTTGATTTGCATGTGAAATGCAAATCTGCAGTGTGGCCTTTCTGGAGTTATTTATGTTATTTCTTAGTTTTATTGATCAAAAATGTTTTTATACATTTTCTTCTATATCTTTGTGTGATTTTCTGTACATCGCGGCTTTGAAACGTTAAAGCCCCGCCCACAGCCCCACCCCCATACACATGATTCGACTATTAGTCGACTATAGGCAAGACATGACGATTCTGATTCGACTATGAAAATCCATAGTCGGGGACAGCCCTAGTGCATTCGCAGCCTTTTGTTTTGTGCAAATGTAAGTTGTAATACCGTTTATTTTCTGTAGGCCTATCTATATCTGATTTATCTCATATTGAATGCATTTGGTTAAGAATTAACTCTGTAAAACGTCAGCTTCAGCGCGCGCAGCTCAAACGGCAGTGCACGACTAATAATGACTACTGGGACTGTAATATTACATAACATTATAAAGAGAACAATATTGTAATAAAACATTGTGAATTATTTGGGTTTAGTTGCCGTGTCGCGTTGCTCCAGGAAGAGCGCGTCCACAACATGAGTAGTTATGAATGAATGGCACGTAACTTAGTTCAAGTTCACTTGTGCATGAATTTGCGTCATTTTGTGCAGATATAATTTGTAATATTATGTCTATTTTGAATATATCGGATTAATCTCATATAGGATGCGTTTCTTTTAGATAAATAACGTGCTAGCAAAGTGCTCCAGTTTAACGGTAGCAGATTCATTCAGCGCGTGCAGTTGTTCCAGGAAGAGCGCGTCCACAATAGTCACACATTCTAAGCGCATATGAGGCGGCGTTGGTGACACGTTGTATTAGTAGTTATATTTGATTATTAAATAATGAACTTAATTATCAATCACATCGAAACATTTTACAATCCTACAAGCCCTTTATTTATATTTAAAACCATTCTAATTGATTTGGTGAGGAACATAGCGTTTTGAGCAGCATTTGCTGACCCTGTCATGCTGTCATAGCCACTGCAGTAGACGCATATCGCAGTATTAAGGCTAACGATTAATCGATTAATTGATCGTTAATTTAAACGACGATCGATCATGGAAATTTGTGAAAATTGACATCCCTACTATCTATCTATCTATCTATCTATCTATCTATCCATCTATGATCTATCTGTATGTCTGTCTGTAAATATTATAGCCCAGCGTATAACAATCTGCAATTGTGACTGCAAACATTTTAATAAAACAAATGATTAAAACAAGAGAAATGATCAAGACGAATATATGAAAAAAAACATCCTGCAATTATAAATGCTAAACAACATAATTTACCAATAAATCTATTATCTGCAGTATATTTATCTATATAACACGGTTAGTTCCAGTCCTTGGTTCAGATTAGAGTATTTTTCAGGATAAAACACGGCAATGATCGCTTCACACAACGGTTCTATGCATAGACATAATACATTTATATTTTTTGTCTATGGTTCTATGTATCACTACACAACACCCCTAGCAACCACTCTTAGCAACGTAAACATATATTCTCATTTATATTGTTCATTGAAGCTTAAAGAGTAGAGTATTGTGAGAGATTGAGTAAGTGAGAGTAACATTACCTGCATTTACAGTAGATATAGCATTTTCCTTCAGTTCAGTCGTATATTCCTAATAAAAATCAGATTGAATGTCCGCTGCAATATATTGAACTTTTAACAGTTAAGGGGTTTCCCGTGCCCCGACACGCTAACGTTAGTCATTTGCGTCTTGCTTTTCCGTGTTCACTACTGACAGACTGTCTCATAAAGAAATAATGTAAATATAGTTTTGCCTACCTTTGATGTCTCGCGATGCAGCAGATTCACTTCTCTACATGACTGAGTGCTTATGACGTCACAACGGCGACGTCACAACGGCGCCGTCACAGCGCCAGATTTCCTGAGGATGGAAATAGTTATTTCTTTAAAGTCACGAATTTATGTTCTAGTTGTTGCTTCAAACAATTAGATTAACCTTTTTCTTTCTTTCTTTCTTTTTTTTTTTTATCACGTGTGAATGTTTTAAATTACTTTTATATAGAGATTTTGATTTACCCTGCCAGCTCTAGACTTTCAATCTAAAACTATGAAAATTCATTTTAAAACTATGATATACCGAAAATAAATAAACATATAACATTTTAATAGCCTATTTATCAAGTGAAAATTATTTCTTCAAAAGTTTTTTTTTTTTTTTTTTAGTTACCAAAGAGCCAACAAAATGAAATGAGGTGAACATATTAAAGCAGGTCAATTTCACATATACAATATTATTATTCTGCTGTTTTTTATCTATGATGCAATTTTTGTCAAATTATGCACAAATAAAAAGATAATTTGTTAGTAGTTAATATAAAATATAATTTGTTTGTATTCATTCATCATCATCAATTCCAAAAATAATACATAGCCCATTATTTTTTAGTTGGCCCATTGACTTCAATTTTAAAATATGTTTGCTCAACTACTTTCAAAGTTCATTCAACCGAGATATTTTATTTAGTCCAACATTTAGAAATCTAGTGTGAAGATTCTGTCAATTACAAATTACAAAAAAAGGTTATTGTTTATTAATTTATTTGTTATATGATAATAGGAATAGTTGTGGAATTAGCTACTAAGCAATTTTATACTGACGCTGCTAATATAAAATACTTATTATAACTTGCCTATTTATGCCCACCACGACCCCCTTCACTTGGAAGGACTATCTATCTATCTATCTATCTATCTATCTATCTATCTATCTATCATAAGCTGTCTGTCTATCTATGCCCACCACCAGCCCCTTCACTTGGAAGGACTCTATCTCTACACCTGCGTGAGCACTTGTCTCAACAGACTAACCGCAAGGCAGTGGGGCTATTTGCCCATAGCTGGGACAGTGGTTGACGGGCGCCAGGGCGTTTCCACGCAGTGGTGGGCCTGTGCACCGCGTCTCTGGGGCCCACTGCTGCTCCGAGATCACCTGTAGTTTAGCCTGGAGTCTTGGTGGTGGAGAGGCTCTGTACTCGGCTCCTCTTTTCACCCTCTATCAAGAAGGCTAGCCAGCGGCAACATCTGCTACTATTGCACTAGACGCTTCACACACACCCTGTATTGTAAACACACACACACAATTGTATACACACACACAAAAGCATAGCATAACAACAATCAGCAATCAATCAATCTGACCATTTTAGAAATGAGAATCTGCAACTGTAAATACTGAACATGATGGAAAAATAAAATAAAGTAAAACAAATACAAACTGTCTGTATCTATCTATCTATCTATCTATCTATCTATCTATGTTTCTATATAGATGTTTCTAACTCTTCCTTACCTATCACTATTCGAGGTTCAACAGGCACATCTTTATCTACATCCTTCCAATCACACTCCCTCAAAAAGGTATTAGGCAAATTAAAATTCATATCTGTGGATTTAGAAGTCTGTTTAGACATAATGTGCACGTGTCACTGCACATACTTAGCCTGGCTAACGTCAGACCTCTTTCTCATTGAGACGTGGTCTGGGAACCACATGTTCATTTTCTCGTATTTGAGGCGTGGTTTACGAATGCCCAGAGCCGTTTATTGGACGCTACGAATGTCTATCAAATGCGCCTGTACGTAGCTCATAGCCAATCGTTTCAATTATACCAGATTATGTATGTAGAGCGACAGAAATTCGATGAGGAAGATGACGAAATAAACTTGCGTTCTAAACTACTTAGAACCATGTTTAGAACACTATCTAAGGCTGCATCGAAAGGTAACTTCGCGTCTGCTGCCATGTTAGATCCATAGATATAAACAAACTGCTTTGGTGTGTCGCATAGACGTCGTCATCGTCTTGCTGCTCCCTCCCCGTTCTGTGATTGGTCCCCTCGCTGAGGCGAAAATCTAGTCCATGGAATCCAGGCTGCCTAGCAGCGTGAATAAAATCGCGCTGCGCACAAGGCAGCATGGGGAAACCCAGGCTAGCACATACTGAGAAAACATCAGGAAAAGACTGAGACAGCCCATCAAAGCTCTCACTTGACATATGCACTTCAGTAACTTGAGGGCTAGGTATGACTTTGACTCCAGCCAAATCGTTGCCCAAAATGAAGGAAGCCCCTTCAATTGGCAAAGAAGGTCGTACACCTACTATTACCTGACCAGAGACCAAGGGTGACTTTATCACAATGTGATGTAGAGGGACAATGGTACAACCCATTTCAACCCCTCTTACCAACACTTGAGCTCCAGTATCAGTCTGGTCAGACAGAGGTAAGACCCCCTCAAGAAGTAACGATTGCGCAGCTCCCGCGTCCCTGAGAATACAAACCGGAACACACCCGTCCTGCCCTGATAAAGACACGACTCCAGTTGTAAGAAAAGGAGTATAATCGGTGGAACTATTACTACTTTCCAAGTTTTCACACATCAGAGAATGGCGCTCAAAACACTCATCACTTGTCAAAAAGGGAAATTGGCAAGCAGTAGTTAACCCAACTGGCTTGGAAGATTTTGCTTTCTTATTGAGAACAAAGCACTCAGATATCTTATGCCCTGACTTTTGCAATAAAAACAATAATATTTGCCCTAGCAGGAACTGCATCATGCTTACTGGGAGAGGTTGAAAGTGAAACAGAACCTCAAAATATCAAAAACTTGCTCTACCCTTTGAGAAGACACGGAGGGAACCACAAAAGGTGAAACGCTATAGGCTATATATATATATATATATATATATATATATATATATATATATATATATATATATATATGCCCACCACCAGCCCTTTAACTTGGAAGGACCATCTATGATCTATCTATCTATCTATGATCTATCTGTATGTCTGTCTGTAAATATTATAGCTAAGCCTAGCATACATAACAATCTGCAATTGTGAGTGCAAACATTTTAATAAAACAAATTATTAAAACAAGAGAAATAATCAAGACGAATATGAGAAAAAAAACATCCTGCAATTATAAATGCTAAACAACATAATTTACCAATAAATCTATTATCTGCAGTATATTTATCTATATAACACGGTTAGTTCCAGTCCTTGGTTCAGATTAGTGTATTTTTCAGGATAAAACACGGCAATGATCGCTTCACACAACGGTTCTATGCATAGACATAATACATTTATATTTTTTGTCTATGGTTCTATGTATCACTACACAACACCCCTAGCAACCACTCTTAGCAACGTAAACATATATTCTCATATTGTTCATTGAAACTTAAAGAGTAGAGTATTGTGAGAGATTGAGTAAGCGAGAGTAACATTACCTGCATTTACAGTAGATATAGCATTTTCCTTCAGTTCAGTCGTATATTCCTAATAAAAATCTGTTTGAATGTCCTGTCCGCTACAATATATTGAACTTTTAACAGTTATGGGGTTTCCCGTGCTCCGACACGCTAGTCATTTGCGTCTTGCTTTTCCGTTTTCTTCACTACTGACAGACTGTCTCATAAAGACAGTCTTTGCCGCCATCTAACGGCGAAATAATGTACATATAGTTTTGCCTACCTTTGATGTCGCGCGATGCAGCAGATTCACTTCTCTACATGACTGGGTGCTTATGACGTCAGAACGGCGCCGTCACAGCGCCAGATTTCCTGAGGATGGAAATAGTTATTTCTTTAAAGTCACGAATTTATGTTCTAGTTGTTGCTTCAAACAATTAGATTAATCTTTTTCTTTCTTTCTTTCTTTCTTTTTTTATCACGTGTGAATGTTTTAAATTACTTATTACTTTATTTTTTATTGTTTTTATTTACCCTGCCAGCTCTAGACTTTCAATCTAAAACTATTAAAATTAATTTTAAAACTATGATAAACCGAAAATAAATAAACATATACCATTTTAATAGCCTATTTATCAAGTGAAAATGATTTTTTCAAAAGTTATTGTTTCCAGTTACCAAAGAGCCAACAAAATGCAATGAGGTGAACATAAAAAGCAGGTCAATTTCACATATACAATATTTTTATTCTGCTTTTTATTTTATTTTATCTATGATGCAATTTTTGTCAAATTATGCACAAATAAAAAGATAATTTGTTAGTAGTTAATATAAAATATTATTTGTTTGTATTCATTCATCATCGTCAATTCCAACACTGAATATTTTATAAAAAATAATACATAGCCTCTTATTTTTTAGTTGGCCCATTGACATTGAATGTGTTTGCTAGTTTCATTGTTCATTCAACTGAGATATTTTATTTAGTCCAACATTTAGAAATCTAGTGTGAAGATTCTGTCAATTACAAATTACAAAAAAATGTTATTTGGTATTGATGTAGTAATGCTTAAAGAGCTCAGTGAGTCACTAGTTAAAACTATCACCAAAATGATCAACTTTTCACTTTCTCAGGGGACGTTCTCATGTGCTTGGAAGTCATCATCTGTTGTAGTGCCTATATCTAAAAGTGGAGATTCACATGCTGTTACAGACCTATTAGTTTTTTACCAATAGTCTCAAAGGTTGCAGAGAAATTGATGGCTGTGCAAATCACTGATTATCTAAATACTAGTTCATCCAATGCATTTTGGCTTCAGAGCAAACCATTCAACTGAGATGGCAAATAGTTATTTCACTGACAAAGTTAAGTCTCTCTTAGACAAAGGTGAGGTTTTCGGGCGGTGTTTCTTGACCTCACGAAGGCTTTTGACACTGTAAACCACAGAAGTCTTATGTCTAAATTATTAGTATTTTTCTCCAAAGACTTTGAGGTGGATAGAATCAGATTTGTCCGGTCGCACACAGTATGTCTGAGTTCAGAATTATAAACCAGCCCCCATTATGTATATCCACGTGTGTTCCCCAAGGATCTTTTCTGGGTCCATTGCCATTTACATTGTATCTCAATGATCTTCCATCCGTTTGTCCCGACACTGGCGACACTAACATCCAAATGAATGTGGATGACACATTATTTATATACATGGGAACAGAGTGTCACGAGTCCACAAGTCGCAAATTAACTTTAAAAAATCCCTGGTTAATGTGACAGCTTGGCTAGAACAAAGCGGTTTACAGTTAAATATCTGTAAAACAGTGTGCATGTTTTTTTTTTAGCAAAACAAATAGTTAAAGGTGGTATCAGTGATTTCAGGCCCAAAAATATATATATTTTTTTCCTAATGATCCGCTAGCTGCCCGCCCCATAAGCATGCCGTCACAAAACCGCGTCTCTGTAGGCAGCCTAGGCTCTGAGATCTGCACACAAAAACAAATGGTTTCACCAAACACTCAAAACAAAAACAAATAGTGTTCCAACCAATCAACGACAGGGGGAGGGTGTTGTGAGGTTTTGTGCTCGTGCACGGCTGCACGCGAAGTCAGAGCTGAAGAAGAAGCTGGCTCAAAACCTTACAACACCCTCCCCCTGTCGGTGATTGGTTGGAACACTATTTGTTTTTGTTTTGAGTGTTTGGTGAAACCATTTGTTTTTGTGTGCAGATCTCAGAGCCTAGGCTGCCTACGGAGACGCGTTTTTTTGACGGCATGCTTATGGGGCGGGCAGCTAGCGGATCGTTAGAAAAAAAAAATTTGGGGCCTGAAATCACTGATACCACCTTTAAAGTGTAGTGCCAGTTGTTGTTCTGTCAGGGGAAAGGCTAAGAGTTGTATCTGAATACAAGTACATAGGAGTTGTTATTGATTCCAGACTTTCTTAAGGCTCAAGTTACAGTTTTTCTCCATTGGTTTGGCTAATTCCCTGAAACAGAAATTACATTCTCAAAACTCTAAGATAATTTGACAAAACAGTCTTACAGTTCAGCACAACACTATAGCTCACTTGCAAAAGCTCATATCTCTCCCAAAACTGTTCACTCATGCTTCAAAACTAAATTTGTTTGTATAAGCAGCTATGTCTTGTTACTAATAAAAGGTACAGAAATACAATAAAATAAAAGCAAATGTTTTTTTTGTTTTTTTTTTAAGTTAAGACAATCATCTTAATTTCATACAGACTGTTTCAAAGCAGCTTTACAGTTATAAACTGGAAGAAAAAGATCAATGATGCAAACACATTCAGTTCTCTAAGATTCAGCTCTAAGACAGAAGTGTCATTATTCAGCTGCAGTCAGTTCACAGTTGATTCAGTTCAGTAATTGTGTAAAGTTCATCAAAGATGTAATGAGTTCATTTCAGCTGTAAAGCAGCTCTGCAGTGATGTCATCATTCAGCAAAAAAAAAAAATCTTGACAAACATTTTAAGTGGATATTAGTGGGATTATAAAAAAAAATGGCATGATCCCTTTTAAATCAAAGAATAGAAAGAAATAGGTGCATGACAGTTTATAAATTTTTTTTAAAAATGTCAGCCTCTGTTTTCATTTAATTTATTGTATTATTAGAAAGATTCAGGTCTCAAATCTTTAAAATTGAAGGGTTACCCAAAAACAAACTATTTCACTTAAAAACAATCATCACTACTCAGCCTAATTTTGAGATTTTTTATTTTTTTTTGTCAGTTTGACGTGAAAAGACAAAGGCCTATTTTTGTGCTTCCTGAAATAAAACTCTTTAAAGGGGAACTGAAACAAACAAAATATAATTCGATAACATGTTGGTTATTAAGATTGTAAACAAATTAATTCAAAAATAATATTAAAAACAAAACATATCTGAAGTTTTTCCCAATACTGAAATTTACATTTGTTGTTATCAGAGCGCAGCCGTGTTCGATGACGTCACCGGCATGGTACCACTAGGCTGACGTTATGTCAGGCTACTCTACTGCTACTCTGACTGAACTGACTGATTTTGACTGTACAAGTTCACACTAAAAACAGCATTTAAAACAGCATATTCTTCACTGTATGAATGAAACGAATACTGATTCTTATATAGACTGCTGTCACTTTAAGAACTAGGGATCTAGAATATACTGATACACATAGAACCTTGTGATTTGACAATATATGATTTGTGTATAATCTTGAATCTAAGAAAAGTAAAAGGACAGGCATAATTGTACAGAATCAAAACAAATGATTTATGATTAAGATATTGTTGAATTTCACACATAGGGGAGAAGAGTGAGGGGGTTTCAAACGGAGAAACATAGAATAGAGTGAATATAAATAGTAGACTCGATCCATATAGCATATCAACATTTCAGTTAATACAATAGTGCTCAACAAAAATAAAATAAAAATCAACAAAAATGTCTGCACACTTCTGAAGCAAGTGATGAGGTTCGAAACGTGGATACCAATGTCGTATGTAACTTTAGAGACGGTCCATAAATGTGCGAATGTCCAACGTCAAGCCAACTTTATGCCAGTATATCACTGGGAAACGCTTGGAGTGAAACTTTGCGGGATAAGTTCATATTCTTCTGAGTGCGTCCATCTGCTTGCCTGTAGCCATAGTACAGCCTTCTCAATAAGGTGCGAGTTTGGTCTTTTATATCACTGTATTAGTCCATTAAAGGAACCGTGTGTAAGATTGTGGCCAAAACTGGTACTGCAATCCCTTTCAAATTACTGTAGAGCGGTAAATAAGAAAACCGTAATTGGTTTGTTACCATTATTGTGATCAGTGTTTGCTTTAGTTGACCCTTAAGTCATTAACTTTAGATTTTGTTTGGCTGCTGTACCTGAGTTATAACAGCCAGATGAACAAAGAGAAAAGGTGATATGATGGTGTTGGTTGTGTTTTAAAATAATCATTATTTCACAATCATTCAACCTGAATTACTGAACTCATATAGAGCCCACTTTCTGAGTTAGATTTACTTTATTAATTATAGCAGCACTGTCCTTGAAAAAGCATAATATTTGTAACTTTTACAATGTAATCCAAATAATTTCTTAAATTTCTTAAAAGTTGTTCACATCCAAATAACAGTTTTTTTGTTGTGTTTTTTAAACACAGACATCAAGAATCAGCCTGTGAATCTCAACAATGGTGACAATTATAAAGCATGTTGCAGTGCATTCTGGTTGCCACCAATCAAAACTCATTCATGGCTCAAATAAATAATGAGCTTATGTTCGGAGTTGATCTGTTTGTCACCATTGTTGAGATTCATACACTAAATCTTGATGTCTGTGTGTGCCTACCTGAATTACTTTTTCAGAAGATTTTTTTTTATTATTATTTTGTAATTTGATCATTTGGATTTCATTGAAAAGGCTAAAAATGGCATGCTCTAAAAGGACAGTGCTGCTATAATCCATAAGGTAAACTTAACTCAGAAATTATGCTCTCAATGAGTTCAGTGATTCAGGCCATCTAATGATTATGTTAAAACACAACCAACGCCATCAGATCACCTTTGTTCATCCGGCTGTTGTAACTCAGTTACAGCAGCCAAACAAAATCTAAAGTTAAAAATGTAAGGGTCAAGAGTCCAACTAAACTAAACACCAATCACCATAATGGTGATCATTTAACATATTTTCTCCTTCAGTGATTCTGCTTGTTAACATCAGGTGTCTTCAATAATGGTCAATTATCACACAATTAATCACTTAATTATCTCATTAACTTTAACACTGCTTCAGTGTTAATTATAACACTCTGAGTGTGGACTCAAACACTGAGAGTGTTAATTTAACACTGTGGATCTAGTGTTTCGCGTATACGTTAAGCATTTTATATGTCCAGCAATCCTGAAGTATTGAGGGAAACCCTAGTACTGCAGCACATCGCCGCAATATAAAGTTAAGGCAACTAAACAACCAAGAGAAATATAATATGTCTACCTCAAATGTAACATTTGATTTGTACAGCATCGGTGGAATAACATTATAATCTTGTTCACGGTAGAAAGATGCATGTAGGCTACACAGGGACCGTGAAGACACTGAATTAAACATAAAAACAGCCCTCATAATAATCACAAATACATTTACATTTCTATAAATCAGTTTTTATGAATGAATGGCTTGCTTTAACTGTTGCTCTGGTCTTCGTCGACAACACGCGCTTGCACCACATGCTGGTGAGGTCGATTAACAGCAGATGGAGATTATGCTCGGTAATCTACTGCTTTTCCTGCAATTCCTGCTGAATTTACTGTCGAATTTGAACCACTGAATTTGTGAAAGCGAATTTGTAAAGCGAAATAAAATGGACCAAAAATTGCCTGTTGAATATCATAGGTTGTATTTTTAAACAGCTTGAATATTTTTGAAGCGAAATATTAAAGCTGCAGTCCGCAGTTTTTCCTCTTTGTCGCCATCTCTGTTCGAAATCTGCAATTGCAGTTATTAGCGGAATTATCAACTTCACGTGCGTTGTGCCTCGGCATGGCACAGCGTGGATGAATCCAATGTTCTGAGGAGAATGTGCGGCTGTCAGTCACCGCGCCGGTGTGGATACTGTCATTCGCAATCACAGATTCTACTCTTTGGAAGTATGACCAACATAAGAATTTTCACCGGAAAATGTCATCTGAACAAGTAACATCCACTTTTGTTCTGACCAACTAAGGGGAAAAAGCATTGCAGTAAATCGCGCCGATTAAATCTAACCATCGCGTTAAACCATGCAAATTATACTTTGTACTCAAATTGTTAGCCTAATGCTAACAACATCAGCATTGCGTTACTACATTTAATGCCCTTCCGATATTTGTCCTTGTCTTCGCATGGGCCGGTTGCAGTCTCTTTTTTTCTCCGAAGTCTTTCACATTTTACAACGGGTGAATCTCCAGTTGTCACTGGTGATTGTCGTTTGAACCTTTCTGGATCCGCCATCAAATTGATAAGTTTAATCATATCAAGTGCTTTGAGAAAAGGCTATAAATCTCCACCACCAACATCCTCACACGCAACATAGCCTACTAGCCGAGACTCCTTCTTTATGTGTACAGATGTGACGTAATGACGCAAAGACATGCTCAAATTTCCTGCGGAAATCCACCAGTACCACTGGAATTAAAAACATTATTACAAGCTTAACATTTTGAATCGAGCTAAGGCAAGAAGATAGTTTTGAACACTGGCTAGTTATGTACTTGCTCACAAATTTATTTGGGATAATTTTCAACCCAAAAAAGCTACGGACTGCAGCTTTAAAGGTGAATATGGATTATTGAATTTCTATTAATGAAAATGTGTTTGAAATGTTTTGAATTGAAATATTCACAGCTTAAATATTCACCCATTTTGAATTTCAGCCCATAAAAATGCAAGCCCTAAAAATATAATGCATTAAAATGCAAGCATGGTTAATGCAATTCATATTTTTTTTCCCCCCCAAGTAGTGCAATTCAACAGGCTTTTTTGTTTCAAAAACATTTGCCATTATTTTACTTCCATACTTAAACACAAAGATGTTTTTGCAGTGATTACATAAAAACACAATGTGAGTGGGGATAATATGAAATAGAAATGCCTTTTTTTTATAGGAGAGATGAATTTCAGCATGAGTATAAGAAGCTGAGTGAAATTACTTCAAGAAACTTACTTGCTTGTAATTTTGAAGTCTTTTAGAAAAAAATATATAATCTGTATAATATCTGTATAAATATATAATCTGTATATTCTGCATATTATCTTCAAATGTACAGTATCTTGTCTCTTCATGTAAGACATATAATCCCATATACTTGTGAATGATTACCTGCCCTGTCCTTGAGAATCCAATTAATTAAGATTAGTGTTATCAATGTGTGGTAAATGACTGATAATGCAGAGACTCAGGACAGAATGACCGTTGCCATAGGGAACAGGAAACATAAGGTGTTACGTGATAAATCTGAGAATCTCTTATGAAAGGGGTTATGCTTTTTTTACAGGGCTTGTTGTATAAATTGAACTAATCTTTCGGCTGATGAATAAATGAACATACATCAGGTAACATATAACTATTTTTAGAGGCACCTTTTAACGCTTTATACAATCCAGATTAGCTTCACAGTGATAAACAGGAAGCGATCAATGATGCAAACTTCATCAAATATTAAAATCAAATGTTGCTGTAAAGCAGCTCTAAAATTCAGTTCAGTTAAAAAAAACTGTAAAGTTGATCAATTATCAAATGTTTAATTCAACTAAGCAGCTCTACAGAAAACAAGTGTCGTTATTTACTTTGAGTCAGTTCAGTGTTGATTCAGTTCAGATTAGAGATGAATTTCTCACATGACTTTATGAATGTCAAACCACCAGCATTTTCATGGACTGTTAATATCAGCCAGTTAAAATCCTAATTATGTCAAACATGAGATTTATTAATTTGATCAAACTGTTAAAAGAAATGGGGAAATACTATTTGAATGGTAAAAATCTTGCAAATGCTGAATAATGAATGGGGTTTACCAAGCAAAAGGGGATCTGAGTAAGTAAAAGTGAATTTGAAAAGTCTGAATTTGAATCACATTTCAGTCCAGTCATCCCAGTTAAATGCAACCACTGAGAGGGGCTTTCCATTTGTTCTTCTAAGGATGAGTGTACCTTTAACACTTGTTTCGATCTTCAAACACACGATGGATCCTGCCATCAGAGAGCAGAGTTCTTCAGCAAACACCTGGCTGGACACTGAAGAGGCACAACAACTTTATTATTTTAGGTGTGGTGCCACACAATGATTATAGTTTCTCAAAGGGTGTGTGAGAATGTTTTTTTTCTTTAGTGTCATTGTTTGTTCTTGAGTCTGAGAGTCTTGTATTGTGTTTGTACTGTAAAAGTTGTGAAACGGTTGTTAAAACACCATAAAAAGCAGTTTTGGTTTATGCACTTAGTTCTAATATCTGCTAACACTTTATTGTGATGTGATGCTCCACAACAGACATTCTACTTAGTAACTTTGCAAGTACATGTCAACTTTTTACCCTAACCTGACAGTTTGCTAATAGTCTAATGAGAGTTAGTTGACATGTAGTTGCAAGTCATCGAAATAAAGTGTAACCCTAATGACTCGAAACTTTCAGGAAAACAAGTAATGCATCTGCATGCAGTTATTTAATAATATACTCAGATTTAGGTTAACTGAACTGGTTTAATGAATTTTATTTTAGCTCAAGCTTAATTAGAAAAAAGTACCCTCTTCCAGCATGCATTGGGGCATAGATAATTCATATATGTACATTGTTTGACTGTTTATTTTACATTGTTGTTAATTACATTGTTATTGCTCGTCACAGTAACTTGTGATGTAGGAGTAATTTTGGACTAAATGTAATAAGTTAAAGAAAATGGTTAAAGAGTCTTGTGTATTTCATGCAAGGGGTCAGTTTAAATAAATGTGCATGGATGAAGATTTGAACAGATTATGCGCTGTACACTTATTTAAACGCACATATAGACATGGTTATGCATGCACAAATTAACTTCTGAACATATAGTTTCTTTATGGTGAGACAGTATGCTGAACTTTACCCAGGATGTTCTGGCAGGTGATAAACTATCAGGTAACTACATCTTTTCCCTGCTTATAATCTTTTATCCTTTTATAAATGTTATCTTCTTGGTTAAAATTGTGTCAAAATATCTTTACATTTGATTAACTAAAAATGATACATTTCTTGATTGCAGGGATGTCTTAAAAGTTTCAGCATTTCTGCTTTTTGTATCAGTGGGTGGCAATATTTTACTGATTTTGACTTAGAACTACAATATTTTTGCATTACTTGTTTGACATATAATACTGTATAATCTTTAATATGTCTTCTTCATTTTACATTATAAAGTTTCTTTCTTATATTTTTCAAAACTCTCAATTATTTCCAAGTTTGAATTATATTTCAAAGCCTAACTGTACGCAAATGCACACGCATGACTACGTGTAATTTGATGGTTTGGGTACATGGAAACTTCAAAACTTTCCGATGTGCTCATGTTCATTGTCATCACACCTACGTAATCATCACACGTCATGAACGAAGCAAAAGGATCTTGCAGTTGTCACCTACAGCGGGCCTGTGCCGGGGTGGGACGGCCCGCCACTGTCATGGTTAACCACTGAGTGGGCTAACTTACTGTGACAATGTACTTTGACATCAAGACTCTGATCTAGAGGAAGTACTACAGGCTGCCTGAACCCTCTTGTCTGCATCTGACATAACCTTGATGTCTTGAAACAATGAACATTGGGAGTTCTTGATTTTAACTAAAATGAGAAGTTAGGACTGTCAAATTAAAAAGAGTTAGGCGTATTGGAAAAAAAAAAGTGGTAAAACTTTATTTCGATGGTCCACTTTACACATTCTAGTAACTTTGCAACTGCATCTCAACTAACTCTCATTAGTAGACTGTCTGCTTTATATCTGCTAAGTGCTAACACTTTATTTTGATGCTCATCCAACAGACACTCTACTATTAGTAACTTTGCAAGCATTTATTACCCTTTGTTAATGTTAATTAATAAACATGTTTATGTTCGTGTTAGTTCACACTTCACAGTGCATTCATCTTAATACAACTTTTGATTTAAACAATTTATTAGTAAATGCTGAGATTAATATCAAGGTTAATTAATGCTGTAGAAGTATTGTTAATTGTTAGTTTATGCTAACTAATGCAGTCATTGTAACAAATTAAACCTGATTGTAAAATGTCAATTCCGTTTTTACAAAATTGTATAGCTACTAATTCAAAGGCACAATCAAATGTGCTTCCGTGCATTGGCTGACCCTGAGCCAGAGAAAGAAGTGCTCAGCGCTTTCACATATCACAAGTTCACAACTTTTCAGTGTTTTCAACTATACATAAATGTTTAGTTTAGGTTTCAGACATTTAAATACACATAAGTACTAGCAAAATAATACATTTATAGTTTGTAAAATACACACTCAAGTGTATGAAAGCGGCAATAACAATCCTTTCAATTAAAAATTTAAGTGGTGTTATATTAGATACACATTGTGTTGGTAACTAAAACGTTTTCTCACACTTCACCGGCCACTTACTTTCATGTATTTCGGGTGAAGTGGATGAATGGGCGTGTTGGAGATCCGACTGATCTGATTCTCTGAACTGCATCGCAAAATAACATGGACACAGACACTTGTTGCGTTTCCCTCGATCTCTGTATTAATGAGTGCACAAAAATACCATTAAAAGCATAACAATTTGCATATAACAATATTGCATTCCAGTATACATAAAATAACCCATATATTGTATTTACTGTCAAAACACAAAGATATGAGCATCAATTGGCATAAAACACTATATCCATCCTGTTACACACAATAAACAAGATAGCTTGCATCTGTATGTGTGACAAAATAAAATATAAAATAAAGAAAATGCAAATCATATTACTTATAAATCAGAATGATACTCTGTACTCTATATGTAGTGCATATTAATCTCAAAACATTTTACTTGTCACAATATAATACCACTTTACACGTCGTCCATTTTGTGACAACTGCAGGTCTTCACACTTGAACTTGGACGGTTCAGCACGTGAGCCACTAACACTCAGTCATGTATGATACAAACTCAAATAAACATAAAACCGTGTTAGACGATAATAATATTACAGCCAACTCATCTTAACAGCATAATAACACAGTATTTTCATTATACGAATTGTCAGAAACACATACAAATTCATGAACTAACAATACAGTGCATTGAGACGTGCTGATGGTAGCATAGCATCGGAAAATATTCACGTTCGGCATGTGCGACAATCTCAACTCTTTTTCCACAATACGGGTATATAACAATTATATTCTATATGCACAAACTCATATGAAAATGAAATATTTGGATATTTAAGGGGCTTACCTGAAAAGGGGAACATAGAAATATTAAAATTACAGACAGACACTTGTTGCGTTTCGCTCGATCTCTGTTTTATGAGTGTGGGGGGGGGGGGGGGGGGGGGGGGGACTTAGGGAACCGTGTGCCTGAAAATAGCTTTCCATGCTCGCCCCACCCCCTGCTGGAGTCTTTCGGTACTGCACCATAACAAACTACATGAACCAATGAAATAAACAATCATAATAACAATAATATTCTCTTCTCAATACTTGCTACACTTATTTGAGGATCGGAATATCATGTAGTTGATGACAAAGCCAACAAGTTTGTGAATGTTTTGAATGAAAAGAAGAAGAAAGAAAAGTAAACTCAATAAAAAGCAATACATCTGATGCGGTGTCACGTGACCGATACGTTCTAAAATAACGGTCGCCTTAAATCTCACGCTAAACATACGTGTGAAAGGGTTAAATAATGCCAAAGATTCACGTTTTATATTTTCCAAAATGGCGTTTGCGTTTCTTTTTGGCTGTTTTTTGATTCTGGATTCATGCCCCAGTGTAAGGTCCTGTCTGCAGTGTGACCCGGTGGTTCGTTATGTGCACGAAGATTTCCTGTCCTCAGTTAAAGGAATCACTGTCCGTGATCAGATTGAACTGGAGCAAATCATTGAGCAAGCTTACGTCAACTATCGGGAGACCAGCACATCATTTCGGGGTGTCATAGGTAACGTGAGGCTTACTGCTGTATTCCTGACCAGAGTCTGGGCCTGACCATTTCATGGACGTTAACAAAACAAACTGGAATGCTAACTTACTGCGCATGTCTGGTCCTGAACCATTTCCGGTGCCGCCATTTTTAAATCTCAGATCTGTGAAAACAAGCCAAAAAAGTCCAGCGAAAAGGCAACAGTAAACTTACGGTATTTCCAAACTCTGAAAATAAACGATGATTGGAATTATCGGACTCTTTCAATAAGAGTTTGATGAGTAAACTTTATACACAGAACATTAAACGTTTGTCTTCATAGTCTGACGGCAAATTGTCGGATTGCGTGTTGCGGCTGCTTGCGTGTAACTTACACGAGAGATGCGATAAAAGCATATCGCAGTCTGGATGCTAACAATTAATTTCTTAGCGGAAAGGTTGGGAACATGTATTTCCTACAATGTGGATGACGATATATCTTGTGCTTGGTACAGAAAGTCAAACAGCGTCAAAAACGTACGTATTGTTTGTCCGGGGAGGTTACGAGAGGGCATTTCACTTGCATTGCTGGGTCAGTCTGTATATCTATGCAAATAGTCATATTTATTTGTACAGCGCTATTCAAAATACATATCGTTTCAGAGCAGCTTTACAGAACATGCATGCATATTACAATACTAAATAAATGTACGCTAGTAAACTAATCGCTATGTGTCATTACTCATTTCATACGTTTCCAAATGTGTGTGCTTATTTAGGTGAAGTTTGTTACTGTGGAACGGTGTGCGCGAGGGTTTGAATGTCCTATCTGAGCCCTTCATGTTGTCACAAATAAACCGAAGGAGAATGCAATTGCTTGCTTTTTCTAATGCATAAACCTGTATTAGTAATTTAATATAAATGTAGATGCGTGCAGGTTAAAAAATTGGGCAATTAAGAATAAAACATACAGAATACAATACACTTTTTAGGTCCTTGAAGGTAAAGTGTTATTTTATGGTGTTCAATAATAGTCACATACAGATTTGCTAGCTGTGTGTGTGTGTATAGTCAACATTTGAAGTGGATCAAAAAAGTTAATCAAAGTTGTCCTAAGACAAGAATGGTTATTGTTAAAAATTCATGTATAACTTTGATGAAAGGTTTTGATCCACTTCAAATGTTGATAGGTTAATCAGGAGTAGTGAGGAGTTGCTGCTATTCTTGTCTGTGATTTTGTTGTTGTTGTTGATAGTAGTTGAAATAACCCATTTAGATTAACAATAACTTTGTCTAATAACTGAGTAGCCTTTATGCTGAATAATTATTTTATTAGGTTTTGTTATTTCACATTCATATCTGCAGAAGTCTAAATAAATGTGTATATATATTTTCGTTCGTCAATATTCATTCGTTTTAGTTGTTTTACTTTTTTTTTGGCAGTTTTAGGCATTACAGGGATTTTCAAAACACATAAATAGAAAAGAAAACAAAGGGAGGAACACATCACAAGTCAAACATGCAAGCAAAACATGAAACCTCCATCTGAATCCCTTATTTGTTTTCCTTGGAAGTCTGTTCATATGCATATCAAAAAAAAATAAAATAATAAAATAATAATAATAAAATAAATAAATTAAAAAAAAACGAATAATAATAATGATTTAGTAATAAAATAGCAGCCAATCCAAAATTATCTCTACTCCTTCCAAGCTAAATTTTGAATTCCCAAGGATAGCATATGTTCCGCATCTACACCTAAGTATTTTAGAAAGGGGCCCCAGATCCTGTAGAATTTAAAGGGTTTGCCTCTTAGTGCAGTGGAAAAGGCTTCATTAGGAATAAAGCCCTTAACAATATTTATCCACTGAGCCACTGATGGTGTTATGTCAGTTTTCCATTGTAACAAAATACTTTTGCGGGCACAAAATAATAGTATTTGCAAGAGATGATCACCCTTAAAAGCATGAGGGAGTTCCTCTGTAAGTCCCAGTAAACAGATCTTAGGCCCTAATTGTAAAGAACAGGAAAAAATGTTACCCACTTCTAGACAAACCCCCGCCCAGAATTGCTGAACCTTAAAACATCCCCAGAAGCAGTGCATAAGGGTTTCCTCTGCGATCTTGCATTTATTGCATAGGCTGGATAAATTGGGGTTCATTATGTGTCTGCGAACCGGAGTGATATGTAATCTGTGCAATATTTTAAACTGCATTTCCCAGGATGCATTGTCTGCTAAGTAATGTGTTACACATACCATTTACCAGTCCGCTTTGTGTATTTCTACCCCAAGATCAGTTTCCCATAGTCTCCTAACTTTATCTGAATTATCCTTGTTCGAACTTGAGAGAATATTATAAAAACGGCTAAGTACTGATCGAGAAGATGAAAGTTTATTAAGCTGGTTGTTTTACTTTTACTTTTAATTTAACTAAAATAAGACTGCTCCTAGGATGCATGAGATCATTATGAGGATGGCCACCTTGAAGAAGCTCAAATATAAAATAGTTTTAATTGCTATTATTTCAGAATTCGGAAAAAGGCGCAAAAATGATTAAGCTTGTCCAAACTTTTGACTGGCAATACATGCAAGATTTGCCAAATTTCTGCTTGCCTATGTCTTCACATTATATTTATAAATGATGATGTTGAGTGCTATCTGATTTGCTTTAGATCCTACAACACTCTATCGTGCACGGACTGAATATCAGAGTGAATTCAAGAGGCACTGGAAAGAAGACAGGACAGGTGAGAGCTGCCTTTATGCAGATTATGTTCTTCCAGCAGTCGTTCATATTTTAAGGAGAAAAGATCAACATTTTCACGTTAGAGTAAAAACATAAGAAAAATGAAGATGCTTTACATCTGAAACCATGAAAAAAAATCACTGTTATTCTTGTGTAGGTTCTGTTCAGTGGGATATGATTACTATAGTGGAGAAAGGAAAAAGAATCCTTCAGAAACATTTGGAGATTTTTGTTACCCAAGGTAAGGATCTATAGGCAATGGGCATACTGTAAATGTTTTTAAATAGCAATGATGTTTCAGAACTCCTAATTCTCACTAATTATGTTTTATCATTATTATTTTCCAAAGGTCTATGTCCAAATAAATGCGGTAAGTACCAATTTGAGATTTCTATCCACCTTATTTTTCAGCGCGGAAGTAAACTATTTTCTGTGAATGTGCAAGACTTCCAGTTCATTATAATTCCGCGCATTTATAATTAAGCCACTACATTAAAATAATAGGGTAAGAAATACCAGTTTGCAATATCAAGCAGCATAAGGAGCTTTTTTGTACAGCTAAAAATAACTGGAAGCGGATGACACCGGAAGCCAGACATATTCAATTTACAATTGGCTTCACCCACCCTTCAGTGAAAAATAAGGTGGATATTTCCTATATTTTAACACAATCAGTCAAAATTTTGTGCACACACATTCTTTCACACAACTATTTTTCACATTTTATAATAATAATAATACAAAATAATAAATGTGAAATGAATTACAGAAATGAAAGCATGGGAATTATATGGTAACCAAAACCAAAACCTTGCTGTTTGAACTTGAAAAATGAAACTCCAAAGGGAGTTATTCTCTATATTAGTGCGCACTGTTTGTCCCTGAAACGCCTGGATTGTAGTCTTGAGTTTTCTTCCAGGAACGTACACGTCACAACATTTAAATAAGTCCCGCCCAAGGCATAAGTAAAAAAGGGGTTGAGGTCTGGTTGCATTAGTAGTGTGTTGAAACGGTTATGAAGCGGGGCGTGACATTTCTGAAATTTCTCAAAACTGTTGACCAATCACAACACCCTTGTCCAGCCGACCAATCTGAGCACATTGCACTTTTCAGAAGGAGGGGCTTCATAGAGACCAGAACTAAACAAAGCGTTTCTGACAGACAGGGAAGAGAGGTGCTACAAGAATGTAAAATATGTGAAAATAATGTGTTTTTGAACATTCAACCATGAAAACCTATTCTAGTAGACCCAAAAAACAACAAAATCAAGACTTTGTAAAATGGCATAATAGGTCCTCTTTAAGCTTTTAGATCAAAATGATTTTCCTGAGAGACATAAATTCAGTCAACTGTGTTCGAATCTTTGACTGGTTGTGTACTGTATGTGTTACAGGACACTGAGTATAATGGAGTGTGATGATACATGTATATTATATTGCTCACCGGGTGTGTGTGTGGGTGCGGATGATTGTTTCTTACAGGGCTGTTGTATCAGAGAGTGATGAACTGCACTTCCTGTCAGTATAGGCTCTTTACATGTCTGTCAGCCACTCCACCTCTAGACTGTGGAGGTGAGACAAACACCCACGGATATACACACCTGAGTGGCTTTAACGGACTATATCAACACATCTCTTTTGTCTTTCTCTCCTTCTGTTTCTATCAGAGAATCATCTTAAGGCAGATGAAGGAGAGGAGGTGGTGCTGGACTGTTTCCTGCCTTGGCACGCTCTTGTCATTGGACAGACCGAGTACCATTACTCTTGGCATCCTGATGAAAAGAATGTACATGCACACAGACACACACACATTTGAACGCAGTTGCAGGTTTCAAATAATCTTGAAGCCATTTTGAATGATGTTGCAGACAAGTGCTCTTTAACATACTTTTTATAAAGACTTATTATGGAAATAATAATTTTAAAGAATATGCTTTTAACTGAATAGTGCAAACTGAATATCATGTTTTTGGACACTCAATTGCATGTTATTCGCAATTAAATGGAAATGTATTATAGCTTATATTTATAATAAATCCAATTAGTTGTACTGCTTTGACCCACTTAATTAGTACTTAAGTATATATTTATATGTAAGTTCATAATTAGTTCTATTGTCTTTGAAATATGGTTAAAGATGTATGCCGAATTTACTGACAAGCATTTATGGCAAAAAAAAAAAAAAAAACTATTTATATTGAAATATGCCATTTCTATTGAAAATTTCAGGTCATTTGTACACAATGTAATTCAAAATACGGGTAAAACACCTGCGAAAAATCGATATGAAAAATTCCTTTAATTTTAACAGAGTACATTGTGAGTGTAATGATTAAGTTGCAATTTAGTACGTTGCAAATATATTAACGAAATGAACAACAGACTACAGTTAAAATTATAATCAAGTACTTGATTGTACTTCAAGTATACTTCAAGTACTTGTATAATCAAGTACTTAACATACATGTGCTTTAGTATGTTGGTCAACCTATCAAAATAAGTGTACTTTATTAAAGCACAACAAAATATTTTGAAAACAATGATTTAAAATATAGACCTACTTTTAATGTAGATGAAGTACACTTAAGTGGCCTTTTATGTTAATAATGTTATTAGCAAGTATGGTTTAAAAAATACTTTTACAATTAAGTGTACTTCTTTTTTCATAAGTGAATTTTGGGGAGTAACTAGCTAAAAAAAGTGATGCTAACTTGACTAAATTTAAGTGCAACAGCAGCTCAGCTTTCCAGTTAAAAACGACTCTTTCTAACAAGTACTGGTTATACCATGTAATTATATATAATTTTACAGTAATGTTTAAGTAGTTTAATTAGCTTCATTAGAGGTCTAGCAACTAGCTTACTTTAAAGGGGAACTATGCAGTTTTTTTTAAGCTTAATTTACCTTAACTGAACAGCTTCCGAGTCATTGGAATGGCTATATGACTTTTTTCGGGTTGAATGGTGGCCGTCTCTCTTCCCCCTAGCGCCTGTGAGCCGAAAAACCACCCTTGCAACTTTGGCCCGGCGCGCCGCCGGCCTCAGCGTCAGGAAGTATCGCGTCATATCAGGTCTCGCAATGTAACGAATTGCTTTACGGCACTGCACACATTTATATGCGAGCCTTCTGTGTAATCATACATACCTCAGTGGACATGGCTCCATGCGTTCGCCGGCTTCTTTGAAAACAAATGCACATGACCAGAGGGAGAAGATGGGAGGGAGGAGAGTCGCCAACGAGTTTTTAGGACAGTTGTCAAATATCTATTCCGGAGCTGTAGGGGAAGCTCTATAATAGAGAAACCCACGAGCAAAAAGCAAAGAAAGTGAAATTTCCAAAACTGCATAGCGCCGCTTTAAATGTTTATCTTTTAGGTTGATATGTTACAGTTTTAGTATTGATCTTTCCAGAGATCCACAAACCAGATACCGATTGTGATTTGAATTATTAATTAAAATGTACTAAAATGAGTTTGTTCTTTATTCATTGAAAGCTGTCACGTGATGGAGAGTATGAAGTGCTGGTGGTGACAGAGGAGTCTAAAATTGTACTCAATCAGCTGACAACCAGTGAGGAAGGCATGTACCGCTGCCTCCTACAGGATCAAAGGGGTACTGTGCTGTCCCGCATTTATTTTAAACTGGAAGGTAGGTCGGGTTTATAATGCTTTGTGTTGAATGTGACAACTCATTGTGGTCTAGTTAGTAAACAGTTTTTTTGTCCTCCTCTTATCTCCTTCCCTCAGTCAACCCACTGCCGTCTACAACCCCTAGACTGATTGCGATGTTGCCGTCCCTGCCCTCGGGTTATGATGCCACACCTCGCCCTCATAGGAGCAGTTTCCTCATTATATTGATTTTACTCACTGTACTCAGCATCACAGGCAGCCTTGTCATCATAGTGTACCTCAGGTCTGTCATAATAACAACAGGATTAGGTTTGATGCACAGCACTTTGGGCATATTAAAAAGGTTATGTAATACACTTTAAGACAGGGAGAAAGAATGAGTAATTAAATGAGCAATTATTGATCAGAGTAACACTTCTGAGAGACATTTCATAGAAAAGCGTTTGCTTCATAAAACACATTTGGATGACCTCACAGATGTTTGTTAAATATGTGTCTTGCCTAGCATTTTTTGCATATGTTGCTTTTATTGTATATATAGTAGCAGTATTTGACTACAGTAGCTGTCAAATTTCATTTCATTAAGTGACATTATGTTCGCATTAAACTTTCATATTTTGGTTAGATATAATCAGGCCCACATGGAATCTGCACCCACGGAAATCAGCAGGTTCCCACAGAATTGGAACGGAAGGCCTGCTATTGTTTGTTTATAAAATATTGTGGCCAGTGTTGTTACTGTTAACTAAAGCTAGTTAGTTAGTATAAAGATAGACATATTAGGGGAAAAACTAATGAAAATGAAAATGTTGCCTTAGCAACTAGCTAAAATAAAATGAGTTGAAGTATAGGCTACTAAAATTACAAAACCTAAAACTGAAATAGAAATAAAAGATAGAAATAATATTTAAAAAAAAATACAAATGACAAAAGCACTTAACAAAACTATTAATACTAAAACTGAAAATATAAAATTAAATGCTAATAGATGCATTTGCTTTGACATCGCGGTTTTCTCCAGAGCGGCTATATATTTTTTACAACAAATCTGTGACATCACTGAACTTACGTAGGCTGTACTATGATGCTATGTTCTTCTAGAAACAAACTTTGTTGCATTGTTTTCATGTTACCTTGTAAAGCTGCTTTGAAACAATCTGTATTGTAAAAAGCGCTATATAAAGAAAGGTGACTTGACTTGACCTGACTTAATTATATATATATATATATATATATTTACTAAAATATCAATAAAAATATGTACTTATTTTAACATGATTAAACATCTACAAAATTCAATAGATGTTTCATCAAATTCCTACAAAATTACTGTAAAAGCTCTCTTTACTATTTCCTCTTTTAAAATTCATGTTTTAGTCTATATGACATCCAAGCTGTGCTCAAGTTTACATACGCTTGTAGAATCTGTAAGATATTGCAGTAAATAATTTTATTTTCAAATATAAGAGATATAAACATACACTGCCATTCAAAATGTTTTTGATTAAAGTCTCTCACGCTCTCCAAGACTGCATATATATATAAATATATATTTTTCTTTTTTTTGGAATATACAAAGGGTACAGCAATATTAAATGTATACATTTCTTTTTTTACTAAGACTGCATTAATGTGATCAAAAATACAGGAAAAAACTAATATTGTGAAATATGATTACAATTTATTATAACTGTATTGTAATACATTTTAAAGTGTCATTTATTCCTGTTGTAAATGTCTTAACTGTCACTTTTGATCAATTTAATGCATTCTTGCTGAATAAAAGTTTCTTTTTTTTTTTTTTTACAAACGATAACAAAAAACTACTGACCAAACTTTTGAATGGTAGTGTATATAAAACAACAACAACAACTGATAAACGTCTTGCAGATTCTACAAGGGACATCTACAAGGGACATAAACTGAACTGCATTAGGGTTGGCACATGCAGGGAGAGAGAATGGGGAGGAAAAAAGAATGACAGTGGGTGATCTGTCATGGCATCCTGCTGATTTTGTTCAGAGAGACAAGATTAGGAAGGAAGCACACTATGTTTTCATCCATTCTGTCATGTTGCTTTGTGTCCCTCTGACAGACTGACCATGAAGCGCCAGAAGGAGGAGAGAGACAGCAGGAGAGGAGGAGAGGGGGAGGATGGAGAGAACATTGAGCTGGTGTCTGAGACAGAATGAGGGATGTGATCCAGAGAGATAAATGAATAAATGACTATACATTCCCAAAAGAGTATGGGTGTGGAGTCATTTAGATTTTTTCAAAGAAATTAATACTTTTATTCAGCAAAGATTAATTAAATTGATCAAAAGTAACAGTAAAAGCATTTACAATGTTACGAAGTTTTCTATTTCAAATAAATTTAAAAGAGTTTTCTATTCATCAAAGAGTTGTGAAAATAAATGTATCACAGTTTTCACAAAAGTTATCTGAATTGTATTACTATTTATAATAATAATAACAAGTGGTTATTTTTAGCAGCAAATTAGCATGATTTCTGAGGGATCATGTGACACTGAAGACTGAATACCGGTAATGATTTCTTTGTCATCACAGGAATACATTTGCCGCAAATATTGGCACCCTTGGTAAATATGAACATAAACATTTGTTTTTGTCAAAACTTTATTCAACTTCATTAGTCTTTCATTCAAAATATTCAAAAAAAATCTAACCTTTAAAGTCAAATCGTTTTAAATTTTCAAAAAGTCAAACATTTTATCATAAAACATCTCAGATTACGACTGTTAACACGGTTTCCTAAAAAGGGAACGAGGCACTGCATCGGAAGTAACGACGCTATGGGAACGCCTCTGCGTGATTGCATCTTTAAGCACGTGTGTAATCAGTCAAATTGAATGGCGGGACGTCATCCTTTATAGTGTGACTTCATGACCAGGAAGCTATAGAGCGCACCTGGACCAAACAATGTCAGCTTCTGATTGGCCAAAGCAAGTCGGCATGCAGGAAGTATGGCAGGGCGATGCAGCGTCTTGTTTCTAGTTACAGTCACAACCTGAGACGTTCTCTTTCAAGGGAACTGAACTGTGTCTGAAGTTACAATGCTATGGGAACACCCACTCCGTCATACTGACAAGTGCCTGTCTAGTGTGAATTCTAGCGTGCACAATCTAGGATGTGAGCACCTGGGGTCCCGGTGTGAAGTCCAAGTCTAGGTCGTAGAACCTCACAAATGTGAAAGGAGAGGACCAGCTCGCCACATCACAAACTTCTTGTAGGGATACCCCTGACAACAAGGCTTTGGGAGCCGCCATACTTCAAGATGAATGAGCTCTTACAGCCATAGATAAAGGCTGACCACACACCTTATATGCAAGAGAAATAGCATTGACTATCCACTTGCTAATCCTTTGCTTGGTTGGTGGGGATTCTCGTCTACGCGACCCGAAGCACATGAAAAATGTATCAAACTTTCGCCAGAAGGCGGCTCTTTGGACATAGGCATCCAATGCCCTGACTTGGTATAGCAAGTTTAGCTTATCCTGGTCCGAAGTCCAAAAGGGGAGGAGAGCAAAAGGCCTACAACACTATAGATTGCGCCACATAAGTGGGGACCTTAGGTACATACCCTGGTCTAGGGTGTAGTAAAGTCGTATAGACGCAGCCGCGGCCATGTCTGCACCATGGCATTCTGTGGGGCTGGATGCGTAAGGGAGAACCAGAGCAGACAGTGAGTCGTTTCTTGATACTCAACCAGGTCCACTTCTGCCTAGCCAAACTCCCTACTAATCGTCTCAATTCCCTGGGCCTCAGCCCCTGTCTGCTCCCTGATTCAGGCACCCAGGGATGAACACTGCCCTTAGTAAGAGCAGCTTGCCCTGGGTCCATAGGAGGATCTGGTGCGCCAATTTGCAAAGGGGGCGCGACTGCAGACCCCGCTGATTATTTATGTAGGTGACCTCCGATGTGTTGTCTTTACGAACAAGCACATGATGGCCCCTGAGGTCTGGAGGGAAATGTTTCAGAGCCAGAAAAACAGACAATCGACTCATCATCTCCAGGCAATTTATGTGCCACAAGAGATGATGATCCCCCACAGACCTTGTGTCAAGCGACCCTCTAGGATCTCTCCCCAGCCTGTGAGGAAAGTGTCTTTTGTAAGCATCTTGCGATGACAAGGCACTCCCAACATGGGTCCCTGGGAGAAGATCTCAGGCTTCTTTCACATCACCAAGGTGCGGAAGGCAATCATGCGAAATGGGTTGCCCCATGGGGAAAACCTCTTTGTTTTGAGCCACCACTGCAAAGGTCTCATGTACAGCAGGCCAAATGGTATCACGTTGGATGCAGCTGCCATCAAACTAGATCTTTTTTAAGGCTGAAAGGATTGATTCGATACGAGCAGGTGACAGATGGGCCTGCATCGTCATCGAGTCACATACCACTCTTTGAAAAGTGGTCCTCTATAATGGAGAAAGCACTCTTTTCTTGGCGCTCAGCCTTAACCCTAACTCCCTCATTTTGGAAAGATGATATCTCAATGCCGAATCCCCATTTGCGCCGATTGAGCCAGAATCAACCAATAAACGATATCGTTCAGTATGCGAATGCCGAGTGCTAGGCCGAAAGGAAGAACCTAAATTCTGGTAAGCTTCGCCACCTAAAGCGAACCTGAGGAACTTCCTGTGTTCAGGAAGGATGTGGAAGTATGCGTCCTTGAGATCTATTGTGACAAAACAGTCCTCAGATCTGATTTGAGTCATGATTAGTTTTAATGCTAACATCTTGAACTTGAATGTTTATAATGTTCGATTCAGTCTGTGCAGATCTAGATTTAGATGTTCCATTTTTGGAACGATAAAGTACCGGCTGTAGAACCTGAACTTTCTCTCAGGAGGAGGGACACGTTATATGTCCTTCTTCCCCAAGAGAGCTATGACTTCTTGTTCCATTATCAGAGCCTGCTTGGGACCTACCACTGTGGGCAGGATCCCATTGAACCTAGGCGGATGAGAATCGAACTGAATTCTGTAGCCTCTTTCTATAATCTGCGGGACCCACTGAGACACATTTGGCAGAAGTTTCCACGCTGCCAGATGGTCTACAATGGGAACCAGTCTCTCAAGACTGGTCTCTGGTGTATTTCAAGTAGTCAGCTTGACGCCCTGAAGCTAATGACCAGGAGGGAACAACTGAACTAGCTTCTCTAAAACCATCCTCTGAACAAACCACAAGACTTCTGGAACAATGTCCTTTGGACATGAGACCAGAGTGGAGATGTTTCGCCATAATGCATGTTTTGGGCTTGTTTTGCAGCCACAGGACCGGTGCACATTGCATTCACTGAGTTGAATATTTTGAACCATGAACTCCTCTGTATACCAAAGTATTCTATAGTTAAATGTAAGGCCATCTGTCTGACAGCTAAAGCTTCACCTAAATTGGGTCATGCAACAGGACAATGATCCCAAGCACACCAGCAAATCTACAACAGAATGGCTGAAAAAGAAAATAATCAAGGTGTTGCAGTGACCCAGTCAAAGTCCAGACCTCAATCCGATTTAAATGTTGTGGCAGGACCTTAAGAGGGCTGTGCATAAACAGATGCCCACAAACCTCAATGACGGTTCCCAAAGTTCTTCCACAACAATGTGAGAGACTGATAGTCATATAGAAAATGATAACTTTAAGTTATTGCTGCTAAAGGTGGTTACAAGCTATTGAATCATGGGGTGTATTTAGTTTTTCACACATGGCTTCTCCATTTTGGCCTAGTTTTTGTTAAATAATGAAATGACACGGTGCAACTGCCTACTCAGCACGAGTTCCCTTGAAAGGGAACAAAAATGTATTTTCTGAAATATGTGTTTTTTGCACTGATCTATATAATGTCATTCTATATAGATCAGTGTTTTTTTTTTTGCCACAATTATTGGCACCCCTACACATTCTAATGCATACAAATCTAACTGAAGTATATTTTCATTCATATGGTAGGTTTTTAAGTTCAGAGTTTATGTTCCCCACCCCCACCACCAGTCACTCCACCCCCACCACCAGTCACTTTCAGACGAAACCTGCGCTCACTTTCCCCCTCCCATTTTTCCTCTGCCGTATCATCCTCTCTTCCCCCACCCTCACAATTCTCATCTCTGGATGTGAATACCGCAACGGACACCTTATGCTCCACTCTAATCTCTTCTCTAGACATTATCTGCCCTCTCTCCTCCAGGCCAGCACGCGCTACTCCCTCTAACCCCTGGTTATCTGAGGTTCTTCGGGAACACCGGACCGAACTCAGGGCAGCGGAGAGGAAATGGCACAAATCAAAAGACGCATCTGACCTGAGTATGTATCAATCTCTCCTCTCCTCCTTTTCTGTTGATGTTCATGCTGCAAAATCTTCATACTTCCACAACAAGATCAACAGCTCCTCCAACACACGATTACTCTTCAAGACATTCAACTCTCTCCTCTGTCCACCTCCACCACCACCACCCGCCTCCTCCTTAACTGCTGACGATTTTGCGCACTTCTTCACCAACAAAACAACAGCTATCAGCAGTCAGTTCTCAGCTCCACACACACAGGAACCCAGACCGACCCCTTCCACAGCCAATACCCCTCTGTCCTCCTTTTCTTCGCTAACCGAGGAAGAAGTATCTACACTTCTCCTCTCCAGTCACCCTACCACCTGCCCGCTTGACCCCATCCCCTCACACCTTCTACAAGCCATCTCTCCCACACTTCTACCATCACTCACACACATCATCAACTCATCCCTCCATACTGGCACCTTCCCTACAGCATTCAAGCAGGCTCGGGTTACTCCACTGCTCAAAAAACCCACGCTAAACACATCATTTGTAGAGAATTACAGACCTATCTCTCTCCTACCATTCATTGCGAAGACACTTGAAAGAGCTGTCTTCAACCAACTAACATCCTTCTTGTCTCTAAACAACCAGCTGGATGTCAACCAATCTGGCTTCAAGAAAGGACATTCAACTGAGACTGCATTACTGTCAGTCACAGAAGCCCTACGGATCGCAAAAGCTGCTTCCAAATCTTCAGTCCTCATTCTCCTGGATCTGTCTGCTGCCTTCGACACGGTGAATCATCAGATCCTTATGTCCACCCTCTCATCACTGGGCATCACAGGAACTTCACTCCACTGGTTTGAGTCCTATCTCACAGGTAGGTCCTTCAAGGTCGCATGGAGAGGTGAGGTATCCAGAGCACATCAGCTGACCACAGGTGTTCCCCAGGGTTCAGTTCTTGGTCCCCTCCTCTTCTCCATCTACACCACATCACTGGGACACATCATACAGGCACACGGTTTTTCCTACCACTGCTATGCTGATGACACGCAGCTCTTCCTCTCCTTTCAACCAGATGATCCCACAGTAGCTGCACGGGTCTCAAGCTGTCTGGCGGACATCTCCACATGGATGAAGGAACATCACCTGCAGCTCAACCTGGCAAAGACTGAGCTTCTCGTCCTCCCTGCCAATCCGTCTCTACAGCACGACTTCACCATCCAGCTAGAGTCATCATTAATCACCCCATCAAGATCGGTCAGAAATCTTGGAGTAACGTTTGATGACCAGCTGACCTTCACAGATCACATTTCAAAGACAGCTCGATCATGCAGGTTTGCACTGCACAACATCAGGAAAATCAGGCCTTTCCTAACTGAGCATGCAACACAACTTATCGTCCAGGCCCTGGTCATCTCTAGGCTTGACTACTGCAATGCTCTTCTGGCTGGACTTCCAGCATGTGCAACCAAACCCCTACAGATGATCCAGAATGCTGCAGCTCGTCTTGTCTTCAACGAGCCCAAGAGGGCCCACGTCACTCCTCTGTTCATCTCTCTGCACTGGCTACCTTTCGCTGCTCGCATCAAGTTCAAGGCACTGACGCTTGCTTACAGAACTATCACAGGCTCAGCTCCCTCCTACTTTCACTCACTCCTACGAGTCTACATCCCTACCAGACACCTACGATCGGTCAACGAGCGACGTCTCGTGGTTCCATCACAGAAAGCCACAAAATCACTTTCCAGAACATTCTCATTCACAGTTCCATGCTGGTGGAACGCTCTCCCCACCCTCATCCGGAATGCAGAATCCCTGACAACATTCAAAAGACAGCTGAAAACCAATCTCTTCCGTGAGCACTTAACCTTATAGAAAAAAAAAAAAAAAAAAAAAAAATCCTTTCCCTTTAAACATCACTTATCAGGCTAATGCTACTCTGAATAATACCTGAACTTCGTATTTTGAGCACTTCTTGCGTTGTTGTTGCTTTTGCCTCTTTATGATGACTCGCTGAATTTTGTCCTAATTTGTAAGTCGCTTTGGACAAAGGCGTCTGCTAAATGACTAAATGTAAATGTAAATGTAAATGTTCAGGAACATGTAAGTGATAAATCATGACTTTCTGTGTCACTGGGTTATAAATATGATGTAACACAGGCCAAATTCCTATAGTCATCCATCACAAAAGACCTGAGAATACAGTAATGATGTGTGAGAAAAGGTTGTTGAGCTACACAAATCATGAAATGGTTATAAGATAATAGTTTAATTGTTGGAATACTCATTTCCACTATCTGGGCAATAATTAAGAAGTTTAAATCAACTGGAAATGATCACAATCTACCTGGAAGAGGACGTGTCTATATTGGCCCCACATGCACTGAGGAGGATGGTCTGAGTCTCCAAACAAACTGTAAGGATCAAAGTTGTAAGAGACCTCACCTATGTGACCACAACTTGTTTGGCAAGGTTGCAATAAAAAAATACTTTGGTGACTTCAAACAGCAATCTCAGTTATGCCTGGCGTTAATGGAACTGGGACTTGTTTTATAAAGCTTTTTGGAAAAACACCAAGGGTGGTTTTGGCATGTACAGAAACATAGCAATGTAGAAAAGTACCTCATCATCCCCACTGTGAAGTATGGTGGTGGATCTTTAATGCTGTGGGGCGAATTTTCTTCTGAAGACCCTGGACAACTTGTTAGGACAAACAGTATCATAAACTCGTGGTTAAATCTTCCAGCATGACAATGATCCAAAGCACATCTCAAAATAAATGACAGAACAGTTCACTGACCACAAAATGAAGGTTTTGCTATGTACATAGCAATCCCCTGACCCAAACCCCATTAAAAAAGAAAAAAAAATGTATGATAAGAATATTTCTTCAACTATTTGACTTTAATTAAAGGTTAGATTTTTTATAATATTTTGAATGAAAGGATAAGGGAGAAATGGCAAAATAAATGTTCACAGTCAGTTTTGTAGAGCCCTGTATTTTAAATTGTAAAAATATTTCACATTATTACAGTTTTTACTGTATTTTTGATCTAATGTTGTTTAAACAATGCTCAATTGGTACTAAAGGGCCCAAAGTGTGCCAAGAAAATATCCTCCACACATTACACCACCACCAGCAGCTTTAACCATTAATGTAAGGCAGGATGGATCCATGTTTTCATGTTGTTTACGTCAAATTCTGACCTGAATGTCGCAGTAGAAATCGAGACTTATCAGATCAGACTACATTATTAGAATCTTCTACAGTTTAGGTGAGCCTGTACGAACTGGAATGCCACCCGGTGTGTGTCTTCTGGCTTCTGTATAGGCCATATATATATATATATATATATATATATATATATATATATATATATATATATATATGTGTGTGTGTGTGTGTGTGTGTGTGTGTGTGTGTGTGTGTGTGTGTGTGTGTGTGTGTGTAAAAGAGAAGTAACAAATACATATATATAACATGAAACTTTGGCTATTTTAAGGTGCATAATTTAAAGAAGAAAAAAAGAGAAGTAAGCCTTCAACTTGCCAGAAGCTCATCCAGAAAATGGTGACATCATGATTTGACATGAAGTCATGTGACATACTCAGGGACAAGCTCTGAAGGTAGATTTTCATGGGTAATTTATTTTGGGTTTATCTCAGTGGTTAATGCCATTTGCATTATTATCTGTCCACCAGGTGCTGTCATATGTTATTCAGTTACAGACTGAGTTCACATGTACATGTAAATGAAAAGAGATCCATTCACTGCCTGGTAGCCTATTTTAAAAAAGGAAGACACGTTTCAGTTGAATGAATTACACGTTTTGGTTGGGCAGACACGTGGGAGGAATGAAAGATAAAGTGGGAGAGCTAAATCTCTTGGATTACAATGTTTTCTAGAATTAATATTCCCCTGCCAACTGGTTAATCCCGGGGATTATCCCCTCATCTGACCAGAGGAGTGTACACTGAAAACTCTGAAATGCTTGTTTTCATATGAAGTTCCCCTTTGGTAACCGAGAGACTTTCAAACTTCCTGTTTAGAATGCCTTCTTTACATATGATTGATGATGGGACTATTTTTCAGTTCTTTTAGTTACAATATTGTGTTGTTGGAAATGAATTGGTTGGAATTCTCCTATTGTGTACTTTAATAACATTGGTCGTATCAAGTACATTTTATTTGTACAGTATAACACTTTACATAATGACCATTGTTATAAAGTGGCTCTACAGAAAATCATGATGTTAATGTTTATAATATCTTATTATTATCATGTCACTGGGGATTCTGGGGAAAGTCCTTAAGTCATAGGAAATTATCTGTTTTGAAAGTTCTACTCAGTTGTGATTTTATATGACTAGCTTTCATCTTTCAGTTATTGTTTATGCAAGTCTTTCTGCATTTTCCTATTGTTTTACTGAGACAAGTGACATCATGGGAGGCAGGAAGTGCTGCAAAAGTAAACACAAGTTGGATAGTTCTTTAAAAACATTTTTTTTACACAGCTAGCTTGTTTATTCCTTAAGCTTTCTTACTTGAAGTGGTTGGTTGTTTTCTGTAGAACAAAATGTGCATAGAGTTGAAATTTACGTACGAGTAATATTGATTTTCACCGGATGACTCATCAACTTCCTGTATAAGACAGACAGCTTGATTAAACGTGGAGGGGGTGTCCCTTAAGACATTTGCAATTTGTGATCAATACATAGTTATTAGTATTATTCTTGTTTACTAGTATTATTCTTTTTTTTCTACATAAGAAATATGTAAGTACATAAGAAATGTGGTCCACAGAATCACTATTTATAAATTAATTATTCTTTTTTGTGTGTGTGTGTGTTATATTCAGTATATATATATATATATATATATATATATATATATATATATATATATATATATATGCATATATATAAGGGTTAATAATATATACATAAACACCAATTATTAACCTTTAAATGCATACCTTGGGTCTTTAGTGACCCAGGACGACATTCACTACCCTCCTCCTCATTCATTTATTAAAGTTAGACATCAACCTTCTTAGTATTCCTCAATCAATTCATTATAAACAATATAACAAGAAAAAATATATATAAAAGAATGTCTGCTTTCCCATTCATTTTTCTTTTTTCCTTTTTTTTTTATTGTATATGGTCGCTTTTCTGCACAACAATAGTGGAATCTTTGATGACTGAATAAGTGTAATTTACTCCACAAAGTGGCAATGTCTGAAACACAATGATGAAGTGACGTTTCACTCATAGTTACCGCAGGCAGAAAACAAAATAATCATCAGCAAAACTTGAAATGGCTCAGTGATTTAGTGCAGAGCAAGTACTGAACGCAATCAAATTTTAGTGTCACTGTCACTTGATGGTGGTTCTGATGAAGAAGCTGTCAGTGGTCAAAATGTTGATTTAGAAGATGTTGAAAATTATAGTTTTGAGAATGTTTTGAGATCACGAATATGAGCCAGATGTTGAATGTACTGGGAAAAGAGCTCTGATGAGGACAGTGATGATGGTATAAAACATCTGCTCAAACTAAACCCTTCCTAGCTAAGATAACAAAATATGCTTTATTTAATTTTTCTGTAATTGTTACTGTAATATCAGGAGTTTTCAATTATCGAGACAGGTAGAGATCCGTGTTAGATATAGATTTGAGTTGCTAAAGACCCCAATATGTAACAAATTATTGGTGAAACATTAATGCAGGGTTAAAGTATTAAATATTTAAATTTATAATTTTTGTTTTATTTTTTAGTAAATTCAAAATTGAAATTTAATTAAATGATAAAAAAATCAACAAAGTTAATAAAGCATAAGCCAGATTATTATTTATGCAATGCTTCTAGTCTTAAAAACAGTCGTCACTCGTCTCCATTTTCCACTGTTTTCCACTTGTAGTTTCTGACAGTAAACAGGCTCAATTCTCTTTTTCTAAAGCAACGAAGGACAGTTTTATTTTTTTCTCATTTATTTCTTCCTTAGACAGGAAGTTGTGACACTGCATGGCTCGTTAAACTAACCTCAACCCACAACACCACCCTTGCAACAATAACTGAAGCACAACACCCTCATCCTGACACCCTCACAAAGCCACTGGCACATGAATGACACACACACACACACACACACACACACACACACACACACACACACACACACACACACACACACACACACACACACACACACACACACACGCACACAATGCAGCAGGTGTCTATACTAGATTCATTGAATGATATATATGATAAGAAATAAAAAAAGACTAGCATGCAGGAATGAGACAGACAGATAGATAGATAAAATCAAAGGGTGCTTCAACTTAGTCTTATTTCTGGATGGTGCACACTACTGCAGTTCGGTTATTTTATGTGTGTATTTTTATCTTTTTTTTCTGTGAAATTTGTCACTGTGGTTTTCGGTGGCATTGCAAAGTTTGTAAGTTTTACATTAAAGGTCAAACGATCTGATATAAGTTATCTATGTTTCATTTTTAACATCACAAAAACCAGTCGTTTCAACAGGGGCGCGTAGACTTTTTATATCGTTTATTTTCCATATTATAGGCCACGGCGATTCATTTAGCTTCTGAGTTTATTGAGCTTGATGGAGATTTAGTTGCAGCTCATGAAGGATGTTTTTGAACACCAGACTGAACGGCTGTTTACTCATTTTGAGCAGAATGAGTTATTGTGGTCTGGCAAGACAGATTGTCTGTAGTAGCAGCAACAACAACATGAACAAGCACATGACATTTGACTCACTGCAAGAAAATCACTTATACAGTATATTTAGATGCAGGCAAAAAGTCAAGCTTGTGTTCATTTTAACACATTTTTTACATAATTAACAGCAGTAAATTAACACACTGAATTTACTGCACTATAGTTACAATCTCATATCAATTGTGACATACAGTAAGCCTTCACTAAATTCTTATTCAATGGAATGACGGTTATGTCAAGATCTAATTATTTGACAAGCAAAGACATGCACTGACAGCTAGATTAATATGAGGCAAGCATGAACACAAAACTTCAAATTCTTAAACTTAACAGGAAGAGGAGTGTGGGATGGAAGAGTGGCCACGGCTGTGGGAGAAATTGTAGGGGAAAAAGACGGGGGAGAAACAGAGTGAATGAAGGGGAATTCAAGACTGAGGGAGGGAATGAGAAAGGAGGACAGAGCTAAACTCAGCTGCTCTTTACACACTCAGTGCATGGGAGGATCCTCCTCCTCCTCTTCCTTTGACAACAGTGCTTTTAGTTTTGCTTTGTGATTTTAGGCGGAGTTGCTTATTCTCGACAGGCAGTGGAATATTATGATATTGTGAAATGCTGTATATTTTGCCTGATAATATTTGAATCAATTCAATGATACTTTTCATTAAAACATTGATGTTTCTTATGTTCTGTTTGGGTTTCAGAGAGTAATTTTAATAGCTCAATATATATATATATATATATATATATATATATATATATATATATATATATATATATATATATTTAATAACCTCTTTCAAACATCACATTAGTTTGGGGTCTCAGGGGGCCTGGATATCAAACAATAGATAATGCACTTAATAAATTACTAAACTATGATAGAAATCTCTGACCCACTTATCATTTGTTTTGGTAACACTTTATAATAAGGTTTAATTTGTTAACATTAGTTAACTACATAAATTAACATGACCAATACATTATTAAATTCAAAAGTTGTATATTATTTAATGTAACTGAGTTAACATGAACTAACAATGAACAGTTGTATTTTTAATTAACTAACGTCAACAAAGACAATTAAATGCAACACATGTATTTGTCATTGTTACTTAATGGTAGTAATGCATTAACTAATGTTAGTTGACTAATGGGACCTTATTGCAAAGTGTTACTGTAGTTTTCACATTGACCCAAAACAGAATAAAATCCTTGTCACATGATAAATCAGGCAGTTAAAGCTTCAATAATGAAAGCAAAAAAAATAAATAAATGAACTGGGTTTCAAAAATAATATAATTACCGGTACCCCACATTTAAAAACGGGAAGTCAATCTTAACTGAACATGAGAGTTAAGAATAATACTTCTTGTCAGCATGAGGCATAATGATGTCATTTTAAGTCATATTGGTTTGGTCGACCACAGACATTTTTGGTTATCATATGGGGGTGTTATTGAGCAATAACATAAGACTGCATTCTTATGATGCATCACATTTGATAGGCCGTATTGATTAAGAAGCATCATTTCCATTCTCAGTGTGATTCACATTCACACACACCCTCCCTCAGTAGCGCAATATGTTTGTTGTTGTCATTTAAAATAAATAAAATGTGAGCTCAGACTTGTGGGAGATGTGAATTTACACTTTATTCCTGGCTACTAGTTTCCGTACTTTCATTAGAATTTACATTTTATTCCTGGCTACTTGTTGCCGTACTTTCACAGTACTTTTTTATAGTAGTGGTTCTACAATTGCTTACAGGAAATGACAACAGTATTCTATGACTGCAGTGTGAACCGGAGCAGAAAATGACTGTGATGTAGAATGATTCTCTGCATCTGTGTTACAGTAATGTCATATATATATTTACACACATTATCTAATGCTGTGATGGTGCATTTACATTCCAAGAATGAATAAATTAGTGAATTCCATTATATTTTTGGTAACACTTTATTCGACAGTTGACATTTAGTTGCAAAGTTACTTATTATAGTAGATAGTCTTGTGGACCATTGAAATAAAGTGTAAGTTTCACTCCAGGTTGAGTCATACTAATAATTTCCCAGACTCAGCTCACCAAAACAGCATTAAAACTTCCCCAACCACCCTTAATGGTTTTTAACACTATCTGTACTGTAGTGTTCAATATTGCCACATGTAGTGTAGATTTCAAGTTATGATCAGTCTTAATAGTCAATAACTAATCAGCATTACTTCACTATTATTCCACAATGCAGCACAATATGACTATTATTTGTTTTATGTACAGCAGTTTCTTGTGTAATGGCATAAAATGATGTAGTCTGAAGTCATTTCACTGTAAAAAGCATTTTACAATGTGAAATCACTGCTAAATCCTAAAGAGTGTGGGGAGGTTTAGAACAACTGCTCCAAATACATTGCATTAAAAAATTATGATTTGAGTCTTTAAAGCTGCAGAGAACGAGCGGGTGCAGAGCCAATAAATAAATAAATTAAATGAAATTAAAAGTGGTGAGAAAGACAAATAACCTGTGACAGGGATAGAGAAACTCTGAATGCAGTGTTTGTGAATGTGACCTCAGATTATAGATTGCTGTTAAAGATTATCCAGACCCTTGGTCTGTTTAATTCCAGACTTAATCCTGCATTCACAGTTCTTGTTGTTTTTCCACTTTATACCACATGGCCTATTTCTCCACTGCACATCATTTCATTCACAAGTACAAGCCGCTTTTGTGTGGATGTGCATTGAGAACGTGCTGGTAGACACTGAGTCCTGGACAACCACAATAAGTATAGGATGCGTGGGAGGCCGTGCTGTTAAGAGTCATTCAAGCATCAAGAGAACACCCTGCTCCTTAATGTCTGCCATGGTGTTGTTTGTTCTTAGGGGTAAAAAAAAAAGAGGCGTACATTTGGAATTGATCTGTTTATCTCTGTGTTTGTCCAGTCACATAATTGATTTTAGAGTGTCTATTTTTATTTTTTAAATCATTCAATTACTAAGGACCTAAATGCATTGCCGCTATATGCTTACTGCATACAATCCTAATAAACTTCTGGTTTTAGTTTTGCTTTGTGATTTTAGGTTGAGTTAAATAAATTATTACAATGTTGTGAAATACTGTATATTTTGTGAGGCAAAACATTCAATCAATTTAAAAACTTAAAAAAAAAATGCAATCAATACAATGATACTTTCTAATTAACTATTTTTTATGCTTTTAACCCTCATGTTCTGTTTGGAGTTTCAGTCATTTTCATAGCTCAAAAAATGATACTTGACATACATTGTGATACATTTTCTAATGCTATGAGATTTGATTATAATCAACAATTCTATTTGATAACCTGTTTTAAATATCACATTACTTGTTTGGAGTCTCAGAGACACTATAGATACACATAACTAAATAAAATTGCAAAAATTAGCTGACTAATGTACACACTGATACACTCCTGTTTACTTTAATTTCTTTGTCATACATAATGAAAATATATCTGATACCTGTTTACCTCTGACTAATCTTTACTGCAATGCACTTTGGAATGCATTATGTTATTTCAAATAAAACAATAAAATAATTATATTGTGTTAATATGACCTTTTATTTATTGGCCTAATTTTCTTTTTATATTGTTTATGCATTACATTCTTAAATCTTAGGTTTTTTTATTTTTTTATTTCAATGTTTCTTTATTCTACTTATGTAAAGCACTTTGTGTGTAAAGTGTGTGTGTGTTATTGGCATCATTTGTGTCTATCCTTCTCTCCTGACAGCTTGCATCACCCACTGAAACTCTACACCTGCGTGGAAAGTTGTGGCACAGTGTATTTTACCCACACAAAATTACGCGGTACGGTCAACCATGAAAAATAACATCATCGCCTTCTGCGTGGTTTGATGTTACTTCCTGATTTAACGACCTAACTCTTGTGACCTTGCCCAAAGCCCTCAAGCCAACCGCACAGGTGTCATAACTAATAATAGGCTGTGTGCCAGTGTGTGTGTGTTGCCGCTGTGTTGTACGGCTCTATGGTAGCCTCACGAAATAAAAAACACGGGTAACCCCAACGACCACGTGCCGGTGGGAAAAGAAGAGAGCGCGTGAACACCCATATATGGAATGTCGGTCTAAGTCAACGGGCCATATATGGTGCTTCCGTACGTGACGTCTGTTCCTTATGTGGAAAACGAAGGCGTGGCTGTGGCGGAGGAGACGCGATACAAATACTGTTTCCAACCCCTCCTGTTCTGTAGAATCACATCTGCTGACAAATAAAGGTCTTTAAAACTAAGCTTTGACGAAATTCAGACGAAGATTATATGAAATTTAGAGTTAAAGACAAAGTAATAGGCTAATACTGTGAAAACACACCAGGCCTCCACGGACATTATTGTTTTGTGTCATCTATTTTTGTTATTGTTTATAGCACTTCATTTCCAGTGGACAAAATACGTTCCCATATATTGAACGCGCTTGATGCTGTGAAGAATATTCGTTTTCCACTCACGGCTGTTTGTTTGTCTGGAGAGGTCATGGGTATCGGCGACCCTCTCGAGATCTCAGGTAGTGAGTTAGTTCATATTTTGCGGACTCCCTCTGAGCTCTTCGCGTCTGGGGGATGCATCGTGCTGGACTGTCGGCCTTTCCTCGGCTTCTCCCGAGCGCACATCATCGAGTCCCGCAACGTCAATTGGAATTCCATGCTGAGACGGAGGTCCAAGAGCTCCGTGGTGTCTCTGGAATGGCTGGTGGCCGATAAGTCTCTCCTGGCCCAGCTGCGGAACGGGGACTTCTCTCCGGTGGTGGTCCTGGATGAAAACAGTCGGTCGGTCAGGGATTTGAAGAGCGAGAGTTTGGCCAGTCTCCTCATCAGTGCCCTTCAGTTAGAGGTCCAGTCTGCCTCGACGCACATATGCTTCTTACAAGGTAGAGTTCTCAAAACTAGAAATGTTGTCATTGTTTTTGAGGGATAGAACTTAGATTCAGTTAAATTGCTATACGTGCTATTTCTTTTATAGCCTACACTAAAAAATTGGAACAAAGATTTAACGATTCATCATGACTACATGTTGTCATTCTTTTTGGGAATATTTTAATTCAGCTCTAAGTTGCTATGTTTTATATTTCTATAGGCCTATATTTATTTAAATTTGTATGGTGACCTAAAAAGTTCAAATATGGTAACATTTGAATTAACTGGAATAATATGATTTAATATAACTCAGCCTGATATTAAGTTGTTTCAATGAAAGTAATTATATTTAATAAACATAAATAGCTCTTGTATATATATTTGGAAACAGCAAAATGTTGCACTGTAAAAATGCTGTCAGGGAACATAAAAATTAATAACATCTGAATGAACCGTTTTATTCAAGTAAAAAAATAAATATAATATTAAAATATAGAAATGTACCTTATTTTAAAGTGTTTTACAGTTTAATCAAAGGTTATTTCGCATATGTTTTGCTGAAATTTGGAAGCCAATAAATGATTGTGGAGATGTTTGCTTGCTCTACAATGTAAAAAATGATATGATCAATAAGTTATGACAGCATTTTATTTTTTACATTGCTCATCAAAATAAGTTAAGCAATTTTCAACTTTTTTTCCCAATCAGTTTAATGTAATTTAAGTTGAAATGACTTAAACATCCACGTTGATTGCACTTAAAAATTTAAGTCAGCAACTTTTTTTACAGTGTATTTTGTCAAACCCAGAAAATGAAAATTAACAAAATGTTTTCTCTGACCATTTCTAGGTGGATTTGACGGGTTCTCTGCACTTTATCCAGAGCTCTGCTTTAACACTCCTGTCATGTTCTCAAACAATTCTGTTCTCAGTGAACCAGAGTCCATTGTGTCCGGAAGAAAGACTCCTCTCTATGATCAGGTTGGTGATTAGAAATCTCAAAATCATAATAAATTATACAATGACTTGTAATATCACACGATTTCTTTTGAATATACTCATTGATTTTTATCCTTTTGGATTTCCAGGGTGGTCCAGTTGAAATCCTCCCCTTCCTCTTTCTGGGCAGTGCGCATCACTCGTCCAGACGGGAAACTCTGGAACGTTGTGGGATCACGGCAGTGCTCAACGTATCCTCTTCCTGTCCGAACCTGTTTGAGGAGGAACTTCAGTACAAAACTCTGAAGGTGGAGGACAGTCTGGCCGCAGACATACGCGTGCTCTTTCCAGAGGCCATCCACTTTATTGGTAAGTCCTAATGGTAAAAACAGTTTTCAGAATCCTTCAGAAAAATAACAACGAGCTAAAAACTAACGCTCACCTTCATTGCATCTGCAGATTCGATAAAAGAGAGTGGCGGGCGAGTGCTGGTCCACTGTCACGCTGGAATCTCCCGGTCGGCCACCATCTGCCTGGCGTACCTCATCCACGCTCGACGTGTCCGTCTGGACGAGGCCTTTGACTTTGTGAAACGCCGCAGACAAGTCATCTCACCCAATCTAGCTTTCATGGGACAACTTCTGCAGTTCGAGACGGACGTTTTGTGCCCTTATTCTGTACTAGACAGAGAAAACAGCGGCACGTTTTAGTATCAGTCAAGAAATCTTGAACTGGCCCCACTAACTTTCAGATCTACTAGTCGCAGCTTTGACCTCAAAGACTGTGACAAATCTACAACGGTGCTTAAAGGAAGTTTTTGCTCGATGCTATGGGTGTACAAACTGACACGTGGGACCAAATGTGGCATCTCACCCTTTAAAACTAACACCATGGCATGACTTGCATCAACTGACTACCTGTTCTTGATTGTTTATGGCAATACAAACTATAAATAGTTGTCGTTTCCGAACGACCGCTACACTCAATAGCCCTCATGGAAAATGTAATAGTCACATGTCATTGTGACATTGTGTACTCGACTACTACTGTGATCTTATAACATCAACCCAAGATAACTTGTGTCTGAGATATTGATGAAACAGACAAACAACTTCTGTCCTGCCAAACGTCTAAGATAGTCTCCTAAAGCGTTTTCATTTAGCCTTCAACAATAGTATATGTTCAGGATGTATGTCTGCAGATCATCATAGATGTTGCATCAGTCAATGTTCCATTGAGTGATGCTGTGACCATATATGGCTGTGACTTGTGGTTAGTCTTCTGTGTGGTAAATGTCAAGTTTTTCCATGAAGTTAGTCTAATTGTCAGTCTCAAAACAAGTTTTAAAGGGCAAAGACCTGACAAACTGTGATCCTAGGTCATTTTAAAATTAAGTTAAAATTGTGTTGCGATAGATAAAGGCACTAAAGCCATTTTGCTAATGTGTTTTATTTTTTTATAAAGTGTTATTTCCTTCGTTTTTGTGAATATTTATTTATCTATTTTCATTCACGCGATGCACTTTAAATTAGATTTGTTTTGATAAGATCTTTTGTAAGCTATGTGGTTTACTCATTTCAATATGTAAATAAAATGATGGATTCATTTGTTTAATGCAGTACTGAATGTGGTAGTTTTCTTTTTATCTTTTTAATCAAATCAATCATATATTTTTTGAATTCTTACACACTGACAGATTCTCAAACTTCTTTTGAAGCCATCCTCCTTATGCCCAAATAACCAGAATACATTTGAAAAATGTTCTATTTTAATATATTTTTAAATGTAATTTATTCCTCTGATAGCAAAGCTGAATTTTCAGCATCATCACTCTAGTCTTCAGTGTCACATGATCCTTCAGAAATCATTCTGATTTGCTGCTCAAGAAACATTTATTATTCTTTTTAATACATTTTTAAACCAATTACTTAATATTTTTGTAGAAACCGTAACATTTTATAGGAAATGTTTGGTAACACTTTACAATAAGGTTCATTACATTAGTTAACTACCTTAGTTAACATTAACTAAGAATGAGCAATACATCTACAGCCTTTATTAATCTTTGTTAATATTCATTTCAACATTTACTAATACATAATTAAAATCAAAGGTTGTATTTGTTAACATTAGTTAATGCACTGTTGAACTAACATGAACAAACAATGAACAGCTGGATTTTTATTAACTAATATTTACAAAGATTAATAAATACTGTAACAAATGTATTGCTCATTGTTAGTTCATGTTGGTTAACACATTAACTAATGTTAACTAATGAACCTTATTGTAAAGTGTTACCCTTATTTTTATAAATTTGGAAACCAGTTGCTTAATATTTTTTGCAGACACCGTAATAATATTTTTTAAGGATCCTTTGATGAATAGAGAGTTCAAAAGAACAGTTATTTGAAATATAAATCTTCTATTTTTATCAGTTTTAATGTCTCCTTTCTAAAACAAGTTTCAGTTTCTTAGAAACAAATCTTCCTGGTCCCAAATGTTTGATAACATTGCATATTTCTTATTTTATTTTACACTAGTCATTGGCATACATTCAAGATCCGTCCTTGCTCACAGCTGTGGTAATCTTATAAAAGTAGTAATATGGGAAAATACCACTTTTTGGATTGTTGCAATAGGATTCAAGCAGTGGAAATCTTTTACCACAGCGCCATCTGCTGGTTATTCGAAGTCAATTTTCTGAATTGCTAATACACTAAACCCCATTCTCTGAACCAAATTCTCAATATCCTAAAACAATTTGTCGAATAAATCCCTCTTTCTGTAAAACCTTAAACAAGTTCAGGCAATTAGACACCATTTGCAAATCTAATGCATTCTTTCTGCAAAACATTCTAATTCACTAAAACACATTTCGCACTGTGATGCACTTGTGTTGCAAAGGGGCAGCACAACTAAAACACAGCTGTCAACGTTTACACACAAAGACTCTTATTTCCAATGATGTGATCAAACCAATACAAAATAAGCCAGCTCAGAGTGCACAGGTGGCACAGGTGCCAGTATGTTGATACGAACAATAGATGAAAACAATCTGAGAAGGAGAGGAGGAAGAGTATGTGAAAGAGGAGGAAGAGCAAGGTGAGGACAGTGTTGTCAAGGCAGTTTTTCCCTTTGCCTGGCAAGAGACGACACTGCCTGTGATGTGGACAGAGTCCTGAGGCCGGACCCAACATGAAGACTGGTCAACAATTAAGGGTGTTTCTCCACCTGTGACCCTAGACGCTGCAGGCCTCTGCCCTCCATGACCCAAATAAGGATAAAGCGGATTGGATAATGGAATAAAACTTAGGACATCTTCTAAAACTAACAGCTGCGATGCTGTCAGCCAAACTTATTTGCTTACTTTGCAAAATTTTAATTGGATCCATCCTTAACTGTTAAACTTTGATCCAGTGCCATTGAGGGGCTCATATTTCTGAATCACATATAACCCAGTAAATATTTAGGCTGTTAGAGCCATTACACAGCGACTGAAATCATATTCTCACTTTTCATTTGACCTGACAGAAGCATCTAAACAAATTATTTAAATAGTGCTTACCGCAGGCTATGGGAATATTGGCAGTCTCGTCAGCTCCAATGCGCTTTGTCAGCTAAGTGAATTGGAAAATCTGCATGTTGTCCGGGGTTAATTCTTTTTGTGAACGCGCTACCCATCAGCTCGCTCATAACAACAGGAACATGATATAAAGTCACAGTTTGCTTTTGTTGTTGGGAATCGAGGTTGTTTCAAACAGCCTAACTAATGTTGCTCTGCATGATTCTGTTTTCATTGTCATCAGAAACTGCAGAATTATCAGGAGAAGCGTGACATCCCTCTTTCTCTCTTATAAACGAACTTCCAAAACATTTCTGACATAAAATGGTCTGTAAAATACATCCAAGTCATAGGCTAATAAATAAAAAGGATCTTATTAAAGTACTTTGTTTGTACATTAGTTATACTCACATTAAAATGTCCATTACAAGGCTGTTTGAACTGCATACAAGAGGATCAGCCAAGCTGACATGGTTATCAGCGGATGAAGATAATCTCAAAATAGCCATAAAGTATAAAAAGAGTACTTATTACAGAAATAATATACTTAAAATATGCTAAAAAATGCTGGGTTGCTTCAAACCATGTTTTGGTCAAAACCATATATATATATATTATTTTTTTACATTGCTTTAACTCATCAAAATAAGTTATATAAGATTCAACTACATTTTTTAAAGTCAGTTTAATGTAATTTAAGTTGAAATGACTTTAACATTCAAGTTGATTGTACTTACAAATTTAAGGCAGAATTATTTTTATTTTTTTTTACAGTGGTGGGACTTAAGTACATCTTTATATGTAATTTCATAATTGTATAATTGAAATAGCCCATGTACTGTCGAATGTGACAATATGGTGAACTCAAATTTAATATAATTTCTATTGAAACTTGTGTCATGTATTTTAATATATTTGTAATTACACATTTGTAATGATGAAGTTGCAATTTAGTACATTTAAAAATATCTTTACTGTAAATTTAATAATTAATAAAACTACAGATTAAAATCTAGTACTTTGCTTGTGTTTTAGTATATTTTCATCACATCCGCATCAAAATAAGTGTACTTCTTTTAAGCATGACAAAATATTATTAAAACATTATGATTCAAAATGTAATTTAAGGTACAACTTTTAATGTGTTTTAAAAGTGTACAACCAAGTTCACTTAAGCGGCATTTTATTTCATCAATATTATATTGTCAAGTAAATTTTTTTTTGAAGTATACACTACAAGTGCACGTTCAATACAATTAAGCGCACTTCTTTTACACAAGCGTTAAATTAAACGGCCTCTCTGATATATCAGTCTATCAAGAAGAAAATGTCTTCTCTCCAGAAGAAACATCATGAACTTCTTGAAAGCTATTGGGGAAAAATAAATTTAGAGTAAATGAAATGCAGCTTCCAAAGAGAACTTCATCCTCAGGAGTGTCAAGGTTTTAGATGGCCTGCAGACATTAATGGAAAAATAACCTGACATGCAGTGGAAATTTTAACACCGGTTAAGATTTAGATAGCCAAGCAATTTAGTCCATAAGAACAGGCTTTAGAAGAACTTCATCCTGTAACAACATTGAAATAACTTCAAGGACTTTTGTATTAATAAAATATCGATACAAATATATTTTTTTGCTGGATCAATGAAGAAATAATTACTTATTAAATAATCAGACACCTGCAAAATGATGTTGAAATATTCTTCTGAAGACATGCCTGTTGGTATTTTGTTGTCCATGAGGGGGCAGCGCTTACCACAGGTTTGTGAATGAACAGAGTATCTATCTATCTATCTATCTATCTATCTATCTATCTATCTATCTATCTATCTATCTATCTATCTATCTATCTATCTATCTATCTATCTATCTATCTATCTATCAAAACAGACAAATATTTCTCTAAAACATAGTTCTCTACTGAAGAGCTCTCTGTGCGAAATGCTGCTTCGTGCAAATATTTATTTAATATATTTTTTTTTTGCATGCTGGAAATACAGCAACTCATTCGACCCTTTTGACACAACGTCCTGTGTTCTTTGCTAAAAATCACGACGGTAATACAGGTGATTCAGGAAACAACAAAAAATCACCGATCCTAATGGATACGCTTGAAGGGCTTCTAAATTGCGATTGGGTATATATGTTGCACTTTATCATCTGAAGAGAGCATTAAACCACTTGATCTTTATGAAATGAAGCGCGAATACGGTGCGGAGGAAGCGCTCGATTGTCACGAGTCCTTTTACGCACGAGAGCGCAGTCTGTGATTAAAGTTTTAAACGTTTCAGACAGGTCTCTGTTGCTTTTACAGTCAGCTTACTTTTTAATTTGTTGCTTTTTTTGTTGGATGTAGTCAACACCATGTGTTTCTGAAGTTTACGCAACTGCAAAACAACCTTTAATTTACCACAGCCTACATGATCCTTTACAATATAGCCTGTTTGCGGTGGTCGAGTTAGTGTTAACTTCTCAAATAAATATATAGCAACATTAATCCTGTATACTCTTCATTATGTAAATATCATTAGTCAAAATCATTACCTTTATCCATTTTGTATAGCCTACTACAAGCTGTTTGGATTGTTGACCTCTCCAAAATGTATTATTTTAATTGCACCCACTACACGGCTGTATTTGTTTTATGCTCTACAATAGAGTTTTATGATAGGTCAGGCTTTTATGTGGGAGGGAAGAGTTGCCTCATGACGCCCGTCCTGACATCACTTATACTGGGGTCCTGAGGAGAACCGCTGCGTAGATATGAAGCCAGTGCGGCTCGCGCGATACTTAAAACTGTCACTGAGGTAATGCGCGAGGCACGTAGGAGGCATTTAACTTGCTGAATGAGATACTGTGACTAAAACGGGAGAAACACGGAGGGAGACGGACGACAAGCTGTTTTCAGTCATACTTCTTTTTAGTGCTTTGGACATACCCGACACATTTTGGCGTGCCTCCGACTCTTTATAAGCCTATGCCTACTTTCTACACTCAGGAATGTAACAACGACACAACTACATCAGACTCCATCATTTATCATGGTAGTTGTTGCGCTTACATTCTTTTTGCAAACTTGTGAAAACTGTGAGGGGAAACTGGCACATCGCCGCGCGCTGCTGCTCGCTCTCTGGAGATTTATATTTAAAGCCTCGCGCTCCGTGGAGGGTTGTGCATCTGGGTAACCTACATTTAAGCATTCCAATATATTTGTTTTGTAAGAACTTATGAATTTATACCTTTTTTTTTTATTCTTAACTTGAATATTTGTGTTGAATTACTGTTTTTCCAAATAATTTACAGAAGCATAATATTGCGCATCTTTTTTTGTATTGCCAATTAATCTGTCTGTGCCACTCGTATTTTTGCATTGGTTCTAGGCGGGTTTTCTTAAATTTTTCCCCTCACATTTCCTTTGTAAATTATAGTTAATTACAACCGCAAATAATAACTCATTAGATTTAATCTGACATTTAATTTATTTGATGGTTATCCTTTAAATCAATTCGCATGTTTTCATAACTGTTCCAAAACTCAGAAGACGTTTATTCCATTTTTTAACGTGACGCTAAATAATTAAATACCAACACTCGATGAGATGTGACATAACAATGGCTGCCTTATATTTACTGCAGTTAGAGATGTATTCATTCGTTTATACGTAAGGGGGTTTATACGTTAAGAGTTTATTTAATTTAATATTTAACAAAATATCTTTCACTAAGTTCTTATAGAGAAAAAAAAAAAAAAAAAACAGCTGAACGAAATTGTTCAAATTATTCTATCTACATTTGGATTAGAGAGAACATTAGTCCACATACACATCTAGTGGCAGGGCATTGGCAGTCATGGATAGCGCGTGCTTTGCAGGCACAGGTCTGCCTGGCCACAACATCAACATCACCGGAGGCACGTCTTCACCCACTTGTAACCAGAGTATGATAAAGCTCGCCCCATACTCTCCAGAAGCCACAGCAATCTTTGCAACAGCCATCACATTGATGATTCTTTTTACAATTGTGGGCAATATTTTTGTCATCATCGCTGTTTTAACCAGCCGCTCACTTAGAGGACCCCAGAATCTCTTCTTGGTCTCACTTGCGGCTGCAGACATCTTGGTAGCCACCCTCATCATCCCATTTTCGCTGGCCAATGAACTGATGGGATACTGGTATTTCCGTACCGTATGGTGTGAGATTTACCTGGCGTTGGATGTGTTGTTCTGCACTTCCTCTATAGTACACCTGTGCGCCATCAGTCTAGACCGCTACTTGTCTATCTCACGCGCCGTCACGTACGGCGCAAAGCGGACGCACAAACGCATCAAATGTGCAATTTTGGTGGTGTGGCTGATATCAGCAGTCATCTCCTTTCCACCGTTACTCTCCATGAACAAGAATAAAGGAGGTGCTGATTCAGATGGGCTGCCACAGTGTCAGCTCAATGATGAGCGTTGGTACATCCTGTACTCTACTATCGGTTCCTTCTTTGCTCCTTGTCTAATTATGATCTTAGTCTACATAAGGATCTACCAGATTGCCAAGCAGCGCACGCGGTGTCCACCAGGGGAGCCCCGCAAAGAGGTCCCAGCCAATGCCGCAACGGCTCAGCACAAGGAGGGTCTGCAAAACGGAAGAGGAGATGAAACGCCTGCTACCCTGCATAAAAACCCTAGGCCTCCAACTCTGGCTGTGTCCCAAGTGGAGTCCGTCCAGCAGGCGGCGAGCACCCCGATTGCCAACAACCTTTTGCAAGCCCCTTCGACAGCCCTGACGCCAACCACACCGTGTCCCTCCCCGTCTCCTTCGAATTCATCTGAAATGGCTCCTAAGAAACCTAAACACGGGAAAAAAGTGAAGAAGACCAAGAAACCGCCTGACAACAATAACGTAGAGAGCATGAGCTCTGACTCAGACACAGAGCAAGGTGGGAGGGGGTTAGAGGTCCCTTGCACTCCGAGCGTGACACCTAGTGGCATCCATTCCCCCGCCACTATCCAGAAATACAGAGACATGATCGCCACCGCCAAAGGCGCCAAGCTGGTGACCCGGAAGACAAAGCAGGAAGGAACGCCCAGCTCAGCACGGCGCAAAGCAATGGTAAACCGAGAGAAACGCTTCACCTTTGTGTTGGCGGTGGTAATTGGCGTCTTTGTCATCTGCTGGTTCCCCTTCTTCTTCTCGTACAGCCTACAGGCTGTGTGCCCAGAGACATGTGCCCTGCCAGACCCACTCTTTAAATTCTTCTTCTGGATCGGCTACTGCAACAGCTGCCTCAACCCAGTCATCTACACCATCTTCAACAAAGATTTCCGCAGAGCCTTCAAAAAGATTCTCTGCAGGAACACCAAAGGCACATTCTTCTGAAGCTCCTGAGGTGGATTGCCTCCTCAGACAACAAATATCCAGCTATTCAGAACATGGACTAAAATAAGCACAATAACGGTGCTGTTGCGATGTAAACGAAGGGCTTTTTGTGCTGCCCGGGACACCATGCGACTCAAATGACTCTATTTTGTCCAGGTGACCGCCCCAGGCTTTGAATTCCTGGATTCGAGCTATAAATGGGGCTAATCCAAAAATATTCACAGACATTGACAAATCAAGGCTTAAAACAAAATAATTTATGTAGACCATCGAACACCTGCGAGGACAGGCCACAGCACAATGTCATGGAGTTCAATACGAAGGTTATTGCATTTTCTCCCCGTTATCTTTCCTTTCTAAGAACACAAGGCCTTGGGGGTACTGCAAACGCGGATTTCTCTAAGGATTTCAAAGGTGCACCATTCATAATCTTTACGTACAGCTTTTCCATGCTGATTGGTCTACCTGATGCCTACACAGCTATACTTCTGCAGAACAAAGCTGAAAGACACAAAATACTCTTGTGGAAATCCTTGCCAGGGGCAATGTGTATGAAATGAGCTGACGCAAGTTTCTCCGATTGAACATTACGGCTTCTAGTTACAGATCCCCCCCCCCCCCCCCCCCCCCCCAGTGCAGGGCCATTGGGGAGATTTCCAGCTATGCTTTGATACAGAAAAGCTCTGTGAATACAGAACACCTGTCATGGATGTGGGAAAGCTCTCAATTTTTCCATCTTTGGACTGGTTGCCAATAGGCTTTAAGATAGCAAAATGTTTATTACAGGAACTTTTGATATGTATTAGGACAAATGGTCTTTTTTTAATATAATAAGACTCTGCGTCATACTTTGAACTTCAATGACTGTGTCAGATGACACAAACCTCCTGATTTCACTGGAGGTGCTCTTTCTGACTTGGTTCAGCACTTTTCTTTGTATAAAAGAACAAATGATTATTTGTTGGTGTACACTGATCTACTGCACCCTAAATGTCTGAACATTCAGCAGGGTGATACTTTGGGACTAAGGGCTGATAGCAGTGATGCTTTCTATTTCTTTGGTCATTGTCTTTTTTGCTAATGATCCCCGTGTGTGTGTGTGTGTGTGTGTGTGTGTGTGTGTGTGCAGAGCAAATATTATGAATAGGTATGTGTCTGACTGCCGTGTATGTTTGGAAATGTATGCTGTGTGTGAGAGGGTGTGCGAATGTTGTTGTGTGGAGGTTTCTTTGCATACGTGATGGTGTGAGTTCACATTCCTCCCCTGATTCCACTGGCACCAGTTCAACTATATATGTATGTGCTTGATAAATGTGGCTGGTTTGCCATATCTGCCATTGCTATGATTCAGCTACTTCTCATGCCAATGCTTTTACATGTTTTGCTGCTAAATTTCGTATCTTCTTAAAGCAGAGTTTATTTCAAAAGAATATTTTTCATTGTAGTTCATTTTGAACAAATAACTTTGAGACAAATGAGGCAAATCTAAGCTGAGAGTTGTAAATTATTATGTGAATTATTTTGTATTTATTTATCCTATTTCCTATGTTTTCCCCTATATATATTTCCCATTTTTTGCTTTGTTTTGCCCTTCAGTTTGAGCTACAATACAATTGAAAATTCTACTGTATGCTACTTTTTTTGTTTTGTTTGTTTTTTGGTATGACTTTTTTCGTATGTGTCAGGACATTGCATTCGGGCTGCAAATTAAAAAGCTTTGCAAATGTCAGGATCCTGTTAACTGTATCCCTTTTGCCTCCTTGACTCCTCTTTCTTCAGTGTAATGCTGTTGGTTTTCCACTGCTCTTTAAAAATAAAACCGCTGAGCTGTGTGTGCCAACTGACTCATTGCTGTTAGAGAAAACCGATGGTGCTTTATACAGATAAACAGATTTTTATCTTGACAGACTTCATTGGGACACAGCATTGAAAATTATGAAAATTAAATAGCGTTTTCTATTTGGAATGGGCTTTATGATAACCAGGCATTTCAAAACTTCTTCTCCAAAACAGAGTTTTGTGTCTGCAAACATGTGGAATTGACTTGTAGGATTTTTACAGATTATAATGCAAATATACTAGAAACTACAGATCATTTATAGAAAGGAAATTTGTATTCAAATGCCAAGGCAGATGTTTTGATGTACAGTTTAGAATATGAGATTAATTGGCGCTTTGGCAGATGTATGTGGATACGGTTGGATAATCTCCCTTAACAGTCTCCCTTAAGGTCCATTTGACACCCTTCAAATCCTTTTCAATAAATTAATATTCACAGGCATGATTGCATTAGGAATTGCGATGTTTCTGAACACAATACAATGGGATTGAGGATTAATACTGGACTGAGTTTAATACTGTTACTGCAGGTTCAGCTTCTTTGATGTTAATTGCCTTTTTTTTATTTTTATCAAGACAGCACTTTATAAATGGTGGAATAGAAAATGGCGGGGGGAAAATTCTTAATATTGTGTGTATTTTACAAGATAAGAGGCAGACTCTGAACTCAAACAGAGACGGAGATTAATTTCTGTTAATTGCAGGAAGATGCTGCATTTAATAATTGATGTGGTCTCCAAATGAAGTGTGTAAATAATTTTGTATGGATTAATAGCCTTCACTTTTCCTTAAGAATCTACCCGCAAGGTCATGCTCTGGCAGAGCCTCAAACTCTTGATTGCATTGCTTTGATTTGCAGAGAAATTGAAATCATTCATCTACAAATATGGAAATGTTATTCCAGGGGAATTAACATATTTCCCAAAGCGTTGGGCTGTCTAAGAACACCTTTCATTTAAATAACTAAAAAAGTAGCTCTGGCGAAATTCAGAAAAACACTTCAGACACATAGTCTGGTTAATGCAGGAACTGGAAAGTTTGGGAAATTTAAGACCTACTTTTTAAACAACAAAATCTAATTAGTAGTTGTGTAAGAGTCTGGCAGCATGGGGTAGCTGTAAGAAGACAAGCAAACACGTCTTTGCAGAGCCCACACTCAATTTGCTAAATAAAATAAATGAGCTGAATTTAGTCTCTGAATCCAAATATGTATTTGGGACAGTGAAGCAGATCTTCAAGGCCATGCTTCATAATCTTACGCCTGAAAAATGGAACACAAAGAAAACGTCCCAAAGTTTTTTGTGTTGTTTTTGATATGCATAATAAAAAAACACTCAGTCTTCACCATTAAAAGTTTATACAGTGTGTAAGGGATGCATCCAGCCGGTGATCAGGACAGGGTAATCAGGACCTAGACATAAAGCAGGGCTTAATTTACGGTATTCCACGCTCTCGCTTATCACATGGCTGCTTGCCACATAAGAAAATAATTGGAAACAAAGTGTTGATTTGAGCTGAAAGATTTTATTATCTAACTAAACGCAAAGCTTCCGCAAAGAAACAGTTCCTAGCAATAGAGACAAGACGGATAAACAAGTTCAAACAATTAGCAATTATTTTTTATTTTTGTTGTTTTTTTATATTGCATTATTTATTATAAATGATTTGCCCGCCTTTTTTTTATTATTTTTTTACATGCAATAATCTCTATTCAAAATAACTTTCCCTCTCTCTTGCTGCGACATCTCTTCTCTGATGATGCGTTTACTGGCGTGAGGGCGGACAACCTGTCACTCACATGACATCACAGCAATAGCAAACCACAATGATCCAATGATCCAACCATCCAATTGATTCCTGCCCTACATTTTTTCTTGTTCAAGAAGCAGTTTCATGCCGACTTTGCAGACAGACTTACACTATAAGCTATTAGGTTGTTAATCGATGGTATATGTTTTTATTAAAGCCATCAGAACACATTATTTCAACTTATTTATTTATTTATTTGAAATAATCACTTAACAGCGGAATTTCTGGTGAAAAACATCACTCATGATTCTGCAAAGAAATCTTGACCAGTCAGAGAACGAAACAAGCTAATTGAGTCAACCTCCATATTTTACTTAAATGTACATATGCATACTTTTCAATAAACGTAAAAAAACAACTGTTTCTATATGCATAATCTGAAATGAATATTTTACATTTATCCACCGTTTTAATTTATTCCCTCATTAAAGCCGTGAAATACACCTTTGTGTTTTTCTCTGATTTTCAAATACTTTCTTTTCTTCAAATCAAAGTTTGTAATCTTGTGATTCACCTCGTTTAGTTTGGTTCATGGCGTATTACTCTTTATTAAAACTTCTTTTTAAATCCCTAGGAGAAAAATGTATATGAAAAAATGCTTCCACCAATGCCACAGAAAAAAAGAAAGAATAAAAAAATAAATAAAAAAACACAGACAGGCACTGTTGCACTTTACAAATAAGCAATATCACCCGAGCATACCCAAGTTATCAGCACAACAGCAGGACATTTCAGACACCATATTATCATTTAGCCTAATTTGTCTATTTTTGCTCAGCCAACTAAAATAGTTCCACATGCAGTCACAGCAGAACCGTTTCACATCTATAAACAATGCACACTGCAGTGGCTTTTGGTTTCTTTAAAGAATCAGTGTTCTTGAACAAATCGGTTGATCAAATGATTTATTATTAACACATTAATAAAGGCAATATCTGAATTTGAAATAGCAGACTTATACTATTTTAGTCATATATATAGCAGTCAGTATACTATATATATATATATATATATATGAAGAGTTCAGATGCAAAAGCCTCTAAATGCCATCTGAAATTTTCTTATAGAATGATCATTTTTATCAAGCTTGTGTATTTAAGTTCAGTAATTTCACTTAAATGACAATTAATAGGTAATCTTCATTGCCATTTAAGTGAAATTATTGAATTTAAATATACGAGCTCGATAAAAAATTATCAGTCTAGAAGAAAATTTCAGATGGCACTTAGAGGCTTTTGCATCTGAACTCTTCATATATATATATATATATATATATATATATATATATATATATATATATATAGAGTCAATGTATTAGTCAATATTGCAGATTTGTACACCCAACACTTCATAACAGTGTTGGGTGTAATGCATTACTAAGTAATTCATTACTGTAATTTATTTAGTTTTACAGTGATTACTCTTCATTTTCTGTAAAGTTATTTCTGATGTAATTACATAAAATACTGTATAGACTATACAACAATTATATAAAACAATATTTAACATACAAAATTAACATCTAATGTTAAAATGTATGTTTTAAATGTAACCTCCCTTTAAATACTAAAATATTTAAATACAGTTCAAGAATAATTTATGTAATTCTGTATTTATTTGAAAAAATTAACCCTTAAATGCATGAATGTTTTGCCAATCATTATTACATATTCAGGTCTTTAGCGACCCAGATATAGCTAACAAGGATGGTTCTCTACCTGTCGCGATAATATAGAACACTACTGATATTAGAGTAGCAATTACAGAAGAATAAAATAAAGCATATTTTGTAACCTTTTGGAGCTTGGAAAGGTTCAGTTTGAGCAGATGTTTGATACAATCATCACTGTCCTCATAAGAGCTCATTTCCAGCACATTCAACATCTGGCTCATATTCGTGATCTCAAACATATTCTCAAACTATCATTTTCAAGATCTTCAAAATCAATATTTTGATCGCTGACAGCTTCTTCACCAGATCCACCATCAAGTGACAGTGGCACTAATATTTGATTGCGTTCAGTACTTGCTCTGCAGTAAATCACTGAGCAAAAAAGTTCCTATTCTTTTGTTTTCTGCCTGCGGTAACTATGAGTGAAACATCACATCATTGTGTATCAGACATTGCCACTTTGTGGAATACAGGTGAATTGTACTTATTCAGAAAAAAAATATACTTACACTGTTACACACCTCGGGTCGTTGGCGACCCTATACAATATACAAAAAATGTATGGGAAAACAGGCATTCTTTTATAATTTTTTTTCTTTTTGATATTGTTTATAATGAATTGATTAAGATTCAATTGATTAAGATCTATTCAGAATTGCTCATTTTTATCATTATAGGGTGGTTGTGTGAAAAGAAAGTCACGTCTTTTCTCAAACATAAAACAAACACAACATAACTAAGGCTATTCACACAAACATCTCACATGTGGTTTAAACTAAAGGATTTATACTTTTTACTAATTTGATATGCTAGGCTACTCCACATAGGAAGAACAGACTTGCAAACAAGTCTGACCTGATGGAGACTAATATACACATAGCTGAAGCGGATTGATATCGTCTTGGTCTGGAGCGAAGTTTACGTAAGGTAACGTGAAATTAAGCATGTCAGTCTGAAATCTGCCCCAATGGCTGAGAGTGCTGTAGTTCCAATTTTCACCATAGATTTACATTCGAAATTTGTGGGGCGCTGTAGAGCTGTATTATTTATTTATTCATGCTTACTTTATGACTTAAAATAGTCTTGAAAATCCAAAAAATATTTGTTGCAGAATACAATGCATTTACAATTGATCATTTATTCGGTTTATATAGAAGTCTATGTTTTGGATGAATATTTTGGTGGAGCACTACCCCACCCTTACAGATGAGCCGCAGCTGAGGGCGGGACTTAATTTTGTCCATCAGGAACTGATTGGATGCATGTGATGGATTTGCTGTGATGTCATGTGAGTGACAGGTTTTCCCGCCCTCACACCAGTAAACACGTCATCAGAGAAGAGATGACATTACAAGAGGGAGGGAAAGTTATTTTGATTAAAGATTAAGAGGACAAATGAATTTTTTTAAATGATCATTTATAATAATCATTTCTAATAAAAACTGCAATATTCCATAAAAACAAGTCAAATTTTTGTCAATTTGATAGTCTTTTCATGGTGATTTTAATGAAGCAAATTTATTTCTGTTAAGCAGCAACATTGTTCAAATTATCCATTCATGTCTTTCACATGATAAGACTGACCAAGCTGAGAAGACAAGTTCAAGAAGTTCAACAAGTTAAACTTCCTCTTAGGAAGTCCCTTATTACCCTCTCTGTAACCTACTTTCCACTGTACAAATCTTAAATCATGCCATTCAAAAAACAACATTAAATGCACCCACACAGACATAAATCATAAAACCCATAGGGACGTCTTTTGAAAGACTGTGTGATTCTGTAAAGAAGAGATAATCCATTTAGCATTTCACAGTTTGACCATTTTGTTTAAAAAAAATGTCTTCATTCTGATATGACAGCAGTGCAGTATGTCCTTTCTCCTCCAGTCTTACCCCTGACCCAAATTTTCATCTATGGAAATGTATGTGACTATTACATTTGAAAACGGATTAGCAGGACCATGGCTGGGAATGGATGGGAGGAGGGAGGTTTGTTTTTTTGGCATTGACAATCAAACAGGAAATACAAAGTGTGTTCAGTCACAGCCTCATCACGTACCACATATCATCATGTCTAACAACTGTATCATAATCAACTGAGAATAGCTCTTTTAGGACAGCATTCAGCCTCAGTAGTGTCTTTGCTATCAGAGAGAAAAGCTACAAGGGCAAGATTTACTAGTGATTCTATTGCCATTTAAATGTGTCAAAATGGGAAAAGAATAAAGAAAAGATGGTATGAATAATTCTGTAAGGCCAAGGAGCTCCTGTATTGACTGAATGTCAAAACTAAATAATCATAAGCATCAATTAATTGTCAAGGAGATCAAGCACAAGGGCATATTTTTTCTGGTTTTATTAATTTATTTAAAAAATACATAAAAAATGCAGTTCATACATACAAAAACTCTTCTATGATGAGCATGTTGTAGATTTCAGAATTAAAATTAATTTTAATATATATTTTTTTCTGTCTGCATAAAATACAGATTATCAGAGTGAACTGTCCTGATATGATAATAAAGAAAAAAACTCATTTTTATCAAAATTTTGTGGTTTAACATTATAATTTATAATTATTTCTTAGGGGGGAAAAAAACAATATTTTAACATAATTGCTTTGCTGTTTATTAATATTTCATGTGGTGAGACCAATTTGCAGAAACAGAAAAAAACCCATAAAACAGAAAATGATATCATAGAGACCTCTGCAGACCCATAAAATATCATAAAATATCAGATAACATTTTTATGATAATGAAAGGTTAGTTCAGACTGTAAAATGTCATATGGAACAACCCCCACCCCAAAAAAGAAATAAATCATGATAATTGTAAATAAAAACAAACACAAATAAACAATCAAAAACATTGAACAGAAGGTTAAAGTTCAAATACGCTTAACCTTATTAGCTTTATTAGATTATATAGGCAAAGGAACTCGTGAAATATATAATACGTTTATATAAACAGCATATGCAATGTATGCTTATAAGATTCTCTTATTAATTTTGAAACAGCTTGAATTTTGAGCAAGTCGACATTTCATAACTTATATCCAATTTCAAAACTATCACAATTTTCTGTAAAGACATTTTAGATTTTGTTTTTCATTTTGTTTTCAATTGGATCGCGTGTTCATGATCTGACCCCACCAATAAACCCATCACTGGGGTTTAGACAAATCGTACGAATTCGTATGAGTGAGATCGTATGAATTCGTATGAATTAGCCACCTGTTACTCACTCGTACGAATTCGTACGAATTGGTCATGAGATAGCGTTGGGATGTCACAAGCTCAAATCATCTCAAACTGGTTTTGAACATGACATTGATTTCACTACACTCCTCCTCATCCACAGTCACCAGATCTCAATCCGATAGAGCACCTTTGGGATGTGGTGGAACTGAAGACAAAACAACCAGGGAAGTGGAAAAATTGCAGTAATTGACGTATATTTGCAACACAGCTTAGAGTGGTGTGACTGATTGTCAAATTTGAATTCTTTGGAAGTAAACTGTTGGCTGTTACAAGCAAAAACTGTTGGAAAAACATCAACATTTTCAGCATTTCCGTGTTTACATTTTTAGCAGTCAGTCTGAAAAGCTAGAACAGTAGCTTGGAGGGCCTGAACTAGAGCCAAAGCAGCACAGATTGCTCTGAACATCATTTACCAGAAGCCTGATTCTCCCATGCACTCGCACAAAAAGAGTCACACATGAATATTTATGCTGTGTAGATGGTGCCATATCTTTATTTGATTTAAAAAACGTCTGTCGCTGTTGTGGACAACAAGAGAGGGGAGGGTGGATCTGGAAAATGTGTGTCTTAATCAGAAAGTTTGGATGAGGACATTTTGTGCAAGCGTGTGAGATAGGACTAAAGAGACATCTGGAGAGATGAGAGGATCGACAGAGAGAGATGAGAACAAAACGGAATGAAGTTTAAGAGACAGACAGGAAGCTGGAAGCAGAGAAAGCTAAGAGCAGAGGGGAAATGAAATGCAGCGGGAGTGAGAAGGATTAGGAAAGGGTTCATAGAGCAATTATGATGTACACTGCATTCTCCACAAGTAGGGTAGAGATTCGGTACTGAAACTTTTAAACAATGTGTTTTCCCCACTTTTATATATTTATATTGATCAGCATTGGTTGAATATAGTTTAAGGGATAATTCAGGATTCAGCATTAAGCTTTGTATTAGTAGAAAACCTGTAGTATTTTCAAATGACCGTGCTTTCCACCCTCATATCCCCCTGAGACGAGAGATTTATGTATTTTTTTGTCTGGGAAAAATCCTCCGATGACGCAAAAATCGTCATTTTTGTCTCATCGGAGGATTTTTTGGCCAGAGGCTAAAGACTACAGCCAGTAGTAGGGGCTGTCCCGCATGTTTTCAACCCGCCCATAGAGGGTGGGATCTCACTCACAGAATGTACACATAGTGTCAGCCATCTTTTTTTGGAAGCTAAGCTAGCAGGCTCTTGTACTGTGGAGAAAGCTGAGTAGTAGGGGTTGCCATCCTCTTTTTCCTGGACATGTCCAGCCGTCGAGATCGTCCAAAATGTCCGGGATTCGGCTTTTGCTTTCTGCAGTCGCCATTCATTTGTTTACATGCACACCTTTTGTTTCAATCTAACTGAATTCATTACGATTGGTGAATCTGAATGTAGTGTTTACATGAACGCTAAACAAGTGATCGGTTGATGTGCGTTTTAACATTGCTAAGAAAATTGCCGCTCCTCCGTGAGAGATACGAGACCGGTGCGTCTCACAGGTGTCACTCATCAGTAATCACGCCACTGGCCTCTAATCGTTCTCCCACGGCCCTCAGTCTCGTCCTGCTCGCCACAGTAAACATAATGAATGGCGACTGTAGAACGCAAAAGCCGAATCCCGGACATTTTGGGCGATCTCGAAATCCCGGGCAGACTCGTCACGGAGACTCACTAGTAGCCTAGCCTTGTAACTGCGCTCTCTTACTGGCTTGGGAGTGGCCTCCTAGGGCAGTGAAGCAAGTGCATTCTGGGAGTTGTTGTCTTTCATCCACATAAGCCAAAAATACATTTTCTGGCTTTTCTCAGTCTAGAAAGCTCCAAATTCAAAAATAATTTCACATTTCTTCTACATAAATGACCCATTTTAAATACACATTCATCCTTCCAGAGGTGAAGTATCCCTTTTATTTTAAAGGGGTCATGACATGAGAAACCAAATTTGCCTTGATCTTTTGGTATATAAGAGGTCTTTGTACCATTCAAACTTCCTGCAAGTTTCATAGCTTAAGACGTCCTCATTATGAACGAAGCATTTATTTAATCAAGCTCTAATTACAGCTTGTTGGGGATCCATGGTAAGAAGTGACGTCACGGTACGAAGTGACGTACCAGTCGTTTGCATATGACCGCCTCCAGCGCAAGACAACTACGCCACATTTCGCATCATCGCATCGTTGTCACGCCCACGGGTGTTCAGTCGACGTGCAGCGAGTGAGTCTGTTTACAAGAAGATTGCGATGCCACGCAGATGTGCTGTTCCTGGCTGTGGACAAACAAAATGGTTGAATAGGCTGCCGCACGATCCAGACGTCAGGGAAAAATGGATGCAGTTTATTTTTTGCGGACGTCCCAGTCACGGCAGTGTTAATTTAAGCATGTGTTCTCAATTTCAAGGATGACTGTTTTGAGAACAAATCGCAGTATGATGTTGGCTTTGCCAGAAAACTTTTGCTTAAAGATCAGGCCGTGCCGACTATTCTGGGTCCCAACGATGCCGCAAACTGTAAGTAATGTATTTCATCTTAAAACTACTTTTAGCCAATGACGTTAGCCAATCATAACAGTGGGCGTTAACACTGAACTCTTAAAGGGGAAACACCCCCAAAACAGACTGTTTGAATCAGAGGCTGAGAAACAGGTTGGGAAAAGGTCATTAATCACAAAAAAATATATATATATATTGTCCAAAAAACTATAGTAGCCTAATACTAATTGCACCTAAGGGAACATAACAAAACAAAAACAAAAACCATGTCATGACCCCTTTAAGGGGCAGATAGAAATGTGGTCTGTGGTTAAACTATCTAGGTTCATTTGATGTTTTATGATAATGGATTATTTAAAAATAAAACATGGGATTTGTGCCTCTGATGCTTAAAAAAAAAAAGTAATAAGACAACAAAAATTGCACTCTTGTCGTGGAATGCATCTGACTCGACTGTCTGGATGTAAAATTGATGGATCTTTAAATTAATTATGTGAATGAGATGCCCTCTGTCTATCATGATGAGTAATCTATTTGTCGAATAGATGGAAGATTTTCTTGGCAAAGTGCAGACAGCATGTGACATATCTGAGATGACAAAAAGCACAAAAATGTCCAGATGAATGAAAGCAATAAGGACAAAGTGTATGGAGAAATTCACTAGCTCTTGATTTAAACAATTTCGACCAAAATTGAAAATTCTTCATTTACTCACCCTCCAAATGCAAATGCATAAGACTTTCATTCGTCTTCTGAACACAAATGAAGATGTTTTTTTAATGAAATCTGAGAGATTTTGGTTCCTCCACTGAAAGTCTATTCACTCAAAACTCTGATGGTTCATAAAGAGATCGTAAAACGAATCCATATTAATCGAGCGGTTTAATCCAAGTCTTCTGAAGAATCACTTTATATGAAGAACAGATATGATTTAGGCCTTTATACACACCTTTACTTTGCGACCGTTTAAAAAGTATGTTTTATATATGCATGTGTATGAATGCATTGTATGAATGAAATTCAGATGTACTACAGCCGCCATTTTGTCATTGTCATGAAACCTATGGAGTCAGTTTCACTGGCATTCACAACTCCTCTCCTGTGTCTTCATGGGATAGTAAAGTGTCCATTGAATGCACACTTCAGAATCTCTCCGAAAGAAGTAGGTCATCCGAACGGGTACTTTTTGCCACTGTTATATGAATACTATTAATTCTGACATTTTTCTCATCTCACATACTGTTTTTCCCATAGTAGGCATCAGTGTTGGGGGTAACGCATTACAAGTAACTTTTTTCAAGTTATTAGAGTAACACTATTTTTAAATTACTTTTTTCAAATAAGTAACACAAGTTACTTTGTTTTTCCATTTATTGACTGGCAGCTCTTCTGTCATGTTGAGAGAAATCCCGAGTAAGTGCAGAGGCAATGTGTGTGCTGTGTAAACATGATGCTTATTGTAGTTCTAGAGTAAATGTGAGTAAAAAAAAAAAAAAATCACACAAATATACTTTATGTATTTAATCTCACTTTATTAACCAATGTTTTTGCTGCTGACCTTCGAGGATGAATGAATGAATGAATGAGGCATATATATAGTGCTTTTCATATGTACTACTGTACACTCAAAGTGCTTCACAATCATGTTGGGGTCTCTCCTCAGCCACCACCAGTGTGCCGCATCCACTTGGATGATGCGACGGCAGCCACAGGCGCCAGTGTGCTCACCACACCCCACCTATAGGTGGAGAGAGAAGAGAGAGTGATTCAATGCCAATTCAATGGATGGGGATTATTAGGGAGGCAATGATTGGCAAGGGCCAATGGAGGGAATGTGGCCAGGACACCGGGGTTACAAGCCTACTCTTTTACGAGAAGTGTCATGGGATTTTTAATGACCACAGAGAGTCAGGACCTCGGTTTAACATCTCATCCGAACGACTGTGCTCTTTGACAGTATAGTGTCCCCATCACTCTACTGGGGCGTTAGGACCCACACAGACCACAGGGTGAGCGCCCCCTACTGGCCTCACTAACAGCTCTTCCAGCAGCAACCTAGTTTTCTCAGGAGGTCTCCCAACCAGGTACTGACCATGGCTCAACCCTGCTTAGCTTCAGTGGGCAACCAATCTTGGGCTACAGGGTGATATGGCTGCTGACCTTTGATGATCTACTTCAGCCATACAAATAAGCAAAAATTACTTAAGATAAACATCACATTTGTTTTTCATTTTTTAAACATTTTTATTGCTGAAGTAAGCGTGTTGAACTTTCTTCTCCTGCATCCTATTCTTCTTCAATCCAGGATGGCAGAACTGCTGAAAGGTTTTTCTGAACTGCGCCTTCTACTGTACAGGTGTGAATTCACATTTCTTTCAGCCTGAGGCTTATTCATTTCCCTTTATGTGTGAAAGGGCCTTTATATTTGCCAAAAATATTACTTTTTTGTTGTTATTAAAAAACAAACAAGCAAGCCCAGCCCATGTGAGATTAAGTCATGCAAAAGTAATGTAACAGATTTAATATAATGTAACACATTACTTTCCATTAAAAGTAACTTAGTAATGCAATTAGTTACTTTTGGAGTAACACAATATTGTAATGCATTACTTTTACAGACACACAGCGATATAAACATTGATCAGTGAACATAAAGATAAGCTCAACCGTACTTGCTTGAAGGACCAGAACAAACTTCAGAGGTTTTTTCTACGTGATGTACAAGAATGAACCTCATTGTGACCAAATTTGAAAGCTGTATACACTGTTCACTGATCAATGTTTATATGAATAAAAGCCCAAATTAAATCTGTTCATCATATGAAGTGATTGTGTCTCTTCAGAAGACTTGGATTTAAACAACTTGATTCATATGGATTAATTTTAAGATATCTTTATGAATGTTTTGTACCATCAGAGTTTTGGGTGAATAGACTTTCAGAGGAGGAACAGAAATATCTCAGATTTCATTAAAACTATCCTCATGTGTGTTCCGAAGATCATGAAAGTCTTATGTATTTGAAATAAAAAAAATGTTGGGGGGGTGAACTGGCCCTTTAAGTAATTGCGCAGTAACCTTATTTACATGTCAGAAGCTGTGTTTCCATTACCCTTCAAATTGCGCAAATTGAAATTGCGAATTGAAAATATGCCCAATGGAAACACGTAAATTTCGCAAAAAACTCCCATTTAATCGCAAAAAAGTTTTTGCGCTCACATGAGGTGGTTTTTCAGGCAATTCGAAAAAGAAATATTTTGCAAAACTGCAATGGAAACAGTTTTTGCGCATTTGCAGGTCACCTGACGTAGATGATGCGGTATGTTTGGACAGAATACGAGACAGAGTTATTTATTAAAGTCATATAAGACAAAATAATTACAGGAATAATGGATTCTAAACCTAAAGAAAAGAAATCTGTACAAAAGTCATGTAGGGTTTTCCAGCCTTTAATAGAAGTATAGTAAAAAATAAAACCTCTCTTTGTAAACGTATGCATGTTTTATATGGTGAAGAAATGTAGTTTAGCCATTTAAAATAAAAAAAGACACAAAGAAAACATCCCACTGCAGCTGTTGTCATCTAGAGTATGAATCCAGTTTTTGACATGTGAAGATGACAAAGAGTCATGAATGTTGGATAAAATCATGGCAGGGGTTGGTTTGGCATGGGTCAATTGAAGTTTTTCATGTGTGAAGATAGAATGATGACTACAGTGTAGAATTTCTTTCGAAACTGAATCTACAGTTTTCAACCAGCAACATCCAAGCCTGTGAGCTACTTGCCTTTGTCAATAAACCAAAGCCTTTTTTTTTTGTAGCGTACTTCCTGCTTCTATCTCTTTCCCAGCAACCAGGCTAAAGACATAAATGACAGCAGCCCTGATTAATCATAGTCTAATACATTAACAAACGCAGACCAGCCAAGCACTGACTTTTCTTTCACAAGTTTTACTGAGACATCTGCAAGAGCCCAGAATGAAGCTGGTTCCACTAGATGGGTGATGGAGGCACTACGGTAAGTGACAACGCAAACAAATATCACAGTTCCAATCCTGAGGGAAGGATGACAACGTGTTCGGCATCTGTTATAACGACTTAACACTTGGTGAAACCATATGGTGATTCACTCATCACTAAGTGTCCAAACTGCATTCAGAAGATAGTGTATAATTACCAAGAACCCAAATGAAAGGTTTGCAAATTACCACATTTCCCTCAGTGATGGTATGGTAAGAAATGAGTGTGTGCATGCAGGGGCATCCAAGTAATACAAGTAAGACAATGTTCCTGCCCAACAACTCATGTGGAGGTGGACAGGAATGGCTAATTGCTGTGTTATTGTCCCAGAATGAGTGTAATACTTAATTAGACCTTTTTGCGCAGGAGTAAAAAGTTTATGATATTAAAATATCATGAAAGTATATAAAAATTCTACTGATTAATGAAAAAAATCTAAAAAATGCACACAGATTTATTTTTAATTTTTAATGTTGATCTGTCATCTTAGGGTACGTTTACACGACAATGATATGCTTAAAACTGAGACGTTTTTCCTTTGAGTTTTCCGTGTACAGACTTTGTCAAAACGATCTCCATTCACACGGATCCGCGAAAACGACTAACAACACTGTATTCCGCTAGATGGTATTCTGCAACACGTGATACGCATGTGCACAACGTCATCGTCTTCAGAGATTCACATTTTTGTTGTTTGCACGGAGACTGTTTTCAAAAACGTGCACTTTGAAACCCGTTTGCAAAAGTTTGCGTTTTTTCAGGCACCCAAAACGCTGTTGTCGTGTAAATAAACTGCCAAAACGCATTCAAAAGTTTTACGTTTTTAGTTAAAAATGACTTATACTGACACCTAGTGGTGTGGATGTAGCATAATGCAAAAGCATTGCAGAAATGGTTTATTCATGGTCAGCCATGATTAATAGGGGATTGCCGAGATAATGCAAGTACTATTCAGATGATCATGTGATCTCAACATGGCGACCCCCTTGACAATCCATTTCAAATGAATCAGCTTTTATTAGGCTACTGATATGCTAAACATATTTTGTTATTATTTTTCCGTGTAATGAGCACGAAATTACTGTGACATAATTATCATTAAGCCACAGCATGATAAACAGAGATTGTACCAACTTCGATTCGTGAATGTTTACACTTGGCATCACCAAATCAATTGGATTTACCTGCTGTTCTTCTGTAAATGCTTTTGGGATTTTAGACAACCATGCAAAGTAATTACCAGAGTCAATCAAGTATGCGTAATAACCCCAACATTTTCTTGCTTTTGTGCAAACCTAATGCATCACTGAACTGAGACTTCCAAGACAATGGAAAATGTATTGCTGTGCAGATACTTGCTATTTTGCCAGTGCAAAGTCAGCGTTTTGACGACTTTTGTATATACTAATACATTTCAACATTAACATATACATTAAAAAAAACAAAAGACCCAATTTACATGGTATACATTTTCCAATAATTTTGCAGAGAATACTTTCCATTGTTAAATTCCAATACAACCAGACTGATCTGCTGCCCAAGCACTTCCTTTTGAAGTTCAAATAATTATATTATACTTGTGATTCTGATCACGAGCTCCCTCCCGTAAGATTTAATCTGTTAGTCCTACTTTATTACAGTGTGGTCCAAACATCTGAGACCACTAGTGAAAATGCTTCTGTTTTGCTTCTATTTTGACTATAGAAAACAAAAATAATTATAATAAAATTGTAAAAGTAAATTCACAAATAAAATAAAAATGTAAATAAGTTACTTATATTACTATAAATTGATATAGTTTAATATAAATATTTATTGATAAAAATGTATTTCTCTATTTAAAAATATGTATTTTTGCTGATATGATTGTTAATGGAGTGTAATGTAAATTGAGCATGTGTTGGGATTCAAACTCAGGTCACTCCGTGTAACTTACAGACTCTGACATCAGTTTTTTCATAAATTGTATATGATCACATAAAAGTTAGAGTTTAATTTAAAAATTAACATGAACTTCAGAATGTTTTAGTATTTGGTTTATCATTCTTTTGCTTTCATGAAAGCAAATCCTATGAGCAAAACTTGATAGAAACCTTTATGTAAAACATGCTGAGCTTATTCGTCTTTATCTTTAGGTCATGTTCCAAGAACATTTAAACTGGCAGTTATAAAACCTCTCATTAAGAAACCACAATTAGATCATAATAATCTAGCAAATTATAGACCCATTTCAAATCTTCCATTTATGTCTAAAATATTAGAAAAAGTGGTGTCCGCTCAACTGGGCTCTTTCTTGCAACAAAATGAGATCTATGAAAAGTTTCAGTCTGGATTCAGACCGCATCATAGCACTGAAACTGCGCTCGTTAAAATCACAAATGATTTACTTTTAGCTTCTGACCAAGGCTGTATCTCAATACTAGTTTTACTTGATCTTAGTGCTGCGTTCGATACTATAGATCATACATTACTCTTAGATCGACTACAAAATTATACTGGTGTTCAAGGACAAGCACTAAGCTGGTTCAAATCATACCTATCTGACCGCTACCATTTTGTCTATTTAAATGGAGAAAAATCGATCATAACTCCAGTAAACTATGGAGTGCCGCAGGGATCTGTATTAGGCCCTCTGTTATTTTCAATATATATGATGCCACTTGGAAATATTATAAGGAAACATGGAATTAGTTTCCATTGTTATGCTGATGACACTCAAATATATATTTCATCACGGCCGGATGAAAACGCAAAATTTTCCAAATTGACAGAGTGTGTTAAAGATATAAAAGATTGGATGACCCGTAATTTTCTTTTATTAAATCCAGACAAGACAGAGGTAATACTTATCGGTTCAAAAAACCGCCCACAAAACCTCGCACAATACAACTTTAACATCATAGGATGTCCTGTTACTTTATCCTCTACAGTAAAAGACCTGGGTGTTATACTCGATTGCAACCTGTCTTTTGAAAATCATATTTCATATGTTACAAAAACAGCATTTTTCCACCTTAGAAACATTGCTAAGCTACGTAATATGCTATCAGTTTCTGATGCAGAAAAGTTAGTTCATGCATTCATGACCTCGAGACTGGATTACTGTAATGCTTTACTAGCTGGTTGTCCTGCATCCTCAATAAACAAGCTACAGTTAGTCCAAAATGCCGCCGCTAGAGTTCTTACTAGATCAAGAAAATATGATCATATAACACCGATTTTATCATCACTGCATTGGTTACCTATAAAGTTCCGTATTAATTACAAGGTATTGCTACTGACCTATAAAGCCCTAAACGGCTTAGCTCCAGTCTATTTAACGGATCTTTTATCACCCTATAATCCATCGCGCTCTTTAAGATCACTAAATTCAAGGCTTTTGGTCATACCTAGGATATCCAGAACCACCAAAGGAGGGAGAGCATTCTCACATTTGGCTCCAAAACTCTGGAATAGTCTTCCTGATACTGTTCGTTGCTCAGACTCGCTCTCCCAGTTTAAAACTAGATTAAAGTCGCATCTCTTCAGCCAGGCATTCATATAATCCTACAGTTCAAACTACAATCCGGCCTCTAGCTCATAAATGCCAGAGGAGAACTGGCCCCCGACTGAGCCTGGGTTCTCCCAAGGTTTTTTTTCTCCATTAGGTCACCTGATGGAGTTTTAGGACACCATTAGGTCACTTGATGAAGTTTTTCGGTTCCTTGCCACTGTTGCCTTTGGCTTGCTCAGTTGGGGATATTTTGGGGATATTTAATTTAATTTTATCAATCAATAAATTCCTCTTGAAACAAACTTTGTTGTATTATTTTAATTTAATACTGTGAAGCTGCTTTGATACAATCTGTATTGTGAAAAGCGCTATACAAATAAACTTGACTTGACTTGACTATTCTATAACATGATTTTAAATTATTCAAAGAGCATCTTGAGCTTCAATGGAAGTAGAACATTTGTTAATCTGTGCCAAGTGTCATACCTAGAAATAGTGCAGAATCTGAAATATTTCTTATTCATGTTATGTCAAAATTATAAAACTTCCATACCCCACAGTTTCTGTTTAAGAACTTAAAGTTCTCCATTTACTGTGAACACAACTTCATTGATTATTTCCTTTTTTATTTACGTGACCTTTGGTGGAGTACAGCCAAGGAATGCTGCCGAGCAGTGGTCTACCATACCAGTCAAACATGACCGACGTTGTGGACATAATATTTGAACAGTGGAAACCATGGAAACAGAGAGTTGTTCAGCATGAGCAGAACTCATGCAGAGAACTATATAGTTTACTGGGTGTACTCAGACAAAAGCTTTTCATATGAGGAAAAGATAAGGTATGGGAAGCAAAAATGACAGACAGACAGACAGACAGACAAAAAGAAAGAAACAAACCAAAAGAGAACAATGAAAAATACAGCCAATTTTATGAGCCCATAATGTGCTCCATGGCTACGCAAAATGAAAGTCCTTTATTGGAAGGTTACTAAATGATGCTGACATTCTTCTCTTTAATAGGTATTAAGGGGATGTGATATTGTCATTTCACTGGTGCCTCTGGAATTGCTGTTATGAGTCATCCTTAGCATCCCTTTATGGGCTTCCCACTCACTACCATCTCCAAAATTTGAATTCACATGTGAATGAGAAGAGTGCAAATTATGTTTAATGTTTGAGGATCATGATCAATGTTTCTGAGGTCATGCATGGTTTCATGTTGTTTGTTATTGTAATGGCAAACTTTTCTATCTTTGACACATTTAGAAAAATATAATTATAAATATATTTAATAGATAGATAATGAATTTACATTATATTTTAATATGTATGAAAGTGGCGTAATGTGCACATCTGCCACATCTGTTCTATTTACTTGCCTTCCTCGATTCACTGCTGCCTTTTTTCTGCCTCTTCTTTAGATCATTATTGAGTGGAACACAGTTTCATGAATCAAAGTGCTGTTCATTTTTCGCTATATTGGAAATTCTTTTATTACAGAAAGTGGAAGTGCAAGCTATTATTTTTGGGTTTAGTTGAATTGATTTCTACTAGCAAGAAAGTGATTGTTATGAAGAAATGTTCTGAGATATTTGTAAAGTGTTGGCACTTGTGACTGTAGGGGGGCATCTGGACAGAATACTAAAGCAGTGGTACAGAAAAATGCTCATGCTGAGTCAGCTCACGTGGTGTGTATGTGTGTAGCATGGACTGATTTATGATTATGCAGCACTTTAACAAGTTTAGAAAATGACTTTTATGCATATCTGCGCAAAGGAGAAACAGTGTGCACTTGTGTGAGTGAAATTCTGTGTGTCTGAAAAGACAAAGTTGAGGAAGATGAATTAAGAAGTCCATTAAGTATGCAAATGTAATGTATTTAGTTTGGCTTGGGAAAAATCTGGACTATGTACTTTCTTGTAGCTCAAATAGTAGAGCACAGCGTTAGCAGTGCCAAGGTCATTGGTTCGCTTTCCAGGGAAAGCAGGAATTGATAAAATGTAAATGTGTACCTGGAATGCAATGCAAGTCACTGTGCATCTTCCAAATGCATAAATATGTATTAATTCAGTCATTCACGTATTACAAAAAATATCTTTAATTTAAAATACTAAATGTAATGTTCTATTTAAAAGTAATTATCTTATCAGTCATCACTCAAATTGAATAACCCCCCCCCCCCCCCATTTTTTTTATTATTTATTTTCAATAAAATACATCAGAAAGAAAAGAATAATGCTATGCCCTAAAAGTATGTACTCTTTTTGTGAAGACAAAATTCACACTTTTGAGTGTGCAGCAGAAAAGTAGGGAAGTTTTGGGACATACTGTAATTGCATCTGGACTAGTGGCGTGCCTCGGGGCTCAGTTTTGGGCCCTCCTCTTTTTATTTTTGCTTTTAGGTCACATTTTCTCTACATTTGGTTTAATTTTTCATTGTTAAGTTGCTTTTTTAACAGTCACCAGCTCTGTCACCAGTCATCGTATCTGCACTACATTCCCCATAATCCTTCCTGGCACTCACCTGCACATAATTACTAATCACACACTTGCACTTCATCTCCCTCATCTAGTTCTGCTACTTAAGCACACACCTCACACCAGTTTAGTGTCTGGTATTGTTCATAGACATTGACTAACTACCTGATTCCTGTGAGTAATCGCCAATGTGATACTCCAGCAATTATTCTCCTAAGTCATTCTCTCCAGTCCAGTGTCTCATCCCTTTGTGTTTCCTGGTCCTTCGTGTTTCCTGGTCCTTCGTGTGTGTTCTCACCTACCATCCCATCCAGTGAGATGTGTGCTTCCATCTGTCATCCATGATGTCCTACACCTGTAAGACAAAAGACTTCTCATTACCATCCATCTCAAGACATCGATATTCCTCATTGTCCTATTCACTCACCTGTTTCCCACCATTACACTCTGGGTTGCTAAATAAAGAACCTTTCATTGTATTTCCCTGTTTCCGAGTCGGTGTTCCGTAACACTGATGATACCCAGCTCTATCTTTAAAGCCTAGTTCAACACTACCACCTTCCTCTCTTTTGGTCTGTTCATCTGAAATTAAATCATGGTTTACATGCAATTTTCTTAAGGTTAAAGGCCCCAGTATACTCACGGCGAAATTATTTTTTGTTCTTCACTAGGGGTAAAACGAAGTTCGAAATACGTGAGCAGTGATATACTGTTAGACAACATCCACCACCATCCACACTGCTGAGAGTGATGGTTAGATGAATATATAAATATGTGCTGCGCTTTTCCTCTCTCAATAACAAAATAAACACAACAAAAAATCCACGATAAAACCGAAAGCATTTTTTCTTTTAAGAAAGCATAAGCATTTGATCAAAACAACGTGGATATGTTTGCACAAGCTCTGCAATTCGGCACTCCTGTAAAGTCCTGTCACATTTATTTATATAGCACTTTATACAATAGATTGCTTACAAGCATGCAGATTTAAAGTATTAAACATGAAAAACAGTGTCTCATTTAATCAGTAGTACAACTTAATTTTCTACTATAAAGCGACTCTCCAGTGCGTTTGTGTTTTTACCCACGGACATCTGACCTCGATGGACTCAACAACAGAAGAAATGAACCAGATAAGAGTTCCATGTGAAAGTAGGCAGAGCCTCAGTGCACACCTACCTATTACATAATCCCCAAGGACCAATGGGAGTTTGAAGATGTTTGCCAGCTGGAGCAAACTTTTCCGGAAAGTTCGTTTTGGCAAGCCGTTTCGAACTCCTAAACCGAACACAAAACAAACTTCGATTTGGCCTGATTTTGGTTGAAATTATATCATTTCGTTCTTCAATTTTGCTTGAATATAAATATATAAATATATCGTTGCCTTAATAGTGAGAAAAACTGATATCCTAAAACTGAAAAAATGAGAAAGTTTTACACTTACTATTGATAACTCTGTTATCTCTCCTTCCCTTTAGGTTAAGACTCAAGTCTGGGTGACTTGATTGTTTGAGGCACATGTAAATAGCATTACACGCTTAGCATAATCGTCTGTGAAATATCATCTGTTAAACATCTGTTACAGCTAGTATTCCTGTCCTTGTACATGCATGTTACATCTCGTATTGATTGTAATTCTCTTCTCAGGGGTGTTTCACAACAGCTTCTTCATAAGCTTCAAATGTTCCAGAATTAAGCAGCCCGGATCATTACAAGAACACCTTCTATTTAGCACATTCCATTTCTTAGACAACTCCACTGGCTTCCATTTAGATACAGAATTCAATGTAAGCAGCTAAAAAAAATCTTTGTGATGATCTTCATGTACACTGTTAGACTTTTCAAGGGTTTTTTACAGTAACTTACTGGCAACACTGTTGCCAGTAAGTTACTGTAATTAAGAGTTACAGTACCAAACCGTATTTCAGTTCTCTTACGAGAGGTCTCTCGTACTGCGTAAGATATCTTACGCTAGGGGAAAATCCTTTTTCCGCGAGATATTGAAGCCAAAAATTATCCTTAATTTTGTAATAATGCAAAACGCGTTGCAGCAGCAATGCAGACATAGGCGAGACAGCTCGCGCGCCTATTGGCTGCTCTGCGGCAACTGCAGCAGCCTATCGAGCGAGGCCTGGCGTGACGTCAGACCCAATCAGGGCACATCGCGCCCGCTGCGTCACGTCCCGCCGAAATGGGCGTGGTCTAGGCCTATAAATATCGCTCGCAGGCAGCTATTATCTGATTTTTCATCCTTCAAGCGAAGCACACGCATCGCTGGAGCTGGATTAGGAGCCGCGCCGTCGAGAGAGAGCACCTTCAGCGGGACGAGTCACTGAAGTCGCTGGCCGCGCCGCCTTCCTGCCTTCCTGCTGCGCTTTCCGGCGCTTATATCCTTCTCTTTATTACACTGTATTTCTGTGTGTGTGTGTCGCCGCCGCGACACACATTTCTAAAAGAGCTAGCGTCTTTTTAAAGATGCCTTCCTGCGGCTCGTGCAGAGCCACACTCAGCGACGGGGACCGCCACGTGATCTGCGTTTCCTGCCTGGGTGAGGAACATGCAGCTCTCGCGCTCGCCGACGGCGGATGCCCTCACTGCGAGCTGATGGCAATGGCGACTCTGAGGACTCGCCTAGCCGTCTTCACCGAGACTGCTCCCCCGCCCGCCGCGGCGTCGCGCCGTAAAAAGCGCCGTGCCCAGCGGGCCCCGGAACCCTCCCTCAGCCGCCAAAGCTCGCCGGTTCGCCCGCTTGCTTCCCCGGCTTCTTCTGTTTCGCTTCCTGACGGACAGCGGCCGCCGTCTGCCGCCGCTTCCGTTGATATCGCGGATGAGGAAGCCCTGCTGGGAGAGGATGATTCCTGCTCTATCCTGGCGTCAGGCAGTGAGGATTGGGCGGGCTCTGAGGACCCCGCGCCCCCTGCCCGCACTTCGTCAGGCAAGAGAGCTTCCATCGAGACGGAACTCATGCGAGTACTCGCACAGGCCGCGGCGAGCCTCGGCCTCGAGTGGTCTTCGCCTGAGCAGCCCGCTCACAACCGGCTGGATGGATTTTTCCTGCCTGGGGAGCGCGCTTCACCTGTGTCCAGACCGGCGCCTTTTCTTCCTGAGTTACACGAAGAAGTCGCCAAGTCCTGGAGCGCCCCCTATTCTGCTAGAGTGCGTCCTGCTGTTTCTTTGGCATTCTCCGCCGTTGACGATGCCAAGAACAAAGGATACCTCTCGCTGCCGCCGGTTGAAGAGGCGATAGCGGCCCACTTATGCCCGCCCTCCGCTGGACGGCGCGCTAAGCCGGCCCTACCCTCTAAAGCTTGCCGCACGACGTCGAGCTTGCTCCACCGCGCTTTCTCCGCCGCCGGGCAAGCTGCGTCAGCGTTGCATACCATGGCAACGCTCCAGATCTTCCAGGCCGATCTCCTCCGTAAGCTGGATGAGGAAGGACCTGACGCGATCTGCGTGCCGGACTTAAGGAGTGCCACGGACCTCGCCCTTCGTGCTACTAAGTCCGCAGCGCAAGCCATTGGACGGACTATGGCTTCTCTCACCGTGTCTGAGAGACATCTATGGCTGACGCTCTCGGAAATGGCCGAGTCTGAGCGCACCGCGTTCCTCGACGCCCCGCTTTCCGCCGCAGGCCTCTTCGGATCCTCCGTCAAAGATTTCGCGGAGAGATTCGCAGAGGTACAGAAAGCGTCTCAGGCTATGAAGCACTTCCTCCCGAAGCGCTCCAGCTCTGCAGCAGGCCGTGCGAAACCGTCTGCTCAGAGCTCACAGCCACAGCCACCGTCCACCGCCTCCACTTCACAGCGCCGCCAGGCCAGAAGCGCGAGACCGCGCTCCCGCTCATCCGGTCGCCGCCCCGCAGGACGCGGCCCGCGACCTAAGGTTACGGTGAAGCCCGAGGCCCCGAAGTCGTCCTAGCACAGCTAGGAAAACGACGGTGTTCCAGTCCCGCTGCGGCCGGACTCACACCAAAGCTATTCGCTCGTCCAGTTCCAGAAAATGTGACTGTTCCAGTGTTTTCTGCAGCCAACAAGTCGGTTCTGTCACCCGCTTGCCTGCACACAAATGCCGTTTTCACGGCTACCCAGATAAATCCCCAAAAGAGCGTATTTTCTGGTGTCCCGGCCACGGCCGATGGTGTTTCGTGTGTAGTAAGAATGCCCACTGCCCAGTGCCCATCCCTACACATAAGCACAGCCTGTCACACAGGGCTCGCGCACATAAAACCGACTCAGGTCAGTTGCGCTTCAAACATGGTGAATGTGCCCACTACCCAGTGCCCACTAACACCACGTTATGCATGTCTCACGGTTTCTGTAAAAACGAAACCAACGTGCACTCGCTTCACGCAAGCGAACGATGTTTTCGGTGTGATAAATGTGCCCGCTGTCCCGCGCCCACATCCACACATAGACATGACAGTTCCCACGGGAACCGCCCAGCCCTCCCCCTCGCGGTTAACCACCGTAGAGGAGTCGAGCGCGGGCAATCTGCCCGCTGTCATCAGCGCGCCCCATGCCTCAAATGTCACGAGCGACACGCTTGTGTTACAGCACACAGAAGCTTCTCCATCGCTGAGCGAGCGGAGCGCGCTTCGTATTCGACCCCTAGCTATCCATGCAGACGCATGGGCAAAGCTGGCCGGGGTTTCGAAGTGGGTGCTGAACATTATAAAAAGAGGCTATTCGCTGCAGTTTCGCCGACGCCCTCGCCGCTATGTGGCGCGCGTCGAGACCACGGTAAAAACAGAAGTAGCACATCTACTTCGAGCCGAAGTGACGAAACTATTGAGAAAAGGGGCCATAGAACCCCTCTCTCAAGATCAGAGCGAAGGAGGGCTATACAGCAGATACTTCCTGGTACCGAAAAAAGACGGGGGTCTCAGACCCATACTAGATCTAAGGCAACTGAACAAAGTGCTTGTGAAGCGACAGTTCAGGATGCTCACGACCAGGCAAATCCTTGTGCAGATTCGCCAAGGAGATTGGTTTGTGTCAATAGATCTGAAAGACGCGTATTTTCAAATACAGATAGCGTCACGTCACAGGCGATTTTTGAGATTCGCCTTCGAGGGCCAGGCATATCAGTACACAGTCCTGCCGTTCGGTTTGTCCCTAGCACCCCGTACATTTACGAAGTGCATGGACGCGGCGCTCGCACCCCTCAGAATGAGAGGCATGCGAGTGCTGAATTATTTGGACGATTGGCTGATTCTAGCGCAATCTCGCGCAGTGCTCATAGAACACACGACCATTTTACTCGATCACCTCGAGGATTTGGGTCTGAGTGTCAATTGGGCGAAGAGCTCCCTGTCACCCAGTCAGAAAATATCTTTCCTGGGCACAGAACTGGACTCACTATCCATGATAGCGCGACTATCACAACAGCGCGCGGTAGACATTCGACGCACAGCGAACTCTTTTCGCTGCGGCGCGTCTGTCCCGCTCAAAAGATTTCAGAAGATGCTAGGTCTCATGGCCTCAGCATCGTCAGTACTCCAGCTGGGTCTGCTCCGCATGCGCCCGCTGCAGTTTTGGCTGAAAGCGCGAGTCCCACGCAAAGCGTGGGCACCCGGTTTGCTTCGCCTCAGGGTCAATCAGAAATGCGTTACAGCTCTGAAACCCTGGAAAGCGAACGACTGGTACCAATCAGGTGTAAGCCTGGGGACTTCCTCGAGGGTGAAAGTGGTGTCCACGGACGCGTCCACCTCGGGATGGGGAGCGCTGCTCGAGGGCAGACCGTTCTTCGGCCAGTGGTCAGAACGGGAGAAGCTCCTGCACATAAACTGCCTCGAAATGCTGGCAGTAGACAACGCGCTGACGCGTTTTTGTCCCCAAATAAAAGGTCACCACGTCTTGGTCCGCTCGGACAACATGTCTGTGGTATCCTACATAAATCGCCAGGGCGGCATCAGATCCGAGAGACTGTACAGGCTGGCAGAACGCCTCCTGGTATGGGCTCAGTGCAACCTGCGCTCGCTCAGAGCAGCGCACGTACCAGGGATCATGAATATAGGACCAGACAGACTGTCCAGGAACAATGTTCCGGCAGGCGAATGGTCCCTACACCCACAGACAGTCCAACTGCTGTGGAAGAAATTCGGCAGAGCGGAAGTGGACCTGTTTGCGTCTCAAGAAAACGCTCACTGTCAAGAATTTTTCTCCAAGAGCAGGAGCGCGCTGGCCCATGTGTGGCCCCGCCGCCCGCTCTATGCTTTTCCACCCGTCTCTCTCCTGCCTCAGGTGATAGAACGGATCAGGGAAGAAGGATGCTCAGTACTGCTGGTAGCACCGTTCTGGAAAAACCAACCTTGGTTCCCAGCCGTGATGCAGTTAGCAAGTACTGCCCCGTGGCCAGTACCAGTGAGGAGAGATCTCCTCTCACAGGCCCGCGGCTCGATCTGGCATCCTCACCCGGATCTATGGTCCCTTCATGTCTGGGCCATCAACGGGTACATGTTGGACTCCCTAAAGGAGTATTAAACACGATCACGCAGGCTAGAGCTCCGTCTACAAGACGACTCTATTCTTCGAAATGGTCAGTGTTTTCGGGCTGGTGCACAGCCCGTGGTGTGTCACCCACAAATTGTGATGTGACGGAGGTGCTTTCCTTCCTACAAGAGCTGTTGGATGGGGGCAGGGCCCCCTCCACGCTCAAAGTTTATGTGGCGGCTATAGCAGCGTTCTCAGAAACAACGCTTGGTCAGTCAATAGGAAGGAACGATTTAGTCATCCGCTTCCTTAAAGGAGCTAAGAGACTGAATCCTCCCAGACCTCCCTCAGTCCCCGTATGGGACCTTTCTACGGTTCTGGAAGCCATGAAAGGTGCGCCATTTGAGCCTTTACAGTCAATCGATTTGAAACACCTGTCTTTCAAAACGGTGTTTTTGCTGGCTCTCGCTTCGGTGAAGCGCATAGGGGATCTGCACGCGCTCTCTGTGAGCGCGGCGTGCATGGAGTTTGGGCCCAATGACTCAAAAGTTATACTCAAACCTAAGCACGGTTATGTTCCAAAATCCCTCAACACACCGTTTAGGGCGCAGATTATCTCTCTGTCAGCCCTACCGGTCCCTGATGAGGAAAGAGACGCGAGCCTCCTTTGCCCAGTCAGGGCATTACGAGCTTATGTGTCTCGCTCGTCTGTTTTCAGACAGACGGAACAGCTCTTTGTTTCGTTTAGCGGACGTTCTAAGGGACTAGCCGCGTCGAAACAGAGCCTATCCAGATGGATAGTTGATGCTATAGCGCTGGCATACGCCTCCAAGGGCATGCAGTGCCCTTTGGGTGTCAGAGCGCATTCCACAAGAGGCATGGCCTCTTCGTGGGCTTGGTCGAGTGGGATTGCCTTGCAAGATATTTGTATGGCGGCAGGCTGGGCCTCCCCGTCTACATTTATAAGGTTTTATAACCTAGAGGTTCCCGCCCTGCAGGCCAGGCTGCTGTCGGTCTAGACTACCAGTATCATCTGACCTGATGCGTTCAGCTCAGAATGCTGCGTTTACTGAGCACAGCTCAATTTTCGACAGTTTAAAGCTGGGCAAACTGTGTAAGACCCACATTTTTTCCCATCTGTTCAGGCCGTACCCCGCCCTGTCTGTATGATGAAATTTGCGTCCCTTCGACGCTACTTTATGTGGAAAAGTGAGGCTGCACCCCTCCTTCTTCCCGGACTCTCTGTGAGTTCACTGAGTGTTTGTGCACTATATGTACCCCGGGCTTTCGCCCTTGGGTCTTTGGTGTCAGATCTCAGCACGCACGGCGTTTTACACTGGGTCCCCTAGCGTAAGATATCTTACGCAGTACGAGAGACCTCTCGTAAGAGAACGTACTCGGTTACTAACGTAACCTCGGTTCTCTCTAGAAGAGGGAACGAGTACTGCGTATCTTGCCGTGCATGCACACGCTCTGGTTGCTTCGATGATGAAAAACCAGATAATAGCTGCCTGCGAGCGATATTTATAGGCCTAGACCACGCCCATTTCGGCGGGACGTGACGCAGCGGGCGCGAAGTGCCCTGATTGGGTCTGACGTCACGCCAGGCCTCGCTCGATAGGCTGCTGCAGTTGCCGCAGAGCAGCCAATAGGCGCGCGAGCTGTCTCGCCTATGTCTGCATTGCTGCTGCAACGCGTTTTGCATTATTACAAAATTAAGGATAATTTTTGGCTTCAATATCTCGCGGAAAAAGGATTTTCCCCTAGCGTAAGATATCTTACGCAGTACTCGTTCCCTCTTCTAGAGAGAACCGAGGTTACGTTAGTAACCGAGTACGTTTTACAGTACATGGTACTGTAATTGTGTAATACAGTGCATTACTGTAAAAACGAAGCTAATCGTACACTACTGTAATTATTTTTATTTGTACTAAATATAAATAAAATTTCATAATTTTGATATATGATTAATTTTATTTTTATCCTACATAAGTAGGCTACTACTGACATACAAACCAATTAGACAAAGTTATCACAAAATACCTTTTTTTTTTTTTTTTTTTTTTTTACATTTCATATATATCACAAAATAAACAGTCTGCCAATGCTGGAAATGATGCGTGAAATTTTTACACATTAATGGGTCAGTTTAGGGACAACGTTTTTTGTGTTAATTTTAACTCATTCATTGTGTTAATGATTTTAACAAAGTAAATATGTCAGAAAGGTTAGCACAAATAATGTTTTTTACCTTGCTTGCTGGTCTCTCTCTCGGTGAAGTGAATTCCGTCTCTTCCCCAGGCCAGACACGAACGGCGAGATCCAACAAAAGACAGTCAGAACCCAGTGATATTAGCACTGGATGCTCCGGCGCGACACGACAAATCCCAAACAGTGTAAAAGTTATATAGTGATGCACCGTTATATTTCTGACGTACGGTACTCCGAGTCCAAGCGCTCGCGCTATTTCTGACAAGGGACAAACAGGTTTGCATTTTGTATTAATGGTCCGGTCGCTTCAATGTGTCCAATATAGACAGCTTCTGACTGTTATAGCGTTGTAGACACAAATTGTAAGGTTGTAAAGATTGTAAGGCAAAAATTAGGAAATAAAAAGCACGATGGAATGGTGCCAGCCAGAGAGACCGTTACGTCAAATACAGTAGTATACAGCACATTTTTAAAATACAGTAAGTCTCTGTATGTGGTGTTAGACGTCACAGAAAATTCCCATGATGCAATGGGAATCACAGTTATTTACTGTAAAGAGAAATAGCAGTATAATACTGGGGGAAAGTAAAAGTAAAGTAAATAACTGTAGAAATTACAGAAAAGTCTAACAGTGTATATTATTGTATATTGGTTCTTCATTTATTTCTTATGTATTTTATTATTTGTAAGGTGCCCTTGAGTGTCTTATTATTAATTGCGTCTTTAATGGAGTGTGCTGTTGATTAGTTATATGTCCATTCTGTCTTTAATAGAGTGTCTAATTTATTTACAATTCATTTCCAAAATAAATAAAATAGGCTTATATTCCACCTCTAAATCTAAATAAACCACGGTTCTCACAAATCCACCTTCAGATGGAATAAATCTCTAAAATGTTGATGTTTAGATGTCAAATGTCAAAATAATAATAATAATAATAATAATAATAATAATATTATATATATATATATATATATATATATATATATACTGTAATAAATCGCTCAAATTTGGTGACATTTAAGGTCAAGATGAAAATTAAAGGTGGGGAGACGTCTTGCCTTCATTTTGCCCTCCATAGGCAGGACTCTGCTCTTTGTGTTGTTGTGCTGATGTGATTCAAATTTACATGACACACTCCTCTCACCCGGCTTTCTAGGCTTAACATTGTGTATGTCTACTATTTTTGCCAGCGGGGAATGTCTGAACCCTAAGCCTACTGCAAAGAACTGAAAAAGTGAAAGAAAGTGCATGGTGGCCAAAAGCACTTAGTGATCTCCCAGCTGCACCTGCCATCTCTTTTGTAATCACAAAGAAAAACAAGCATAGCTCATGTGGGGCTAATTAAATAAGGCCTCAAAGATCTCGCTTCTGAGTCTGGCAATTTAACAAAGGAAACTATGACTATTAGAAGAGAAAAGTCATCTGTCTTGTGGCAGTTGATGAGAGGCATTAGCATTACTGAGCGAAAAGAAGCCGAAATGAGCAGTGAACTGTCACGGTCCCATCTGATGTGCTAAATAAGTATGCTTCATTATCGTGTCAGTGATGCTAATAAACCAATAACAATAGTTGCAGCTATCATAGGATGAAGCTCATCAGTGGTTGTGTGTTAATGTGTAATGTTTTGCAGTGATTCTGATAATGAGCCAAAGAACTCAAGCGTTGAATAGCTGTAAACTTGGCTTTTGAATTCTTACAGTTAATAATTTCACAGTTTTGCAGAAAATTTATATTTTATTGCTCTTTGGCTCATTCTTGTACTTGCTCAGGACACTGTTGGAAGGCAAAGTTGGAAAGTACACAATCATCATAAGTTGTTTGTTGACAGGCTGTTAGATTTGTGGTGAAATAAGAGATACAAATGTGCTTTAGGTGGTTATTAAATTATTCTGTTTTATCAGTCTTCTCAGTTTTATCAGTTGTGACCCTCAGTCTTGATATGCAGGTCAAAAATGGGAAGCAATATCCAGTATAATTTAAACACTAACTTTAAGCTGCAGGTCAGGGGCCTGATGAATAAACGTTGCGTAGCCTACGCACAAAATGGGTATAGAAATGTGCTACGCAATTTTCCACGGATATATCGGGATTTATAAAAAATAAACTAGGCGTAAATATGCCACTCTCATTAATGGAATTAAGCACTAAAAAATTCATGAAATCATTATCCATAAGTTACAACATTTTTATATTTTATATTTTATATTAACATTATACTTTTTAGTTAACTTTATTTAATGTCTTAACTTAATTGTATATTATGTATAAATCATATTATGTATGAATGAATGTATGAATGAATGAATGAATGATGTAAAACATAACTATATTTGTGACAATCTTGCAATTGATCATGCTTGAGTCACACAGACTTCAACGTTCAGCATGCAAAACACAACAATCTATCATATTTTATTTAAAGTAAATTATCAAGTACTCTCTTCAGTTATTTTTAGTTACTAGAACTCTTGTGTAAGTGAACTACTAACTAAGCATTTGTCAGTACCACATACTACTCCATTTCACTTGGTTTTTTTTAGTTTTTTTAAGGCAATTGGTTTGCATGCTTTTTTTAAGTAGAATTTATTTGATTTTACAGTGTATCGAGGATTGATTGACACATGATAATTCCGCTTTTGTGTTCTAAATAGCAGAACTCATGTTCTGAGAAAATATTTTTGCGCGAATAATGATCAATGTACTTGACTCAGTCTAAGCAGATGGCTTAGCAACATAGATGGCAAAATGACAGACACTGAAGGACTCGCTAAGTGATCGAATGGTCCATTGGCCGGTTTGAATAGGTCCGATGACACAGTACTGTACAACATCTGCTACACGCAGGTGTGCTGTTGGTGTTGGGCACAGACAGATAGGAGCCCAATAATAACTGCTTTCGGGGTCTTCCCAATATTGTTAAAATACCATTGTATTTGAAGGATAGAATAAAACAAATATTTAAAAAACCGCAATAAGGTAGCCTATGTGTGTTTTATTTTTAACATGTTTACATTAATCAGGCAATTATTTACACAAAAAAATAAGGTCTATCTGTTTCCATTAAAATATATAAACATCCTAAAATATATGTTTACCTTATATGCAAAATTGCATACATTTAATTTGTTTAAGTAATTAAAATGTACTAATTCAATACTATTTCGATTAAGAATAACTCTGAAATGTCATACAATTTTGATTTATTTATTCTAAAACAAGGCAAGGATACTGAATGATTTTAAGCAATGTAATATGACGGCACATAGTCTGTATCTCATATTTTCCTAAAATCTTGTACTGTTAAACATGATATCACGTGGATGGGAATATGCTTGGAAACGATATGCAGATAACGTCATGAATAGTAAAAAGTCTCAGGTTATGCATGTAACCAGGGTTTGAAAATAACTTTTTCACCCACCGGCCAATCTGGATACTAAGTTACTGGCCATTTTATATCTTATATATATCTAAATCCGCGCATATTTGTCTTACACAATCTTCTTCAGCAAAGTGAGTAAACAGTTAGTAACATGCCAAATTGGCTAGTGATTTGACTGCGTTAACCCGCCACACTTTTTTACCCGCATTTGGTGGTTTGGCGGGTGATAATTTCAAACCCTGCCTGTAACCATGGTTCCCTGAGAAGGGGAACAAGACACTGCGTCCCCTAGAGGGTGCTATGGGGAATGCCTCCGGCATGACTGGTGTCTGAAACATGTGTCTAAACACAACAATGAACTTGACATTGGCAGGCGGCAGACTATGACTTCACTACTGGTGCGACCGTGAGTATAAAAGGGCACCTGTGTAATGCGTCATCCACTTCTTGTCTGAAGGAGACGTGCCAGGAATACCAGAAGCATGGAAAAGGGATGCAGTGTCTCGTTCCCCTTCTCAAGGAACCATGGTTACCTGTGTAACCTGAGAAGTTTCCTTTTGAAAGGGAACCCACGCTGCATCCCATAGAGGGCGCTATGTGGAACAAAATATCCATTCCGCCATGCTGAAGGGATGAGTGCCTTAAAGACTCAAAGGAGTCCCCATCCCCATTCCTAAAATTCTCTGCGGCCAGAGCCCGAGCTATAAGACCCCTTTCAGGCATGCTCAAGAGCTTGGTATTCCTACGAACACCTTTGAGGAAATATTGTCATAGACCAGAGCTTCTCAAGAATGGAGGCCTAAACAGGATGACTCTAAAAGAGAGGAGGCCTAACTACGTTCTCTATTCAGGCCAGTATCACACAGAGAGCCTAACACTCAGAACTTCTGTTCAGACAGCCCTGAAGAATGGAAGCCTCAATAAGAGGCCAAGCAACGCTTTATCCAAAAGGCAGTAGCCAAAAAAAGCTCAGAAAGAGCTAGCTACTTAGTCTAACTGGCCCATGAAGCTCTGCAGAGTGGAGGCCTCAGTACAACTGCTCTCATAATGAGAGGTGACCTAGCAACACACCAGTAGCCAAGGAGGCGTAGAGAGCCTAATAACCTGACATACCCTACCTTCTAGTCAAGCTCTAGGAACGGAGGCCTCAGCATGACAACTCTCTAAATTTAGAGAAGACCTAACTACTGCTCAGGACATCTTACAACGAGGCTCACAGAGAACCTACAACTCGAAATTGCTATCCTGCCGGATATGATATGCTGTGATATGGCACTTTATCATTAGTGTTGTTTTAAAGTTGCCTGATAAACTGCATTAAACAGGGACATAATCTTCTCTGATTTATCAGAGCTCTATTTATCTGCCCCCTGAACAGTGGGTATTTTTGTGCTTAGTGTCTGAATGTTTGGGCAAAATCTGTTTTTGCCATGTAAAAGTGTCATAAGATGCAATAGTCCAGCGCGGCGGCTACACGTCGCCATATGGTAAATAATAAGACAACATTTGTATTGCAAACCCCTTCATGTTGCGGTTGTTGTTGTTTTTGTCGTATGCCTACCAACGCCACGTCATTGCCATAGAAACCAATGCAGATATACCGGAAAACGAAAGAGCGGCATGGACACACAAATCGGAGCTGAACAGTTGCGATACACAATGTGGACGCCAACAATTTTAGACAGTGTGAACGTAGCCTTAGGCCCCATCCACACTACTGCGTTTTAGTTTAGAAACGGAGAATTAAAGCGAATACGATCTCCGTCCACACCAGCGTTTTAGCTGCCTATTAGAATTGATCTCCGTCCACATTAAAATGACTAAAAACGCGGATCACGTGACCATTCACCAACACTGGGCATGCGCGTAGGCAGTTATAGCATTGTAAAATGCAGAATTTACTTGCACAACAGCTGCTAGCAAAGACATCAAAGTCAGTAACGCTTGTAATTCGTTATCCATGTTGCAGTCACGTTACGTAGTCCAGGCTTGTATGTTTTCTTCCGGGGACGGGTCATGTGATGGGTGGCTGACGAATCAGGGAAGGATACGCCATGACTGATGACACCCAATCATAGAGCCGAGCGTGAGCCTCTGCGTCATCGTTTCTAAAGTCCTCCGTTTTGACCCGTCTTCACTAAAACGCCCTCCGGAGATTCAAAACGCAAAACGGGGTCGGCAGAGTTTCTAACTTCTCCGTTTTAGGTCTTCGTTTTTGCCGTTTTAGTCTGGACGGGAGGTGCAAACGTAGCAAAAGGTCTCCGTTTCTAAACGAAAACGCAGTAGTGTGGATGGGGCCTTAGTCTTAGTTCTCGTGACCAGGTGCTGTTTATACCATTTAGGGTTACTATTATCTTCACAGTCGGTGGTAATTTCCTGTATTGTCTTTAGATGCTTTAAGTGGTCACCTCTGAGGCTGTGTGTAAGGTCAATACTTTTAAGGACTGCCCACTGAATGCCTCAGCACATTCGCAATAAAGAATCCTGCTGAAGATACATCCAAGTCTCCTGCTCTTCGCTTATGAGTTTCCTACACTTGTCAATACACCAAAGTCTGCCATCAAAAGTCAAACATTTCAATATGAACTCAAATATGTCTCATGAAATTATTTCAAGACCAAATAATCTCAGCTATACCATTTACATTCATTTATTTGTTATTTAATACAAAATGAATTTAATCAATAAGTGTTCATTTTTTCTCCCAAGAAACTGTTGGCACCTAAACGTATAATACAGGCAACTTGCAAAGTTGATAGTTAAATGAAACATGTCTCACATGTCCTATAAGTCTCCGGAGCTTTGAAATAGCAATAAAATTTGCCATGTCCAATCCAAAAAGATCATTTAAAGGAATGTTGACAAGAAGAAAAGCTTTAAGTTTGAAGGCTTTTAGGCTTGGAGGAGAAAGTTCTGGGCTCCTGTTCTGTCAAGCTGTGAGCGGATTAGCCGTATCTGACCAAACAGACCCACTTTCTTGCTTCTTTCCTCTGCCTTGGTTTTATTGTCACACACAGTTTTCCACAGCACAGAATTACATCATTCTCACTTTTTTCTTTACTCAAGAAGACCAGTTATTAGGCAGTTTGTGAAAAAATAAGGACAAATGACAAGATAAAGACAATAACACAGCAAAATCCATGGACAATCAAGAAAATGTGGCATTGCGTATAATATAATATGATATATATATATATATATATATATATATATATTAATCCTATATTTGAAAGAAGTATCTTATGCTCACCAAGGCTGCATTTATTTGATTAAAAATACAGTAAAATAGTAGTGTGAAATATTACAATACAATTTATTACTGTGATTGTAAAGCAGAATTTTCAGCATCATTACTCCAGTATTCAGTGTCATGTGATCCTTCAAAAATCATTCTAGTAAAGTAACATATTCATATTATTATCAATGTTAAAAGTTGTTCTACTTTATATTTTTTGTGGAAACAGTGAATTGTGAACAGAAAGCAACAGTATAGAAGTCAAAACTGTCACATTTTAATGCATCCTTGATGAATAAAATATTCATTTCTTTCACACACAACCACTTAAAAGTGGTTATTAGTGATGTGGAAGGATGTGTTAGGATTTCAATTCAGGTTCAACTGCTATTCATTAACATCAGTCTTTTAGTAACTGTAACAGTGTCTCATTTGACTTTGAAAGAATGCCAATCATAACCATAATTTTCTTCCTTCATTCAAAGCTCTCATTGTAGAGTGAAACCTCAAAGGATCACATGACAATTCATAGGAGCTATTGTCAGGCCTGCTAATGGCATTGTTTGACCAGCTGATCAATAATCTGTAGTAGTCCAGCTCATTAAACTGCAGATCCATACCTCAGTCAAAAATGATCTCGTAAATTCACATCATCCTCTCATGCGAAGTGCAGAATTACTCCGACTTACACTCACATATCACATAGGACAGTGTGATCATCTGATTTCTGAAATGTCAGTGTCAGATCAAATGTGACCCTGGACGACAAAACCAGTCACATGGGTCAATTTTTTTGAAATTGAGATTTATACATCATCTGAAAGCTGAATAAATAGGCTTTCCATTGACGTATGGTTTTTTTATGATAGGACAATATTTGGATACAATTATTTAAAAATCTGGAATCTGAGGGTTCAAAAAAATCGAATCATTGAGAAAATCGCCTATATCCTAAGGATTTTTGGCATAAAAGAAAAATCGATAATTTTGCCCCATATAATGTATTGATGGCTATTGATCACTGGTTTTGTGATCCAGGGTCACAAAGGCCCTGTCCCAAATGGCACACTTCATATGCACTTTCGGTCCCATTTGTCATTTTAGGCCTCAGAAGGGTGCTCGCGAGCGCCCTCTTAACGGTCGATATGTGCCCCCTCGATGCGCACTTTTGCACTTTTGATGCGGGCTCCGCAGCAGGCTACTTCCCGACAGTCAAAGCGGCATTACGTCACGAAAGTGCGGACTCATAGGAAGACCACGAGTGCTTAGACGGGGCCAAATGTGTCAGAATTCACTTCATTAATATTAACAGCTCTACTTTCACCCCACTGCTTTTCCGCCATGTTGGAATGTGAGCAAAATTCCAATGTGCTACTTTGTTCCTTTAACTTTGACATTTTTTATTGATCTTGACTCATACAAGGTCCAGAGATGCAAGTGGTGTCACTCTGTGGAAAATGAACAATGACATTAACCTGCTCGTCTGAATGACAGGGGTGGTGAACTTTCGGTGGCATTTAATTGTCTGTAATCACATCTTGTAAAGCTACACAGTCGATCACGGAACACTCTTGTAATTCTGAATAATTTTATCACATCAGACATCAACAATAAAATAAATTAATGTCTTTTATCCTCTTTCTTGTGTGGGAATAATTCATATTTCTAATTTTGACACAAATTATGCTTCTTCTTATCTGCACTATAGTAATGACAGCTCAATAAAGTACAAGTTAGTGGATGAAAAATTGTGCACATACTGCTGTGGATACTAATCCTATTTGTGCTCGTGAATTATAATTGCAGAAAGAGTGTACAGAGTACAGTGCAGAAAGAATACAAATGCAGCCTACCTGATAAATCCAAGCTACCGAAATCACAGTAATTCTGTTGACCTAAAGTCTTGATTTAATCTATTTGGAATTTACTCTTGTCACAGTGCAGTGGCTGTATTAAGCGCACGACAAAGGAATAGGAACAAAACAATCTTTAATAAATCCAAAATAAACACTCAGGAGATCATAGGAGAAATCAAACAACCACTCTCAACACAAACAATAATGGACAAAGAACTAAGGAAAACTCAGGGGAAGTAAATACATGGGAAGTAATTAGCGTGAAACAGAACAGGTGTGATATAACTAATTGACAGCCAAGGAGACTAATGCTGCATCTCAATTGGCCTATACTACACCCTAAAAGTATGTACTGTTTTTGTGAAGAAAAAGTAGATACTTTTGAGTGTGTAGCAAAAAAGTAGACAAGCTTTGGGACATACAATTGACAAAAGACCTACAATTGTGTCTTTAACGGTTGCTCTCTGTCGCATCCTGTCACTGTAAACTGGCTTGTCAATCATCTTGTCACAGTTAAAACCCTCCACATTTTTTACTCGTGTTTGTAATTCTGTACTGGATCCTTCTCCATAGTGCAGTGGGTTGTGGGCAATATTAGCTGTTATAGTGAACATGGATCCACACTTCGAAAATCCACTGGAAATAGTAGACTATCCGGGGACTAGCATGCTCTTTTCAACATACTTATTTTAATCTCACATACTGTTTAGGATGGATAGTATGGACATTGAGACGCAGGGTAAAGGGCCATACACACCGGGACGAATATCGGCGCGCGTTATTCGCCAGCGTTTTTCAACGCGTTTTTTGTGTTCACACCCAAGCGATTTTCGCTGACGATGAGCCGAGTGAACATGCAAAATCATTCCCTGACATTAGATGGCGCTTAATGTAAAACAGAAATACAATACCACTCCATAACAGTATATACTCTGCAATACCACTCCATAACAGTTCATTTTATCAAGATTTTTTGTAGTCGCTGTCGCGTTTGTCATATAGTTCTTTATGTTCCAACACCAACGAGACCAGCAGCTCTACATTCATCTTGCCTTGCATCTTCCTCGTCTTATTTCTTCCCGGCAGTGTCTGTCTATGGGCAGTGTAGACGCTACTTGGCATATATCTTCTTCGCCGTTACGTATGTGTGCTCGGCAAGACCGTTTTGTGTTTGAGCGCCCCCAAGTTGTGTTTTACTGTAACTTCAGAAGCTCCAGACACGTGAGCAAAAGCGCCAATCTCATTGGTCGGATAGTTTTTGACGCGGCGCGTCAAACCAAAAAAACGAACCCGAGGCGTTTTTAAAAAAATTACGCTTTTACGTGTGGTGTTTTTCGCGTCGGTGTGCACACTCACATTGGCGCCCTTTGTTTAGTCACGAGGCGTTAAACGTCGGCGAATATTGCGCGCGAAATTCGTCCCGGTGTGAACAGGCCTTAAGGCTGTGTTCCACTCCAAATTTGTATGCCCTTCACTCGCTAATTTCCCGCTGGCTCACTCACTCAGATGTGCGTCATTGCCCACTACTGGCGGAACTCATGCATAAGGTTCAAATGGAACGCACTAAGCCCTTGATCACTTGGAATTCACTATTGAGCTGGTTTATTATTTAAACCCCTTTTTTACTTTTGAATTAGTTTTATGCACCACTCTATATGCATATAAGTTGTTGGAGAAAATATATAAAATCCTATAGGTATATGAGCTGTTGGAGAAGAGTATAAATAGTATAAACTTTGACTGAGAACATAATAGCTCCAAATATTATGTCATTAAATCTCAACATAATATATTACATACTATTATGCAATTAATTCTCAAAATAATTAATATATCATACACTTCGGTTAAGCGCGATCTGCGGTGATGTCACAATCAAGTTGAATTGTGGTATATAGAGCTGCTTGAAGTGTGCATCGTAGTAGACTCGGTCAAAATTGAGGGGGCAAGTGTCTGTCCATATAAACTTCCCTCATCCACTTTACAAAGTGGAACACACTTCAAAATGGTGGCAGGGATTCCGCCGAGGGGAATTGCTTAGGGAAGTTTGCAAGTGTGAGTCTAAAAGTGGAGTGGAACGCAGCCTCTATAGGGAACTAAGGACAATGGGAACAGAGTAAAAAGAGTGAAAACAAAACTAAAACATAACATGCATGTTACAACTGAAGCATGACAATCTGGCGTTATACAGTATATGAGAATATATTTTTTGATCAGACAGAGATGCTTTGATCGTTTAGAGATGCTCCTTGTTTAGGTTATTGACAGGTGAGTGGGCAATCCTTTGCTGCTGTCCGGTGAGTATCAGATAGCATCTGCACATCTGTCCAACTCGGATAACCCGAAACGGATGTTCTATGACAGATTCATGATGTTAGCTGCAAAGAAAATGCGATTCAGAACTGGCACAACTTACAATTTGTTAAAACATTACTTGGAATAATACGGATAAAATACCAGAAATCTCAAGGTCGGTGGATCTCTTTATAGGGTGAAGCTCTATTCTGTGTATTTTTTTATTATATCAATTGGCGTGTTTAAATAAGGCTGACAACATCAAACTTGAGAAGATATATTTATACTACTAATAAATAGATAGATAAAGCAATTTATATAACTGAGTTGAACATGCTGATAAAAAAAGACATGAACTGCCACTTTGAAATGTTGAATCTTGTTGAAATCTGTTCATTTACAAGAACTGTCTGAACAAATCAATTCACCAGAATGAATCTGGCTTTCCAACGCTTCATATGAGAAAGGGTCTGTTTTAGTCTCAGCCTCAGATGTCACGGCGCGGACCATTAGTTGAACATTTGATCCTTAAGGCACAGAAAATAAGAAAAAATTTTTCTGAATTTGCCATCTGAATGGTACAATTCTCCAGGATCTCTGAGAGATGTGTGTCATGTTTTTTAACGTCCGTTCTGACATTGAATGCTTATCAGGATCAAGTTTTTGCAGACTAATGCGCCATTGTTGCAAAAAAATGGCACAATGTTCTTGAATTGTTGATATATTGGTTGCACTCTGGTCTGTTATTATAGGGACTTTAAATTTTCATGCCACTAACATGACGCTGAACAAAATGAACTGCAACTGCAGTCAGTTATATGGCTTCTTGGATGGTCCTTTGCCAATGGAAACTGTTATGGAGTCTATGCAGCATAGGTCTGTAGTACTAACTGATTCATTACAATAAACTTGATTTTCCTACGCTAGTAACACTATCTATGAGAGAGTGAACATCATGTAGAATGGAATTCGCTAGCACGGATCAGACTATCTATCGCTACAAATGAGAGAGAGAGTGCAGTTTAGGATAAAACAATTCACTAGAATGAATCAAGCTTTCCAAAGCTACGTATTTGAGCGAAGGAGGTTTGTATAAAAATAACCGATTCACTAGAATGAATCAGACTTACCAGCACTACATAGCCTACAGTACAAGAGAGCCAAGGGTGTGGTAGTTTAATTCAACTTGTTCGGCAGTAATACAAATGTGACATTAAAAAACAGCGATTGTTATGTAGCTTGCCACTGCCAAGGTAAAGTTCACAATAAGACAAGAAATGTACAACGTCAATTTTGATTTCATGTTCATTGAAGGCATACTGCATGCAAATAATTTAAATAAACTGTTAATTATTAATAGATATCAACATCTGTTACTCAAAACATACAAAGTAGCAACTCTCCACATGTTTACAATAAAAATTCCAATGACTAGCCAACATAACCTTACAAAATCATAATTGCACAAAACACTAAGGAAACCAATACAAAGACTAACTGGAATACAATGCACATGTGTGAACACTCAGGACATACAGGACCTAAAACAACAAGTGCAACTAGCATTTAAACACCAAGGTGGCATGACAGAATGAAGGGAAACAAACATATAAGAAAAGAATAAGCAGTGACAATGCTTGCTTGTTCTATTCCTCATTCTGGGTACTGCTTAGCCTCCAGCACAAGGGTCAAATCACAGTCTGAATCATTATAAGCTCCATGTAATGAGATTTATTCGGGATGCAGTCGTGTTACTATCCTATTTCCCCCTGTTATTTAAATGTAAATTGAGTTATTACAGCCATAAGTTGGTTTCTATTCTTGTTCTTTCAGTGAGTTAAATTCTCCTTTACTCACTGGGTCACTTCCACTTCACCGTGTGAAATTCGTTTACTCATATAGGGACATTTTTCATTCACATTTTCATGGAAAGAAATGTGTACATTTCTACTACTGTGGATTCATATTATTGTTAATAATTTTTTCCTGAATTGCTAAAACACATTTCTTGAAACCATCACTCACTTTCTCAAATCATTAAACAAAACCAAATTTTCGAACCACATTCAGAGAACCTCTGACTTATCTGGCAAAATCAAACAATTGCCTCAAAACCATCTTTTCTGTGCTCAAAATCAAACAGTGTTTTCAGATCATAAACACATGAGTCAGTATTATAAACACTACAGATCATTCATTAGACACTACAAAAAAAAAAAAAAAAAAAAAAAAAATGGAGAACAGAATCCAAAGCATACAGGTACAGAAAAAAAGTATGTTGTAACAAAATAAACACATTTTGCAATTAGGTAAAAAAGTATAGTAATCATAACTTACTGTATGCACTGCAAGTATAGTTTTGTACTGAATATTGTATAGTCAGAGCCGATCAGCCCTATACGCACACTACGCAGTTGCATAGGGCCCCGCAAATTACTCAAGGCCCCGCCTCCCCCTCGTGTCAAAGTTTCAAAGTTTACAATATCGATGAGAAAATTAAGCGAAACTATCCTTCTGGTCACGAATAGAGAGAGAGAGAGAGAGAGAGAGAGAGAGAAAGAAAAAAAGCATGAGAGTGAATTGCGGGAACAGCAATCAGGTAGACTTGTGTTCTCTCCTCTCCAAGTTTGATGTCAGCAGAGAACAGTAAAGTTAAGTTGATGTGCATCTCTCTCTAGTCTGTCTGTCTTGCTAACCCAGTGCATCTTTTGGTCTGTCTGTGTCTTGCTTGCTAATGCCGGCCACTTCCAGGGCTGTGTTCTGTGACTTTGTGCCTGACAAAAAAAAAGTGAGAGTGAAATACAACTATTTGTTACGTTTGATAAACAACAAAGGGCAACGGTGTTTGTTTAAAAACTGCCGCTCGGAAAAGATAACCGCGTTGCGCATTAACATGCGTTCATATGCGCGTGCACGAAATGAAACGCGCATTTTCCAGCAAAACATCTGTGGGGACCAGTACAATATGGGCGTGATGGCAATCCTCATTAGGCCCACATACGTTTAAAACAAGACAATGATTAGTCTCCAAGTCAGTTTAGGTACAACTCTGCAATAAAGCAAGATGGAAAGCAATGTATTGACATTGACTATTGATGTATAGGCTAGGCTATATTGCATTTAAAATGTTGATTGGACATACTGGTCAATATGCATGTACATCCCTCAGTAAATAATAACCATCAAGTATCAAGCCTATTGCTTTTATCATTTAAAACAGTGATGTTTTGGCAAGCCATTTTAGCTTTTATTCATTCACAGGATGCATTTTTGATATCAATAATTAAGTTTGTACTATTTAAAATGTGAATTCTTGATATTAAGAGTGTACTTTTTCTAGTAACAATGTCTATTTCCGATATCAGGAATCACATTTTCATTAGTACTAGTTAAAGGAGGGAGGATTGTAGTGGGATCACTGGGGTGTCAGGTGGGACTGTGTGGCAATGGCAAATGGCTTACATGGCTCATGGGTCAGGTATGAGGGCCCCTTAACAGAATTTAGCTTAGGGCCCCATGAGAGATCAGGATCAGCTCTGTGTATATTGAATGTCTGTATATTCAGCACTTGCATACTGTGAAAAAACACATCATGGGCCCTATTTTAACGATCTGAAACGCAAGTGTCAAGCGAAAAGCGCAAGTAACTTTATGGGCGGGTCTTGGGCGCTGTTGCTATTTTCCCGGCGGGATAAATGACTCTTGCGCCCGGCGCAAATCTAAAAGGGGTTGGTCTGAAGTAGCTTCATTATTTATAGGTGTGGTTTGGGCGTAACGTGAAATAAACCAATCAGAGCGTCATCTCACATTCCCTTTAAGAGCAGGCGCGCTTGTTCTAAAGTGTATTCCTATTATAACGGCGGATTTGCCAGGCGCGCGCCAGGAGCGGTTCACAGCCGAGGAGACCGACGTTCTCGTCAGGGCCGTAAAACACAGAGAAGTGACGTTGGGGATGGAGAAACACACCCAAATTAACTTTGGTTAAACAGGCGTGTGATAATTTGGGTAAATGTGTAAGCTAGATGTATGCAATGAAAACTGCTGCTTCTGTGTAGATGAGAGAATCAAAGTGTATGCGCGTTGTGCACACGCTACATTGATTATGGCCAAGCATGCGCCCTTAAAATAGCATATGAATAACATGCGCAACGCGCCACTGACTTTAAACTAGTTTTTTTCGGTCAGTGGCGGAATTGTTTTCTAAACCTGTAAAATAGCATGAGGGAACGTTTGCGCTGGAACACGCCTCCTCTTTGCGCTGAACCGCCCCCGGGAGCGCAAGTGTATTTCTTAGTTAACCGACATGCTTCTGTGGAGGGAAAAGTCCGCTTTGCGTGGGTGCAAAATAGGAATGATACATGCGTCGGTGTACAAAGTCATTTGCACTGGGTGCAAGATAGGGCCCCATGTCTTCATGTTGGTCTGGCCGGAGGACTTTGTCCACATCACAGGCAATGTCATCTCTGCAGGCAAAGGGAAAAAAACCCTAAAGCCAGATCCAGCCTTGACAACATTCTCCACACCTTGCGCTATACAAATAAACTTGACTTGACTTGACTTGACTTGACCTTGCTCTTTCTCGTCCTGCAAACAGTGTTTTAACTACAGTAACATGTTTAATGTTTTACAGAAAGAGTGATTTATTCGACAAATTGGTTTAGGCTATTGCGAATTTGGTTCAGAGAATGGGGTTTAGTGTTTTAGCAATTTAGAAAAACTGTATTCATTAAAGCCACCAACCTTTACAGTTTTTTTCAACTGCTAACACACAAAATCCTTACTTGTCACACAATTTCTGAAACCTGACACTCAAACACCAACCACACACCAAATCTGCAAAACCATACACCAATTCTTGGCCTTCGACTCAGTTTTCAATTTCATAAAACACTTTTTGCAAACCACAACACACAATTCTCTATGTAACACACAAAAATCTAACAGGAAGTTTCTTGATTTCCTTTTTCAAACACAACCTCAAATCAAAATGCCACACTAATTCATCAGTGCCTCATACTAACTCCTCACATGTGCAAACACTCATTGCTTTATTTAACACCAACCAATATTATCATGGCAAAGGTGTTTGCAACTTAAGACAAATGTTTGCTTTTGAAATGTGTTCGTGATATTTTAAATGCAGTGCTTTATTTTGCAAGAGATGTGAGGCATTTTGCATTTTGTGTGTGCAATTCTTGGATTTGTGTGTAAAGTTTTGTAAAATATAGAGATTTATTTACTGTCTTCTTGTGTGTGTGTGTGTGTGTGTGTGTGTGTTGTGGGTTTGTGTGAAGAGTTTAGAGAAATGGTAGCCTGGTTAAAACCAGACCCTTCTCAGTTGAAACTGAGTATAGGGTCTGGGGAAGCTATGTAGACAAATAATTTCCAAAGGGGCGTCACCAACCGACGTAGCTCAAATTCCTCTGGGCGCAATTGGATAGTCATAAAACCAATCAGATCGATGAAGGAGATGACGTATGCTTCGAGTGTTGTTCTTTGCTCCGGTTTTAAAGGGATAGTTCACTTTGAAATTAAATTTTGGTATGTTTTAGCTTACCTCAAGGGCATCCAAGATGTAGGTGTCTTTTTTCCGCAGTAGTTTCAATTTTGATATTTTTAGGTCAAAACGCTTTTGTCTGTCAGTCATATAATGCAGGTCTATGGTCACGGTCTCAAAGAGCATGCACAGAGTCCAAATTAAAACAATTCCCCATCGTCCAAATTAAACAATTCCCCATCGTAAGTACACATTGATGGCCTAAGACACGAAACGAGCGGTTTGTGTGAGAAAACGAACAGTATTTATATCGTTTTTAGCTCTTATACACAGCCATGTCCAAGTGATCTGAGGGCGCGCGCAGTCTGCGTACGTCACACAGCAGGATGCGCGCACGCCCTCTATCCCTTTAACGAAAACGGTAAGTTTAAATCGCTCAAAACAGACGCGATAACTGATTCGTTTATATACTGTCTATGATTCGAACGAGTGATGTTCCACGGCGGCATCCATCTTTGTAATGAAATCTCCTTCAGCGTCGCTGCGCTGTCGTCATCTTGTAAATCCCTCCCCAAACGTTTCTGATTGGTGCCGCGATTTCGGCGGCACAGAAATGAGTTTGAATGGGCTCTTCTCCAGACTATCCTGGAGAGAGAATTAAAATTCGCCGGAAGTAGTCTGGGTTTTCCCAGGCTAGAGAAATGGAGCAGTTTCAAAAACTGTGCAAGCATTTTTAAAAACTATAAAGAATCATGGTTGACCATAGTGTGCCTCCACTTCTAATTTGATCCTTGGTTAAGCTCATTAAGCAGAGGGATTTCTTTCTCAATATGAGTGTAAAGTTTGTGCCAGTTTTATCAACTGATCAATACTTTTCTGAAATCCAGGGCTGCTGTAGCCCTGATATTGGATAGTCATGGACCAGTGGACACCTTAAGGTCTGAAAACGCTGACCTCGGCCAAGTCTGAGTCACCTTGCTACAGACTTTTCAGATGATGTAGAGGCAAAAGAATTATCACAAGTGGGCATGACCAGTATACACAGATGAAAGCTACACAGGTTAGGCTTCGGGTGCAAAAGCTACAGATTCAGCTGGATTCAGTGTAATACAACTCAATTCTTTCTGCCTTCCACTCTTCCATGACAGCATACAATTTCTCTTAAAGGCACCAGTATACATGACACAGGCCAAATTTACAGTTGAGAAATAAAAGCTACCACAATCCATGTATGAAATACTAGTTTGTTAACAATTAGCATTAGGCATAGTAACCTGCCTAATTAACTATTCCAATTGCACACACACACACACACACACACACACACACACACACACACACACACACACACACACACACACACACACACACACACACACACACACACACACACCCTATGAAAGTTGCATACATTTTTATCAGATCACTCTTTGAGTTTCATGTATAAATAGATTTTATGCAATTTAAGCAATGCTTAAATGGAATCTCCAGCAGGATTGCGGTTCAAATCAATCAACATTCTCTACAGCATTCAACTGTTTTTCCAAACTTCTAAGCACAGAGTATGATAAATGCAGCCTTTTTGTTACTAGGCATAGTAGTGAGGTTACAGAAAAGTATGGGGAGATGAGGTGGGAATAGGAAAACTCTGAGCCAGGTATAGCTAACAGCCCTAAAGCGACCACAGCGCAATGTATGAAAGCACCTGTACTAACTACTAAACCACAGTTCTGTGAGAAACATGACAACAAATATAATGAAGAGAAGACAGAAAATGATGGGGATCAGAAAATGAGCCAAATTCAACCTCTTCTTGCCCATGTTAGCACCACGTATCAAATCACATGCACCAACTATAGGCCACAACTACATGACATAATTCAAGTGAAGAGATGATAAGAAATGAAGGGAAAAAGAAATGGGACTCGGAAGTGTTGCGCACCAGATTTAACTTCACGTTGCCCACATTAGCACCAAATAACATGCTCTAACTACTACTGTAAGCCTGAGCTCTATAGAGACATGACAACAACAAAAGTGAAGGATTGAATCAAAGTGGATTTATTGATTATAAATATTTAAATCTGGTTATTGTGTATTTAAAATGTATTCAGTTTATCAGTGTAACAGAAATACAGTCAAAAGAAGAAATGAGATTGGGATCAGGAAGTATTGCGAGTCAGACAGATTTAGCACTGTCCAACATAAGCACCACAGGCTAATGCTTTGATTAGAATACAATAACCACTAGACCACAATTGACAGCAATGAGAATAGGTAAGAATGGGACTGGAACGCATTAACTACTTGGCCACAGCAGTAGATAGGAAATGATGATGAAAAGATGTTCATGGCGTGTTGTGAGCCAAACTCGAACCCACTTTGCCCCAGTACCATGACTCAATGTGTCACGACTCCAACAAAGTGACACTCAGCTTCTCCGTATTCATCTGGGTCATAGCTAGAGTAAGAAACTGTGAAACTGGTCCTGCATCACTAGTACAGGACAATCTCTACCATAATCTGCTAACGTTCCTGTGAGATAATGCAAAGTAAACATGTGAAACCCACAGCTGCAAGCAACTGTCAGTACCCCGCTAAGCCCACTTATCATGATCCCATGTGTTTCCTAATCAGACATTAATAACCATAGTATAGCAGAAAACGCATCAACTGTGGGAAGAGCTGGGTTTGTCCTGTAACTTCCCAGAACAGGTTATTCCTCACACAGTGTGTGTGTTTCACATGTTGTCCATTTAGTTCATGGAGGCACCATTACTGGTGCAGAATTTGAATATTCAGATCCAAAGTGCCATCATCTTCTGTCAGGCATAAACTGATAAGATATCAGACAGCAGAACCCATACAGCACCGCAGATAACAGAGCTGCCAACTCTCAAGCATTCACCGTGAGACACACGCAATTGACACTTTCCACACGCTCTCACGCCAATACCTGACAATACCATTGTCAGGTATTAATGGACGACGGCGAGGCGTGAACCGTCCGACGCGCAGCGGAGTCCATTAATACCTGACAATGGACACCTCGAAGGGCATTAACCCGCTTATACCATGGTCACTTGCCAAATAACACATTTTTATAACATTAGTTTATACTTTAATTAGTTTTACAATCGAAATCTAAAGTTTTTACAAACAATAACTTGGTTTCCCTGGTTACGCCTGACGGTTTATTTAGTAGTCCGCTCAGCTCGTAAAAACCCTTCAGTTTACTGCCTGTTGCTATGGTTACTCACAGCTTATGTAGCCAGTACATTTATTTATTAATTTCGAACGGTAAACAGTCAGTTTCACCAGAACTCCTTTACTAGGTGTCCTCTATCACTTTTTAATGGACACCCTGCAGCCAATCAGAATCGAGTATTCACCCAGACCATGGTATAAAGGAAGACAAGGTACTCAGAAACGGCTTGGACATGCACACGTAGAGAGGCAATACTTCGCAAAGAGCACTCCGTAAACGAGGCATATAAAGGCTGAGTAATGAGCACTGATGCAGAACAGGTGACTGAGACTCGTGACTGAGAGATGGGGGAACCAGGGAGACTGGAAGCCGTAACACCGACTAAGCTACTGAAAGAGATGCTTCCAGAGGTCATAGATCCTCTTCTTAATATCATTAATTCATCTTTGTCATTAGGATACGTACCAAAAACTTTTAAGCTGGCTATGATTAAACTGCTTGTTAAAAAAACGCAACTTGATCGTACAGAATTAGTCAATTACAAGCTGTTCTCGAATCTACCTTTTCTATCAAAGATACTAGAAAAGGCAGTATCCTCACAACTATATTCCTTTTTAGAAAGAAATGATATCTGCAAGGATTTTCAGTCAGGATTTAGACCATACCATAGTACTGAGACTGCTCTCATTAGAGTTACAAATGATTTGCTCTTATCATCCAATTGTGGTTGTATCTCTCTATTTGTGTTACTCGATCTTAGTGCTGCATTTGATACTATTGACCACAACATTCTTTTAAATAGACTCGAAAATTATGTTGGCATTAGTGGAATTGCATTAATATGGTTTTCAAATCATACTTATCTGACCGTTTGTAGCAGTAAATGGAGAGATGTCTCATCGATCACAAGTTCAGTATGGCGTACCACAAGGCTCAGTACTAGGACCATTGCTTTTCACTCTGTACATGCTACGCTTGGGAGATATCATTAGGAAGCATGGAATTAGTTTTCACTGTTATGCTGATGATACTCAGCTCTATATTTCTTCACGCCCTGACGAAACTTACCAATTCACAAAATTAACGGATTGCATAGGTGATATAAAAAATTGGATGACTAGTAATTTCCTACTACTTAATTCTGAAAAAACAGAGATTCTAATTGGACAAAAAACGTCCTCACGTAATAATCTAGAATACTATCTAACACTTGATGGCTGCTCTGTCAAGTCTTTGTCGTCGGTTAGGAACCAGGGTGTGCTCTTTGATACCAATCTTTCATTTGAAAGTCACGTGTCTAGTATCTGTAAAACCAAATTTTTCCATCTTAAAAATATATCTAAATTACGTTATATTTAAATGAACTAAGAAACAATTAGTCCATGCGTTCATGACATCAAGGCTAGATTATTGTAATGCTATTATGAGTGGTTGCCCTGCACGCTTAATAAACAAATTACAGCTGGTCCAAAAGGCAGCAGCTCGAGTTCTTACCAGAACCAGGAAGTATGACCATATTAGCCCAGTTTTGTCAACACTGCATTGGCTCCCTATTAAACATCGTATAAATTTAAAAATATTGCTGATTACTTACGAATCACTAAATGGTTTTGCTCCGCAGTACTTGAGCAAGCTCTTAACGCATTATAGTCCTTCACGTCTATTGCGATCTCAAAATTCCGGCCAGTTGATAATACCTAGAATATCAAAATCGACTGCTGGCGGTAGATCTTTTTCCTATTTAGCACCAAAACTTTGGAACAGTCTTCCTAACATTGTTCAAAGTTCAAAGTTCAAAGCTAGACTAAAAACACATTTCTTTGACCTAGCATACACATACAGTAACACATTATAGACTTTTATAATTCAATGTTAGGCTGCATAGATTAGGTCAGACGGAACAGGGAACACTTCCCATAAATCCTGATGTATTCATTACATCATAAGAAGAATGGCGTCTACGCTAATATTAGTCCTTCCCTCTCATCCTAATGGGGTGGAGCGATGAGGCGAGGAAAGGAAACAAGGTTGCATAAATAAGAAATGATAGGCACCCATAGATACGCCAGTATGTAGAGACAAACGACATCTTCATGAATGAGTAGGTACTTATTTTGTATGAGTAATTAGTTCACGATGGCTAAAAAGTATGTTCTATACAGTATGAATGTGTGTAGTATGAATGTAACCTGGATGTAGCTACTACATTCGCCATGTTGTCATTATTATGTGACCTACCAGCGTTAGTTGCATCGTGACACTGCCATTCACAAATCCTCTCCATCGTATGCACACTTCAGAATCTTGTAGGAAGAAGTTGGTCATCCGGGTATGTTTTGCCTACTCTTTTATGAGTCCTGAGATTTCAGATTTCTTTTGTCTCATACTGTTTTTCGCCTACTATATAGGGAAGTATGCAATTTCGGGTGCAGCCATAGACACATTCAAGAACAAATAAACATGAGAGTTATTGAGTCATTCACTCAACTGATTCATTCAACAACACATTCATTCAGAAATGAAAAAAGTGAATAATTTAGTCAACAACAACAACAATTCAATCAGGAAAGCTGCTGCTGTACAATTTGTACTTTGACTTCATGTGGACTATTTTCGTTAGCGAAATAAAAATACACAAAGTAACTGCATGGGAATATTGTCTCTAAAATGCAAGTTTGATATTGTTGTTTATAGAACTTTTGTTACATAAAATAAATATCACATACGAAATGGAGCTGTTGGTCTAACATAGCAATGCTATTACAGTTCAAGTTAAGAACCTTGATGGTTAACATTTATCAGTCTTCCAGAAAGTGTACGCACACACACCCACCTAGCTACATTTAACTTAATTCACACACATATGGCACCAATTCACTGTTGCAAACAACCCAGCTGATGACAAAGATACCATTTACTCTTTGTGTGAGACACGGGCCATGGCATCCAGTCACGAACACTCCAGACTGCGCCAGGATTCACCGATTTCTAGTTGAACAAATGGGTTTTTTGCTGTTAGAGAGGCCTTAAAGTTATAGAGGCTGGTGAGAGTGAAATGTCAAAAATGGCAAAGAAGTGATGGAGCATTTCGGTGAAGTCAGTGAGCACTTAAGCAGTGCATAGAGGTCGTAACTCTCCACAGTTTGAGGTTTGCGGTGAATGAGAAATTTGATCTACAGTGAAGCACTGATAATAACTTCTATAATTCTCTGTCACTAAAAACTGAAAAGGTCATTTGGATTGAATGTATTAAAATTACCTTTGGGGTCGGTTTGACCCCATTCAGTGTTTAATATCTCTAAATAAATGATTAACATTTATTTGTTTTGCTTCATTTAATGACTTTTCCTAATTTAACGGGGACAACTGGGTAAACATAAAATTAACACGATGAAATGTTTTCAATGTCCTGTACACATTTTGTACCATCGTTGTTCTTTGGGGTCAATTTGACCCTAGGCTCATTTTGCTGTATAAAACATACAAGAAATATCAAAAATGTTGTTGTTCACACATTGGTGATTTGACACAAATCACACATTTGTTTTGGTTGTTTTGGATGATATTGAGGTCATTTTAACTTGAGATTTTATGATCTTCAAAAAACTTCCCTCTGCTTTAGGGCCCTAACCTAACATTACCATACAGGCCTACATGAAGTATTGTGAGAACTACTGATAGTTCACACGATGTAGTGAAGGGGGGAATCATTATTCTTACAAGAAATTAGATATTTCCAGTGCCAATTATATATTTCCAGGGAAGGGAAAACACAATTCTTGCAAGAACTTTGATATTTTGTGCCGTGGGGGAGGGGAAAACATAATATAGAGGAGGAGCAAATAATATGAAAGCCTTACAAACCATTTCTCTTTGTGCTCTGTGAGCTCTCTCTTTATGCTCTCTCAATTGAAAATGACCTCTAAGCAAAGGTTTTCTGTCAATTAGATTTTGTCATAGTTCTTTGACCGTGACAGTAACAGAGGTGAATGTGTCTGAGATAGACAATAGAGTTTGTAAGTCCCGCCCCTTCTGCTAACCCCACTGGACCTCTAGGTTGAAAAATCGTCAATGCAAGTGAATGTGAGAAAATAATTATTTTCTCCGGTCCACTTGGGGTTTTACGGATGGGCGGGACTTACCAGCTCTATAATGTCGAGGAGGACCCTGATTATGAGGCATCCTCCTCAGATGAGCATGAGACTCCTAGTGTTGACCCTAATGTTGTCTAGCAGATAAATGACCTTCCAAAAATGGAACGTCATTATGGTCCCGCTTCCCACTTGAATGACAGGGTACAGCTGTGGCCAAATTTGAAATTTTTGCTGCTTCAGTTGTTATGATGTTGATTCACATTTTCTAGATTATTGTGCAGAGTGATCAGAGGCATTTTACATATTTGCAAAAACTTTATCACAAAACCCCAAATTTCACTGTTTTTGTCCCTGGCACCAAATGAACAGCTAACATCATTTTACTAATCATTTCATCAGCACATGATTCCTATAAAAGGAAGGAAGAAGTGCCTCCAATCATTGTGTTCTTGTGTAGGGCTGTGACGGTATGGGATTTTTTCTTACCGCGGTAAAGAAGCAACAAATCTCGCGGTTTGGCGGTTAACCGACCCCCCACCCACCCCCCAAAAAAAAAAAAATCACCCGCGGCCGCGTCACACACTGCAGACGCGATCAAGAACGCATGTAGCTTGTAAATGACAATGGAAATGAATAACATAAAGCAGTATTCTTTATTAACAAATAAACAAATAAACATTTATATTAAATTGTAAATATTAATAATTAACTATTAATTAAGGCCGGCGACACACTGACTGCGTGGTGTGAGTGTGGCGTTTCTGTTGCGTGTCAGCTGCGTGGCTTTTTCTATGTCTTTGCACACCAGAAACAGCGCTGCTGCTGCTAGGTGACATATAAGCCTCATTGGTGATATATTCGACATATGGGGAGAGAGTTGTGGAAGGCCTATACTTAATGTTAAATATAAATATATAACAGCAAAGATAGCGTCGGCAGTATTGATGGCAAAATAGGCTACAGAATATTTCGTTCTGTATTGACAGGTGCAATATTTGAAAATCAATATATATATTTTTTTATTACATTTATATCTGCATTTATGTCAAAACCTAAACTTTCAAACATCAAAATGTAATTTATTAATATGTATTCATGTCAAAATGACATACAAACATTTTTTTCCTATTCTATTTTGCCAGGAAACGCTTCCAACAGGCTTGCGTGAAAAATAGGCGACGGTTCTATTTTTAGCATGCACGCTTTTTTCCGCGCGGCTCGTGCAGCAACTGAGACGCGCGTCTCACGCAGGCAGTGTGCAAGCTCTAACCTGTTAACATGGGAGCCGAAATAAAAACGGACACGCCACGCAGCCAGTGTCGCCGACCTAAGGTAGGTGTGCTGCACTTTTTAAGTCCAGCAAACGCCACAGGATGGTTAATTTTCCTAAGATGTGGTCTTAAGTTAGTGGTATTTCCTCGCGAGACGGATACTTTTGTGCGACAAATACGGCATATTGCCTTGTCCAAATTCACCGGATTCCCCTTAATTGTCACCTGCCTCAAAGGCGACACAGTATTTGGCTTAGACACTAGATTCGTGGATGTTTTTTTAATCATTCGGCTAGCGCCGTCAACTGTTATTGCCTATAGCCTACCACATAAGAGAGATCGCTACTTGCAATTAAAATCTAACTCCAACTGTTTACGTTATGCTTGTCTTTTATGCATGTGTTTGTTTGTTTGTATTTAATTGAACATTATCTGTAAACATCACAAGTACTGAAACCTAGCAGTTAATTAATAATAATCAGAAACACACAAAAAAATAAATCCCCCATATGTTTAACGGACTGTCTCTCCCTTGCGCAGGAAGCGTTTTTTTTTTCTCCAGAAGCACTTGAACATGGGACTCGCAGAATACAGTAAATTATAAGCAAATATTATTGTGTTTATAGTTCATATCACACACCATATGCACTCCTGTAACTTTAAAAAAAAAAAAAAAAAAAAAAAAAAAGGGCGGTGATGACCTCACACCGCGGTAGGCATCTCATTAACGCGATATTGCGGTGATGCGGTTATCGTCACACCCCTATTCTTGTGTTAGCAATGGTTACCTCCAAAGAAAGATGCACAGCCATCATCTTTTCATCAAAATGGCCTCATATGTAAGGAAATGGCTGCAAAGAATTTTGCACCTGAAAGAACCATTTACCAGATCATCAAGAGCAAGAATAGAGGTTCGGCTGCAGTGAAGAAGGCTTTAGGACGTCCCAGAGTGTCCAGCAAGTGCCAGGAGCTTCTTCTCCTGAGGAAGCAAGGGAATAGTGTCACCACCAGTGCAGAACTGCTCAATATTGGCAGCAGGTGGTGTGATGCATCTGCACACACAGCGAGGCCAAGATTTTTGGACAATGACCTGGTGTCAAGAAGGGCAGCAAAGAAGCCACTTCTCTCCAATAAAAACATCAAAGATTGACTGAAATTCTGCAGGAAGTACAAGGATTGGACAGCAGAAGACTGGTGCAAAGTTATTGAATCTGATGAAGCATCCTTCTGACTGTTTGGAGCATCTGGAAAGTCGATTGTCCAGAGAACAGAAGGTGAACGCTACCATGAGTCCTGTGTCGTGCCAACATTGAGGCATCCTGAGGCTATCAATAGGAGTGTCAAATTGACCCCAAACCTCTCCTTGATAACAGAAATTGTATAATATAATAATATAAAGCTATTAAAACACCAGAAATATATATCATTTTATGTCAATCAGTGAGATTTTATAGTGATTTGCTAATTTGTCCATAGTCGTGCAATAGGTTCTGGATGTATAAGGGGCAGGGGGTGGGGTTGGGGGGTTGGTGGTGTTTTATTTAAAGGGATAAAGTAGTCAACAAAGAAACATAAACTACCTGACTTAAACCTTTGAAAATAATAAAATAAAATAAAAATCATATACATAAATTGCTGGGGTCAAATTAGGTAAACATTTTTGGTAGATTTGAGGGTAACAGGAGATTAGTTCATTCAAAAAAGTACATTCTGTCATAATTTACTCCCTCTCATGTTGTTCAAAATCTAAATGGCTTTCTTTCTTCTGTAGAACACTAAAGAAGATAATCTGAATGATGTGGACTCTTTTTACTGTGCAATGCAGTAACTGATGCCTGCGATTTACAGATCACACTGCATGACATGTATCTAATAAACTTGGGTACAGCATGTACAGTATATAGACTGTATGATGATGACATATATGGAATTATAGGCTATGACGCACGTTAGAATAGAAGAATAAAACGTCATCAGCATGTGTTAGTAGCAAACAAACTGAGCCAGATTAATCGCACTTTGACAATTGTGGTTTTTATGTGGGCTGATATAAAGAGGAGGAAGCCAAAGAGGAGAATATGAATGCGGTCATGGCTATGGAAAAGAGGCCAACTTGGCATACCAATTTTACAAATGGAGCAAACGGTTTTAAGTTTTAGTGCCATGTCATGTTGATCAATACGCCATTACATGTAGAAATTTAATTGGCTAGTCAGCAGATGTAGGTCGTTAACCAGTGAGAAAAACTTGAAAACCGAATCATTCTTGTTAACTTGATTCATTGAAAAGATCTGCCTCAAAAGAATGATTTGTTCACAAACCAGATAGTATACTTCTCTCGTGACTCCAACAATGATAGGTATAATTGATGTCAAGACTTTTAATAAATAATAATAATCACTTAAATGTTCATCACAACAATATTTATTATAATAAAAATAGTACCCAGAATATTATAGTTTTCTGATGTTGTTGATTTAGACCCAATAACACAAAATGCATACATTAAGTTAATACAGATGCAAATTTGGGGGTTGTAAGTATTACAACTAATAGTGAAAAATAAATATACTAAAATGTATTTGAAATACATTTATTGTATGCTAAGTATACTACAAGTACATTTGTACATATGTACTTAACATATCCTGCAATTGTACTGAACTAAATTGGTATACTTAAAGTCTGCTAAATTGGAACAACTTATTTTGTACTTAATGTACTTTAGTTCTCCAGAAATAGAGCTGAGGTCCAGCTAAAGATATACTTAAGTACATTTGATTGTGCTAAAGTGGAACTATTGCAAATATACTTTATAGGTATAGGCTACACTTTATACCCTGCATTTAAAGACTGATATTATAGAGTGATTGTATTATCCTTAAACATAAGTGATATTTAAACACACATTATGATTAATATTAAGAAATGTGCATTGTGCAATAAAGTACTCCAAATAAAGTTTAATTATAATATTTATATCAGTAAGTCTCAAGCGATATTTCAGTAAATATGTTAATGTATTTGTAGTATATTTGGTATGAAATAAATATATTTTAAATGCATTTTGGTATTTGTTTTCAATAGGGAATTAAATAGAAATTTGGTTTTATTTCACATGGGACTCATTGCCTAGATTTTCTTTTTGTGTCAGTCATACAAATAAACATTCAAACAGACCATTGACCATGAATTAAAATATCCATAATTATAATTATCATATTTTAATCTTTCTGAAATTTTCAGCTGCAAATAAGTGTCCCGGATCAGCAGAATTACAATAAAAGGTCAGAAAGTATAAATGGCCAATAATTCATAATTTAAAAGCACAGTATTTTAACCTTTCTGACCAGCAGTAATATAGTCCATATTTGAAAACTGAAATGTAGAACTGTAGAACGAGCAGTTCTATAAAAGGATAGCTCACCCCAAAATAAATATTCTGTGATTATTTATTCACCCTTTTAATCATTATGATTATTTTAATTCACAAATGGTGACAGTATGTCTAAAAGTACCATATTTGAATTGACAGCTACAGCAAAAAAATAACAAAAATAAATAAATAATAAATTCACACAGCTCGCTCGGGGACGTAATGAGTGTCTGTAAAAGATGGGAAAAAATGATGGATCACTCCGCAACAGCACTTTCGTGCAAGGTGAAATTTATTACATTCATATATATTTATTTATTATAAATGTATTTACAGTGCCAAAATCAGACAGTCCTTCGGTGAAGTATACAGGTGCACAACAAAAACCAAAGTACCAGGTGAGTTCCGCAAAATGTAAATGTGCAATATGTGTAATTTGCTCAAGGCACCACAGTTGCTCTCTCGATTTGACATGGTTAACAAGCCCTGTTATGGAGTCTGGCTGCTGCTTTTAAAGGCCAGACCACCATTAAAAGGTATATATTTTTTGTACATAAACTGAAGTAGCCTACTCCTTATACTTAAAAAAAAAAAAAATATATATATATATATATATATATATATATATATATATACCATATTTGTATATATATATATACACACACATAATCTCCACATATAGACAATGTAATTACAATAAACAAAACATCTGACACTTCATCTTTGTCTCTACGAAAACACACAATGGTTTTGTTGGCCTCCGATTGCACTGGGCCTGCACGGCACAGTCAGTGATGTCATAACTGGCCAACATTAATTCGGTTTGGCCGGCGCAGCGTCTCAACCCTGAAGTCTAACTAACAGACTTTACATTAAACAATCACACAATAATAACGACATAGGACGAAACATAAAATAAAGTGCAGTGTGTATGTGTGAAATGTCTAGGGATGTGGATACTGATGGAAGGGGAACGGATTATTCAACATGTCTATGTGCTATTAGGACAGCAAAAATGGCAAGGGGAACTAAAAATGGAGCACAAATAAGTTATATATGTATGTGTATGTTTACGTGTGCCAGCGTTGCTTCTCCAGGGATGCTTCATCATATCACCTCCCCCTCTCCAAGCCACGCACTGACCGGCTACCGGGACAGGTAGTCGGCGACCACATTCTGCCTGGTCGATGCCGTACCTTGAAGGAAGTAGTACCATAGATTGTTGAGGGATGACTTGATGGTGAGACACTCCTTTTCTATCGCTGAGTATTGGGTTTCCCTGGGCAGCTTTCGACTAAGGAAGACAACTGGCTTCTCTTCTCCTGCATTTCCCTGAATGAGGACTGCCCCAGTTCCTGTCGTGGAAGCATCCACCTGCACCAGGAAGTGTTGAGAGAACTCTGGACTTTGCAGGACCAGGCTGGAACACATCTTTTCTTTTAGTTTGTTGAAAGCTGTTTCACAGTCCTCGCGGCCTTAGAGGACTTGATCCATCGACCGTTAAAATGTGGCAGTTGCCTCATTCAGGCCAAAAGGAAGGACTTTAAATTGGTACAACCCAACCGGGGTCTGGAATGTTGTATATTTTCTGGAGGCTGGATCGAGGAGCGTCTGCCAGTATCCCTTACAGAGATCCACTGTGGTGATAAACTTGGCTTGTGCAATTTTCTCCAACAAATCATCCACTTGCGGCACTGGGTAAGCATCAAACTTTGATTGTGCATTCAGCTTATCCGATTGTTAAGTCTGACGTCACGCGTGACGTTTAGCCTTTTCCGGGTCCAAGCGCTCCTCTCGTCCAGAAATAACAATGGTGGAACCTGTAAATTTATTTACGATCACGTCCTTCTTAGTGAGGCACCTTTGGCGGTCAAAAAGGGTTTAAATTCCTTTAACACCAACAGAGTGGTTAGTGTAGCTCATCACTCAGGTGGCATAATTAAGGGTAGAGTCCAGGCATCAATGAAAAAGAAGATTTACGAGGTTGAAGTGAGTTAGCTCGGGACACGGGACACAGCACTGCGGCATTGTAAAAACACTCAATAATAACCAAAACACTAGCGAAAGCGGTAGGTAGGTAGAGAGGACCTGGACTTTGGACCCGGAAAGAGTATTATCGGAGAGTGGTTACGTCACGACTTAACAACCGAATTGAAACCAATGCAGACATGCAGTGTTCCATCCTTCCGTGGGACAATGACCAAAGGACTGCTCCATTCACTTGGGCTCTATTACTCCCAGGTCCTTCATCATCTTGATCTCCTCCTTTAGAAGTTCCACCAGCGTCTAAGGTACCCAATAAGGCCACTATCTCGATGGTATTATGCCGGTCAGGTTGTCTTACTTGGTAAGTCTGGACTTCATAGGTTACTGGTCCCATCTTCCGTACCACAGTGTATGGTTTTTTAAATGATGGTAACATGAGTAACATTTTTTGCCCTGGTTGAAATTGTCGAAGTTTTGCATGTTGGTCATACCATCGCTTTTGAGCTTGTTGGGAACAGGAGTAATACTTTCCCTCCTTTTAGTCCCTAGTTTGCTAGTTTTAATAGGTTTTCACGTTTGGTTATCGTTTTACATAATTGCAGAACCTCTCTTGGTCTGTCAGTAACACTCAGTTTAGTTCCTGTCTCCATATGAAGCCCCTTCTTCAGAAAAGCGCAGTTTACTCTGATTGGTTGGCTGGACCAGTGTGTTGTGATTGGTAAAACGATTTGAGCATGTTTAATGTCCCTTACCAACATGGTATAGAGTGCAACAGTTGGGTTCAAGAAGTAAATACTCCATTCAATGTTTCCACAGGGAACCTTTCCATAAGTCTTTATAGACAGCCTTTCTGTGAGTAAGTTTTAACTAAGTTTTAGAATAATCGTGTTTAATTTGTGGTGAAAAACTACATTACCCATGATTATGCTGTACAGAAAATTTCACCAGCATGTTGAAACAAGATGCGCCAAAAGATCTTGTTAGCTCCGCCCACTCCCATGAAGAACCACAAAGCACGCAATCTCCCTACGCTCTCAAAATACTTAAATATTTGAATATATATGTATATTTTGCAATAAACTTAAAATATGTTTTTATAAATATAATCAACATTTTAAATCTTTTAATTTTTAAATTTTTTCTTTATTTTCAATTTGATTATGCTGTTCGCAATGCTTCATGGGATTGTAGTTCTTTCTATCACTAAAACCGTTTAGTAAACAGTCTTGTACCTTTGTATTTTGGTCCATATAATTCAAAGTATGTGCCTGTATAGTAATTGACTTTCAAAAATAAGTCCACGCTGAATAATACTTACTAAAGTACAAATTGTTACAACTGGCCACAGTCAACACTATTCTAGTGCCTCCTGGTATTTTTGCAGATGGCCAGCCCCCCATAGGCTACTGCTCCCGTCTTTACCCCAGCTATAAATAGTTGTATGGATTATGAACAAAGACTGACAACATATTTTCCCTTAAGGCTTTACTTTTCACTCCCCAAACATGCGTAATAAGATTAAAGTTTGCCTGACTGGCAGTTTGGTGTATGTGGACTAATTAATGTGCTTTATAAGTCGTCAGATGTCCAGGCGGAGGTTTTTGACAGTCTGAGCAAATACTGAAGCATTTCCTGGATGCAGATAAATGAGCTGTGAGTCAGCTGACTACAGAACACACAAGTGCTCTCCCTAATGGTTAGCTTCCATTATTCCTAATTGTGGATGTGCTGCCTGGACTATAAACAGGACTAGATGGTCGAGATGAATAGATAGTTGGATGGAGCTATAACATGACTTTCCAAAAGGGGTTGTGGAAAATAAACAGTCCAAACCAGAGACATCTTGCACCAATTTTTTTGAGAGAGCACCAGTGGCAGTCAATAGCCAATATAGTGAATTCAGGTTAATTGGGACACTTTTCTTAGTCATCTCAGAATGTGTCCCAATTAACCTGAATTCACCGAATACTACTGTTGATAAACATTTTAGTCTCTTATGCTCACAAAGGCTGCATATATTTGATCAAAAGTAGTATTGTGAAATATTATTACAGATTCAAATAAATTCCTGTGATGCAAAGCTGAATTTTCAGCATCATTACTTCAGTGTCACATGATCCTTCAGAAATCATTCTAATATGCTGATTTTATGCTCAAGAAACATTTATTATTATCAATGTTAAAAGCAGCTTGATATTTTGGTGGAAATATTTTATTCGTTCATGAATGTATGTTTTGTAACATAAAAACATAGTATGTCTTTACTGTCCTTTGATTAATTTAATGCATCAATTTAATGAAAGTAGAAAATTCTTTCAGAAAAGTAACTGACCCCAAACATTTGAATGGTAGTGTAAAATGCTTATATATTTGCAGCTTGTACAATTTATGTACAATAATTTGTAATAATTATATATATATATATATATATATATATATATATATATATATATATATATATATAGCAAGTTTAAACATTTATTTTGCTCAAAAACCAGAGGGGCCACGTGTCTCCTATTGGCCCAAGCAATGTGAGTGTGGTTCATTGGAGAACCTGTAGGCTATGCTGCATTTTTAAGCCTTACACTTTGAGGAGAAAGTAAACATTTCACATCAAAGGTTACAATTCTAGTGACAGTTATAAAGTGCCCAGCATGCTTAAAGCACCCACCCTTTAATGTGCCCTGTTCTCAGAGGACGTAGACTGAGCCCTACAGAACAAGCATCGTGTTTGGACCCCATTATTCATGTTGAGTGAGGAGTCATTGACTATGTGTCATTACCTTTGATTTGTTTGACTTTGCTACTATTCTGACTTTAAACAGTCAGGCGATTACTAAAAAGATCACAGATAACTGAATGATTGGCTCAGTGCTAACTTTCAGATGTAATTATATGTGACTTTACTGCTAAAAGTGTCATCCTCAAAAACCGTGGTCTTTTACGTGATAAACTAAGGTCTGATATCAACTTTTATACATTGTGTGTTTTTGATCGTTCAGTTGGGCTGCTGAAATTCATTTGATTTTATAGTGGTGACATCATGAATGAGTCACTTTGTTGCTATGCTACAAGCTCTCATGGCAACTGAAGAGCAAAGAAAAAAAATCTGGAATGATGGGAAATTAACATGTAAGTGAATTCCATGGAGACTGAGACAGCCAGGGATGCTGAGAAAGACGAAAAGGCACTGTTGTTAATATTTAGGTGATGGAGAGAATGACTGCAAATCACATTTATGCATTTGGCAGACATTTTCCACTGTGACAGGAATTCATTTTTTCAGGACGCGTGTTAGTTGGGAATTAAACCCATGACGTTGACATTCCTACAGTGATGCTCTTCAATTTGGCCTGCAGGAATCACAATATATGGGTGTTTCTTCAACTAAGGACAGTTCTGGCCTTGTGACCTTTATGAAAATAAACTTTCTGAAAACACACATTTCACACTTTCATAGTTTATTTAATTTTGAGCCAATAACAATGTCAGACAATGTATAAACAAACATCACTGAATAATTCTGAAAGTCGTGAACATTTCTACTACATCTAAAATGATGCTTTTTTATTTGATCAACTATTTATTATTGAAAATTACATTATTATTATAATTATTATTTTATTTTTATTTTATTTTATATATAATGGCTGTCTCCGTTGTCTTGCTAAGGCTAATTTTATAGCTAGTATTTTATGTGTCCTAAATATACACACAAATAATATTTCAATTTTTTTGGCAAAATTACAGCCTGATTGGAAATTATGCACAATAAAAAAATATTGTGTGCAAAAATAACAGTGAAAAAAGGATAGTCATGTTTTGAAAGATATATTTAAACAATATTATGTATAATTAACTAGGGTAAAACAATAAGATGTATATCTTAAAAGACATTTCAAAATTAGCAAAAATAAATGATGAAGGCATTGTAGAAAGTTCCCAAGACAGTTTTTATGTGACTTTCGTATAGCATAAAATAAAATAAATGTTGAAATAAAAATAAAATCATAAAAAAATCCATAGGACATGTATGCACACACACTGATTACATTTTTGCATCCTAATTGTGTGCGTTTACGCTTTTATGATATCTCCAATCTGCCCAGACGCATTAATCCCGTCATGTAGGCCTTTGATTGATAGTTATTTAGGAACACAGACGCAAGCACGCAGACAATAATATGACTATTTGTATCTCTAAGTCTATTTAAGTATTGTGCTGCTTGCTGACTTCTGGGTGTCAGGAGGGGTGTTCTTGTTTTGGCAGTTACAAAGTGCACATACTAACAAATTCATGGGCAAGTCCAAAAAACCTTAAGTGATGGCCTAACTCTGAGGCACAATGGCATACAGAGATCTTCATTGTTTTGCTGCATTATCAGCAGGTCACACTTCTGTCATTACGCCTGTCAGAAGGACAACAACCTGGAGACGGCTACTGATTTCCACCGCACCCTTTCTGTGCAATCATGAAGAAGTTTGTGCTTATGTTTCCTGCATGTGTGGGTGGGTGCAGGAGTGCATATGCAGTGGGGTCCGAAAATGTGAGACAACATAAAAAATCTGTGATTGGCCATTATTATGCTGTCTGAGAGAGCTCAATGCGCTGTAACTGAAGAAAACACATGGACAGAATAAAAACACCAGCAAATTAAGAAAAAAAATCTTCATCAGTTTGACAACACATGCTGCAAATACTCACAACGAAACCAAATACGTAAAAATGCTGCAAATACTCACAACACACATATGATCAGGATGCTAAAATAAACAAAAAACTCACCTTTCAGGTCATCGACAACAGCACTGACGAGTAGACATGTCTATATCCCTGCTAGGTTCGTCACTTGTCGGGGTCCCCTTGAATTTTTTTTGTTGTGGTCTGTGCTATTTGCAGTGCGTTTCTGTATTTGGTTGCATTGGGACTATTTGCAGTGCGTCTCTGTATTTGGTAGCGTTGTAAGTATTTACAGCGCGTTTCTGTATTTGGTTGCGCTGTGAGTATTTGCTGCACATTTCTGTATTTGGTTGAGTTGTGAGTATTTTCTGCACATTTCTGTATTTGGTTGCATTGTGAGTATTTTCTGCGCATTTCTGTATTTGGTTGTGTTGTTACTATTTGCAGCGCATTTCTGTATTTGGTTGTGTTGTGAGTATTTGCGGCACATGTCTGTATTTGGTTGTGTTGTGAGTATTTGCGGCACATGTCTGTATTTGGCACATGTCTGTATTTGGTTGTGTTGTGAGTATTTGCGGCACATGTCTGTATTTGGTTGTGTTGTGAGTATTTGCTGCATATTTCTGTATTTGGTTGAGTTGTGAGTATTTGCAGCGCATTTCTGTATTTGGTTGCGTTGTGAGTATTTGACGTGCATTTCTGTATTTGGTTGCGTTTTGAGTATTTGCTGTGTGTTTCTGTATGGTTGTGTTGTGAGTATTTGACGCGCATTTTTGTATTTGGTTAAGTTGTGAGTATTTGCAGTGCATTTCTGTATTTGGTTGCGTTGTGAATATTTGCTGCGTGTTTCTGTATGGTTGCGTTGTGAGTATTTGCAATGCATTTCTGTATTTGGTTGCGTTGTAAGTATTTGCAGCGTGTTTCTGTATTTGGTTGCGTTGTGAGTATTTGTTGCGCGTTTCTGTATTTGGTTGCGTTGTGAGTATTTGCATCGTGTTTCTGTATTTGGTTGTGTTGTGAGTATTTGTTGCGCGTTTCTGTATTTGGTTGCGTTGTGAGTATTTGTTGCGTGTTTCTGTATTTGGTTGCGTTGTGAGTATTTGCAGCGTGTTTCTGTATTTGGTTGCGTTGTGAGTATTTGCAGCGCATTTCTATATTTGGTTGCGTTGTGAGTATTTGCAGCGTGTTTCTGTATTTGGTTGCGTTGTGAGTATTTGTTGCGCGTTTCTGTATTTGGTTGCGTTGTGAGTATTTGTTGCGCGTTTCTGTATTTGGTTGCATTGTGAGTATTTGCAGCGTGTTTCTGTATTTGGTTGCGTTGTGAGTATTTGCTGCATGTTTCTGTATTTGGTTGCGTTGTGAGTATTTGTTGCGCGTTTCTGTATTTGGTTGCGTTGTGAGTATTTGCAGCGTGTTTCTGTATTTGGTTGCGTTGTGAGTATTTGCAGCGCATTTCTATATTTGGTTGCGTTGTGAGTATTTGCAGCGTGTTTCTGTATTTGGTTGCGTTGTGAGTATTTGTTGCGCGTTTCTGTATTTGGTTGCGTTGTGAGTATTTGTTGCGCGTTTCTGTATTTGGTTGCATTGTGAGTATTTGCTGCATGTTTCTGTATTTGGTTGCATTGTGAGTATTTGCAGCGTGTTTCTGTATTTGGTTGCGTTGTGAGTATTTGCTGCATGTTTCTGTATTTGGTTGCATTGTGAGTATTTTCCGCGCGTTTCTGTATTTGGTTGCGTTGTGAATATTTGCTGCGCGTTTCTGAATTTGGTTGCGTTGTGAGTATTTGCTGCATGTTTCTGTATTTGGTTGAGTTGTGAGTACTTGCAGCGCATTTCTGTATTTGGTTGCATTGTGAGTATTTGCCACGCATTTCTGTATTTGGTTGCGTTGTGAGTATTTGCTGCGCGTTTCTGTATTTGGTTGCATTGTGAGTATTTGCTGCACATTTCTGTATTAGGTTGCATTGTGAATATTTGCAGCACATGTTGTCAAACTGATGAAGATGTTTTCTTAATTTGCTGGTGTTTTTCTATTTACATGTGTTTTCTTCAGTGTCAGCGCGTTGAGCTCTCTCGGTCACATAATGTTTGTTAATGTTTTCAAATTCCTTTAGTGTGTATTGTGTGTGCATGTACTGTATAAGATCTGCAAAGCTCTTAGTTGCCTAAAAAGGGATTTATTCTGTCTAACAAAGAACACTGAAGGTCGGACAGATGTTTGATTTTGGTTGGAAATGAAAGTTGGGTTGACGTCATAACCCAACGTCAGACTGACGTCAGCATCCAACGTCAGACTCATGATTATGGTAAGAGGTGTTACATTTCCGACACACACTTGAGGTGTTTGGCCAATCACGAGTCAGCTGACCAAGCAGAGCACTCTTTGAAAGGAGGGGCATTAAAGAAACTGAAAGTCAATCAGAGTGTTTCAGAAAGACAGAAAAAAGAGGTGCTGTACACTCAATAAACGCTTAATTAAAATGACATCATATGGCATCTTTAGACCTGGAAATAAAGATATAAATATATATATATATATATATAAAACAAAGACCATTTATGGTGTACAATGAAGACATATTCTGTCTTATTTTTAGTAACGTATTAAATTTGATGCTCTTTGGATCATCTCAAATTATGCTGAAGAACATGATCATCAGGTTTTACACAAAATGATGGAGTGCTGCTGTTACTGTTGTAAGTCACTTTGGATAAAGGTGTCTGCTAAATGCATAAATGTTACTGATGGCAAGTCATTCTGAAAGCTGTTGGAGACAGTAATGTGTTTTTGACCACTAGTACTGATTTTCCTGTCCTCTTTCTGCATCTTCATTTATCTGTCGTGCCACCCGGCTGGGCACCATTGTCACGTAACTTTCCCGAAATGTGTTTGTGTTGCACCTTATTTGCACCTTATTACTGTCCACTTTGTCAGAGAGTGAAAGGCTCAACCAGAAATGTTTTGGCTTGCAAAAAACTTTTCGTTGTCTTTTGACAAGGAAACTGAAAAGAAGTTGTCTAATTGTCTTGTGTAGCCAGACTTTATCTAGGTTTATATGAAATAGCTGACACCAAAATAGTCTATATATAATGCAATAATGCAATCAAACAATAAAACACAGAGCGAATTGGCTGTGTAGACTGTGTAATCCAAAATTCTGTCCAAATTATAAATTATTTAAGTAATCATTATAATAATAATTTATAATATAATTTATAATAATTTAATAATTTATTAAATTGGAATAAAATAAACTATGGTGGAAAAAGTTTTTTTTTTCCAAGAATTCTATCATTTATCTCAAATTCTTCAAAATGGAGCAAAAATAAATGAGATTCAAATTATGATGTCAATATTTATTAATGACAATTGAATATAATTTTAGATAATTGTTAAAATAATATTTTATTATAATAAAGTGAAACTGTGTGTCACGTTTAGAGTTTGTTCTTTTCCCTGCCTGTTTGTTATGGTTTATTAATTTATTTTCCTGTGTATTTTTTAATATTAGATTAAATATCAGTTTGAATATTTCTTTCATCATGCACTTCTTTACAGCCACCGACCATGACACTGTGGACCATATATTAATTGTTTTGACAGTATTGAAGTTAGTTTAGAGAAATATGTCTAATTAAGATTTTAAAAAATAATAATATTAGAGAATAAATGGTCATAATTAGTCAACATGAATATTCAAATTATTTTACTATGAACTTGGTTTAGATAAATAGGTCTCAGGAAATAAATAGCCATAATTAGTTGAAACTAATGATGTAATTATAGGCCTAAGTTTATGCATAAACATTGTGTTGTGCAATTCTGTCAGTGAAGGAAAAATTAAATTCCTTATATCAGTTATATCAGTTTATATTCCAATTCGATATTCAGTGGTTTGTGGCCACTTCAGTTCACATTCGTGTTGAACGTCACATGAACAAACAGGAAAACCAGTCTCATCGCATCCACTTTGTCAGAGAAAGTGTTAACAGCAGTATATAACTGTATATAACAGCAGTGTATAACTGTATCCATAAATACAGTCCGCTATTTATGGACTGTAATCAGCTAAGTTATTTTTTTGTTGTTGCTGTTTTATTCAATTTTAATTGAGAAGAAGAAGAAGAAAAAAAAAAAAAAACTTTTAGAGATCAAACTGCATATGCAATGGACATTGGTTATGCTCATCTTTGCTTACTCCTTTAAAGGCATCTTGAGTAAAACAGCTCCATTTTTAACGAAGCACATATAAAAGACCTGAACCGGAAGCGATGTAGCCTGTTTTACAGAATACTGAAGTTTGTTGTGCATAAACCCCCTTTAAACTCTGAATTGTGCCCAAGGTAACACCAGGTAATCCGATTCAAACTGATTATTTCATCTGGCGCTTGCCATATTTGTAAACAGACTGTGGTGATCCTGACTGAGACTAGTCTTCTATTAACCACCAGTTTATATGCAGTTGTCACCTCAATATTACAGCATCTTTACCTAATGATCAATGGAAATGAAATACTGCCTTTATTTGTGTCTCTCTGTTTGTTTCTCTACGCCAGATTTATTGGCATATTTGAAAATGAAATAAATTGGACACAATCTCCATAGTAAGAGAGATGAAAAGCCCTCTAGAAAAATTGTCCAGACATGTTTACTGCTGAGAGAGCTGATGAAGTAAAATCCTGAAATCCTGATTGACCTCTGTATAGGAGAGCCTTGGCAGTTGCTGTTATTAACACCTATGTTGCAGTGCAATGAATTACAGCCAATGTCAAAAAGAAGATTCTGTGTGGCACGCTGTCATGCTGCCATCTAACAAAGGCAGAGAATGTGGCAGGCAGTAACATTTTTTATATATATATATATATATATATATATATATATATATATATATATATAGTGAGTGAGAGAGAGAGAGAGAGAGAGAGAGAGTTGCAAAGATAGATTTGTTGTATTGTTTACTTTTATTTATTTATTGTTTGTGAACATAAGATAAACTATGAATGGGGCAATTAGAGTCAGTGGCTATAATCAATAAGAAGACAATGATGTGTGAGTTTGAAAGCCCTTACCCACAAAACAAAACTGAATTGCAGCTATCACTGTCCTAGAGTGTAATTGTATAGAAACCGTAGGGTTTGTGGAAAGTGTTTGGTATCGATACGAGTATATCTGGGTTACCTGCTTTGACTATTTTGATAATTCCCCCAAAAAGTGAAAATTCTGTCTTCATTTACTCACCCTCATGTCATTCATATTCATATTTTTATTTTTATTTGGCAGAACATGCAGTATCAAAAGTAAAAAAAAAAAAAAAAAATTTTTTGAAAGAAGTCTCTTGTGCTCATGGTTGCATTGGTTTAAACGAAAATACAGAAAACAGTAATATTGCAAAGTATTATAATAATTTTCTAGCTGTTTTTGTCTGTATAATAAAAGTCAATGGGGTCCAAAACAATAACGGACAAAAACAAATCACAAACAGAACACAAATTAAAAAGTCATGCAGGTTTGCATGACAGAACAACATGTGGGGTGAATAAACAATGACCAAAATTGATTTCGGGGTGAACTTTTAATAACATATTTTTCTTGTAATTTTAAAGTTTTTTAATGTGACATTGTTAAAAAAGGACCATTCTTTTATATATTTATTCCTCTTCTAACAAGGGCATATTTGCCTCTAACTGTGAATATTTTTCAGGAAGCCATCATTCTTTCTGGATAACAACATAAATATGAAAAGACAAATGTGACTTTTGTTTTAGATGTGATTAGGAAGGAGTAGAAATGAAAACATTCTTTTAAAATGGGGGCATCATGCTAATCTGAGATAAAATACATGGCGAAAATGTTAGAAAAATGGGTAAAAGTGTTTGGTAGTCAATATGGGGTGATCAATAAAAGAGGAATATAAAGAGCGAAGGCAAGCTGTAAAAGCTGACTGCAGTGGCTGGAGTGGATTAAAGACAACTAATGTCAAGAGTTCTGTGGAAACTGATCTGTATTGAGTGGTGTGAAAAAACATCACTTTAAAAATAACCATCTTAAAAAGCATGTCTGCAGTTTAGTGGGAGGTGTGAGAATGGCTGATCTAGATGTGTGCAAATGTTTTGCTCCCAGAAAGACCAACATAAAGAGTTCTGGGCAAAATTCGAAGCATGTGTGGTGCAAATGCTAACACTGACCATGCCTCAGGGGAGTATCTCATAGGCAAGATGATCATGGCTGGCTTGTAAAACAAAATATTAGTGTTCAGGAGAAAAACAGAAATCAGGAAAAGGAGGATTTATGGATGGATTTTAGTAGAATTTAGGAGCAATTGGGTTTTTGTATTTTGTACTTTGTACTGCGAATATAAGTGGATCTTATCTTATTTAAGTGGATGTTTACACTGAATGCAAAGCACATTTCTGATTTAAAGAGAGTTTTACACTGAAATAACACATTTCATAACACAAGTGTGCGAGTCTCTACCTACTAAACCATATTTTGGGGACAAATATGTACCCGGAAGTGAGATAAATATGACAAATCCTTCTTTTGGGAATGTTTTTCTGTTAGGGTTAGGTTGTAGATTTTATAACAGAAGTATATGGAATGTCCCCATTTAGAAAGCTACGTAAACATGTGTGGTGTTATTGTGTATTAGTAAAGATGGATTATATTTTTAAAGTGAGTTGCTTAATTTGTTTGTTTGCCTCAATATATTTGTTAGAGTCTGAGTCTGTTTTCACGGATGTTGCTGTTCTACTCTCCAATCATCAACGAGTGTGCTACGAGTTGGAAGAAGCTCTTCAGTCAAGTGTTGGTGTGACGGTGCTTCAGCGTTGGTCGCTTCAAGAGCATTTCCTACTGCTTCCTGTAGTTCTAAAATAGCATTGCTGCACACTGTAAAATACAGGTCTTGCAAGTTGACGGGAAGATGACCATCTCAATGTTGCAGTCAAGACACCAATTCACGAGTTAAAAGTGCACGAAACTGAGCTGGTCCCTCCTCCGTCCTCACTACCCTCGATGGTGGGGTGGCAAATGGGTACGTGGGTATGTGGATTGTGTCCACAAAGCGATATGAGGGAGACCGACAAATACAGATTTCACGACTCCCCAATCTCCTAGACTGACCTCTTTGGCAACGCGGTCAAGAACTTCGCCCAGCAGTTCTCGGCTGCACAGAAACAGACTGAGGCGATCAAGCACATCCTGCCCTGGCATCCTGTTGCTGCCTCCACGCTGCCCCCGACTGCAGCCGCCCAGCCTGCCCGTTGCCGAGGGCACCTAACCCCAGACCCCGCTTCGGGCTGCCTTTGGGCCTTCCGAGATGGGTCCCTGTTCTCTACCTTGCTGCTTCACTCTGAGAACGTCTGTGGTACCCTTGGTCCCCCTGCGTCGGTCCGTTGAAGCTCGAGTTGGTGCTCCCGATCGATCCAGCCGGTTCCTTCGTGCCAGCAGACTCGGCTAGACGATTTAGTTCGTCCGGCGCCCGCCCTTGCTCAGCACTATTCTTACACTTCAGTGTTTCCGAATGTGTGTCTGTCGTAGGAAAGGCAAAGGATGCGATTGAGCCGTCCCTCCAGCCGATATGAAGACCGGCTTCTGAAAGTTGCCTGTACTTCATTGTACTCAAGCAATGGTGAGTTACGACCATCTTGGATCTGTGTCTCTTGATTCTGACCCTTTTTCAAGCTTCCGTTCAAGTTACAAACACAGAAACTCATTCCCAATGCTCCGTCCCCAAGATTGGTCTGCAGCGTTTGACCTGAAGGACACGTACTTCAGATATCTACCCTTCCACAACGCAGGCCATGCCTGTGCTCTTGCGTTGAGCGGTTGAAAGTCTCAGTACAAGTCCCTCCCTTTGTGTACTATAGCCAGTTGGGTCTTCAGGTCAACTGGGGAAGAGTAAACTCATCCACGGACTGAGGATCTCTTTTCCGGTTTGGAGGTGGACTTGGTCTACACATTCCTCAGCTGGAACATGTCCGTTCGGTGCTTCATAGAAGTGAGAAAGGGTCCCACTGAAACTTTCAGAGGCTCCTGGGGCATATGGTAGATGCATCCGCATATTGCCGGCTTCCTCCATATGAAGACCGCTTCAGCACTGGCTTCATGGCCGAGTCCCGAGGTGGCCGTGGCAGAGCCAATTACCAATTAGTTATAAAATAATTTATAACTAATTGTTACAGCAAACAAGTGTCTCTGGAACTATTTTATATTTGATCATTTATAAATCAGTTTATCATTGATTATGAGTATGCGCATTGAAAAGTATTACAAAAATAATATAAATGTAATTATAACTATTCTTATAATGCAGTATAGGTCTTGATGAGTCTTTATAAATATATTTATAGAATAGTAATACGTACTAATAAATATATAATTCATTATAAGCACGGTCTTCAAAGAAAGTGTACCCCGTCTATTTCAGTTAGTTCCTTGTCATGCATTGTTTAATGTTTGAAGTCAGTATGTTCATGGTTGTGTTTCCTGTTTATTCTCTGGTTTAATTTTTGATTCTTGGATTAAAGACCTATTTTAGTATCTTCTTCATCATGCGCTTTCATTACAGCCAGAGACCGTGAGAATATGACTATTAAAAATACTTTTACATCACGCACACATTCCTTTAGTATTAACACTGCAATTGCAGAAGGAATTAAAAAATGGATCACTTTTATAACAAGCAGTAGTGACACACTTCCTCTGACTTCCCTAGAGCTTGGTTCTGTTTTGTCCCTGGGCACACTGTTCCTAATGCACTACTCATTATAGAATATGGTGAAGAGCCTCTCTGAGTGTTTATTCATTTATTTTTGTGGAAATTAGAAACGTGCCTCTTAAGTGGTTCCTTGCTATCTTCATACTAAATGCAACTTTTAGTAGATTATATTATTTTTATTTTTTGCATCCATCCTTTTACGGAATGTTATGCTTTCCCTTTTTTTCTTGTTGTGTATTGTGTCCCAGAGAGCCACTTCTGGAATTAGTTCTGCCTTCTCCAAGTGACTTCCTCTGTTTAATTCGCAGCCTCTTCTTGTCCATAAATCTGGCAGCAACCTTACCCCTTCTTTCTTCCTCTCTCTCTCTTTCTCTCTTTCTCTTTCCCTCTCTTTCTCGTTATTCAATAAATCTGTTTCCAGTTGTGGAGATATGATTGCATCAACACAGAGTACTTCTGGGTATTTTACACGTATATACTAAAGACTCTCTCTGTAATTTGTTGATGCTCCTGGTAATTTGCCTATTTTACTGTTTACCAGTTGTGTTATTCATGTTGAAAATGGCTCAGTAGGGTGTATATTAGTTCTTCTGTTAAGTGCAAGCTAAAAGCATTATTTTAGACGGTTTAATTAAACTTTTTGTCCCTTGTGCGTTCTGATCTGCAGACTGAAAAAGCCAGTGAGAGTTTTGAGATTATGGATAAAACTGATATTGATTGTTGCATCCTTAAACCAAATTGAGTTTACAAGAATGTGTATGATAATAATATTTTGTAAAAAGAGAATATACACTTCTTTCGAAAGTTTATGGTAATTACAATTTTTGATGATTTTGAAAGAATTATTACAATATAAAATAACTGTTTTCTATTTTAATTCATTTTAGAATGTTATTTATTCCTCTGATGGCAAAGCTGCATTTTCGACATCATTATTCCATCATTATTATTGAACGTCTAAAGCAAGCTATTAAAATAAAGTGTTTATACCAACATAACACTTTTATATTAGTGTATCTTGAATTATAGTTTTTCTTACCCCATTGGAATTTTTGTTTTTAAGCATAAACCTCACAAAATGGTGTTACTTATTCATAAAAAAAGCAACAAGCAATTGGTCATTAGGGTAAGAATATTAGGCTATATAATTCAAGATAGTTGCCTTCAATATTTAGACATTTAAGATGCACTTATACACCATATAACAAAAGATCAAAATAAATGCAGATTATTGTAACAATAAATAAACATTTGCCAAGCAATAATTTCATTTAAACGTTTTTTTAATGTTTTTTTTAAATAAAACAGCAGATATCGTTATATGACAATATACTGTACAAGCTGAATGACCATCTCTGAACAGCTCTATCACACAATATGTTTATGCGAATTGCACACAGTGACTTTTCTAGAGAGTGTAAAGTTCGTCTTGTCATTTCGCAGTTCATTAATGATTGCCTTTAGGAGTTAAACATGGCAGCTGACACTGACAAGACAATGTGATGTATGGAGGCATTTCATACACATTATTCATTTATATGATATTATTCATCAGGGCAAGACAGGGTGATGCTGAACCACCACTGCTTAAATTATTGCTGTCATTACAGACTGAAAACTGAAAGACTGAAAAACATTACATAAACTGAAAAATGAGACAGCTGGATAGGGAGGATTCATAGCATCTTCACACACACTCATTTTCTATTAGCAGTCCAAACTGTCATATAAAGAATCAGGGTCAAAAAGTAACTTTTTTTTCTGCAACAGTTTGTCAAAGGTGCATGAATTTACAAGCCTTATATATTCCTTAGCCTCAAACTGTATTTTCCCCAGTGTTTGTAAATATTCTTTTAAGAAAGTGCATAGTACATGGCTGGCATACGACTTCTATAATATAATTATTTTGTAGATTTTAATGTTTTTTTCTTTTATACATTATCATACATTTTTCTCTTTGGCTTAATGTGTTGAATATTTCCAAGGAGCTATGATATCCGTAATGCAGAAAAGTGGGTGGAATCTTGTAGCCACAAAAATGGAGTCCCCTGTGGGATGGCACAGAATTTGGCAAACTTTGGATTAATACATCAAAAGTAGTGCTGGATGCTTAATCAAATCACGATATGGACCATGTCTGTGAATATTAGTCTGCCGTCTCAGTATATGAGGGTAGGAACACATGTACTTCATCTCAAGAGCTTCTCTAAGAATCTCTTCACAAGAATTTCATTTAATTTCATTTGATAAAACTACTGTCAGATACACACAGAAACTTGAGTCTTAACTTGTGGTTAGGTTTAACTTTTAACTTATCTGATTAAACCATTAAAAACGGAATCCCCCAAAATAAAACAGATTTCATATGACATATTTCACATAATACCACAGGACCATATATTTTTTATTTTATTTTATTTTTTTACTGTTATAACTGTTACTGTTTTAATAATTTACCACTAAAAAGCTTAAAGTTGTTGAAGCTTGAAGCTTGAAGTTGACATGTTTATTAATGGATGTTTTGTGTGTCTTTGATTTGAATCACGTATGTCACTTACATCATAGGGGCTCTAACTTTTGTTATATCATTTGATTTAAATCATATATTATGTAGTTGTTCCCAACCATCTGGCGAGTTCTTCTTTTTTTGGCGCTTGGCAGGTGTTAATTCAATGACCCATGTGTGACCCACAAGAAAAATCACATTTGGCTTGTGTTTTATTTAGGAAACGTGAAAGTTTGATGAAGGCAGGATAGCAAACCTGATATATGGTTGGATCATAAAATCATTACATTACAACATGGCAAACATGGTTTTGCCTCAGGTGTGTCGACCCTGTTCTTGGAAAAACCCTCTGTTTCTGATGAAATTTGCAGTCCATTATCACGGGCATTAGTGAAATTAAGCATCTGCGTACGTGCGAATGTTCATGTGTATGAAGACACTGATTTCGAGAGAGTAATAATTATTGGATGTGAACATTAGCGTTCCTCAATGCATTTCACTGGGTGGCTGTTCGGATGAGTCACTGCACAAATAGCAATATGTTGTGCACTTTCCTGTTTTGTCAATGTGTCTTCAACAAATACCCATGTGTTCATGCATATGACTGTATTTTCCTGGTGTGTGGAGTCTGTGTGTTTGCACACTCTCTCTGGGGACTTGGTCCCTCTATAAATATCACTGAAGGGAAGACTTCCCTCCCCCGGTCAGACCTTGCACTAATGTGCTGTGATGCCGTTCAAATACGTGCATATTTCTTTATTTTCTTCTGTTTCTTGGTGTGAATATGCATGAGGATTTTTTTGTTATATTTATGTTTTTGTGCATGCATTTTAATTATTATGTTTTTGTTAGTGCATTTATGTTGTCATGCTTGTTTGTGTGTGCGTCCTTTGAACTCCCTGAACATTAATCAGAGAAGTTTCCCCCTGTGATGGTCCTGGTATGTTACCAATGGCCATCCATCAAAGCTCAAAACCAGGAATACTGGCTTCTGATTGGCTTATCGGCAAGTGGAAGAGAGAGTAGTGTTTGTGTGTTTTAGTTTTCCATGTGTATATGTTGCATGTAACATGCCTTCGTATTTTAGCATGTTGATTTTTCTTCCGATTGTGTACGTGCTGATTTTTCCGGCAGTGGGAACATTTCTCAGGGCTTTTGTTTAATGTTATGCACAACTGCACTCTGGGGCTGATGTTTTGCTCAGGCAGACAGACATCCGTCATGCTTCGGTTTGGTTTTTGGCCCTTTTTATGCTCTACTCTTGCCAATAGCTGTTTATTGTGTGTTTGTTTGTGTTTATCTTTTGTATTTGTGTGATGTTTGCAGTAAATTAAGCCCATTACTTGTTGACATTTGTTGTGTTTCTGTGTTACAGAACTTTAGCTGAATATAAAATAGAAACTAGAGCATGCCATAAATAAAAAATGTGCAATACTGTTTTTACCAGAGTTAACACATTTATTCATTTTGACATTATAATTGTTTCATTTTGTTTTGGATATTTTCAGTAAAACCATATAATATATATTCATGAATAAGATGGGATGTTTAAAAAAAGTAAAATCATTTGCTCTCTCTCTCTGTTGTGTAAATTACTCATCATTGAAGCTCAACTAGTAAAATATCTCAGTAGAATGAACAACAGCGGAGGGCGGCATCTTTACACATGTAAGATTATGTCCATTACATACATAAGTCTTTGTTGTTACTGAATTATTGCAAATTTTCTGATAATTGTAGAGTTCTTTGTTTTCATTATATATATATATATAAAACCGCTTCTTTAAGAAAATAAGAAAAAATGAATGGCAGGACTTGATTTTTTCCATCAGGAATTGATTGGATGGTTTATTGGTTGTGGTTTGCTGTTGATGTGATGTCATGTGAGTGACAGGTTGTACCGCCCAGTAAATGCACCATCAGAGAAGAGAAGAGATGTTGCTAAAAGAGAGTTATTTTGATTAATAGGTCATATGAATTCAAGAAAAATTTATGTACACAGATACATTATTTGTAATAAACAATAGGGGTTTTGGAGTTATTTTGATTATGAGGGAATATGAATTAAAAAAAAAAGTGATGTGCACAGATAAATTATTTATTATATTGCAATATTCCATAAAAAATAAGAATTGTCCATTTTGATTTCATGGTGACTTCGTAAAAAGAAATGTGATAACTAGCTGAAAAAGAATCAAATGAATCATAATTAACCCTAAATGCATTAATGTTTCGCCAATCATTATTACATATTGGGGTCTTTAGCGACCCGGATCTATCTAACACGGATGGATCTCTACCTGTCGTGATAATATAAAACTCTCCTGATATTAGATTAATAATTACAGAAGAATAAAATAAAGCGTATTTTGTAACCTTTTAGAACTTGGAAGGGTTTAGTTTGAGCAGATGTTTTATACCTTCATCACTGTCCTCATCAGAGCTCATTTCAGTACATTCAACATCTGGCTAATATTCACGATCTCAAACATATTCTCAAAACTATCATTGTCAACATCTTCAAAATCACTATTTTGATCGCTGACAGCTTCTTCATCAGAACCACAATCAAGTGACAGTGACACTGCCATTTCAAGTTTTGCTGATGATTCTTCCTATTCTTTTGTTTTCTCCCTAGAGTAACTATGAGTGAAACGTCACTTCATCATTGTGTTTCAGACATTGCCACTTTGTGGAATAAAGGTGAACTGCACTTATTTAGTCATCAAAGATTAAAAAAATATATACTTACACTGTTACTGTGCGTTCACACCGCCGCCGCCGAGAGCGCCAAAGCGGCCGGAAGTCATTCATTTTCAATGTGAGCCGGCAGCGAGCTCCGTTGAGGGCGGCGCTGCGCATCTTGGACGGTGAGGGCGTCGAGGAGAGTTGAAGTCAGGTCAACTTTATGTTCAATGTTCAACTTTAGCCATGACGTGGTTCGGCGGCAACCAATTGGAATGTAGAAGTCCTCCGCTTGAGAGGATTCCAGAGAACGCAGTCCTGTAAAACTTTAGTTCCGACCACATTAGTTCCCAAGCAAAATAGAGGAGAGGTTGAGATGTGAATTTGAAAACAGAAATTATTTTATAATAATTTTTTTCTTGTTATATTGTTTATAATGAATTGATTGAGGAATACTAAGAAGGTTGATGTCTAACTTTAAAAAAGGAATAAGGTTAATGAATGACGTCCTGGGTCACTAAAGACCCAAGGCACGCGTTTAAGGGTTAAATAGTTTTATAAATTATATGAAATTAATTATGTCTATTATTATTATTATTATTATTATATAACATAATTATTTAATTTTTAAAATCATAAAAACTTGTTCCGTATTTAGTTATCATGACCACTTGCCTGCCTTTTAGATTATACATCATAAGATATTGTGTCACAAACAGGTCTTGTTTAGGACCATTTATCACGGGCGTCACATACAGAACTTCAAAACCCCAATCCTCCCTTTAATCTTTAGATATCAGAGTAAATTAATATAAATGGACACATGGAGGCCACCAGCTGCACCATGTTGCCACAAAAAGCTATTTAAACGTGTTAAACATTCTCATCACGTGATGCATCTTAATAGTAGATGTTTTCATCTCATGTCTGTTTTGATCTAAATGAGACAACAAAGACTTAACATAAATCTTCCATAAAGTATTATAGGGCAGTATGAATAGATATTGGTTCTTCAAGCTGGGTTTGTTTGGAAAAGGGATTCTGAGACTCCAGGGGTTTTATCTTCATGATGTTTACAACTGCCTCTAACACTATGTGACCCTCATAAAGCTGTCCCGATTAGTTTGATGGGCCTTAGGTGTCCTTGGGTCCTTCATGTTATAGCAATGAAAATAGTTACTGCCATGTAAGCGTCACACTAATATTATGCACATGTGTGTTCGTGTGTGTGTGATTCTTCAATTTACTGCAGAGGATTACGGTTTTCCCATTCTGTGTCCTGGCATAGGCGTGTATGTGTAAAAGAAGGGAAAAAAGAATGGAATGGAGCTTGTGTTTGTACAGTCTGTGTATCTGTTTCACCTGGCTAAGCATTGTGGGTCTGCACTAACCAGATAATACCTCAGTCAACATGCTGCGCTGGCTTTGAGAGGCAGGAGAGCACTGGAGTTAAAGGAGCTTATTATTCATAGAAGCAACTATGTGTCTTGATGTCGAAAAGTGCCATTGGAGTTTTTAATAAGGTGTTTTTCTTTATGGCTTCTCACAGATCATTAAAGGAAACAGTACAATTTGGAGTCTCATTCTTTACTGTTGCAAAGGTATGAAGAAAATGCTCATGGTTTTGTTTCCTGAGACTAATAGGCTGAAACATTTTTGCGTAAATGCAACATATTTTACAGTTTTTACCAATTGCTTACACACGTTTTCAAAACTAAGTCTCCTTTTTTCAAAACTCTACACACAATTCTCAAAACTGCACACACAAAATGCAAAATGCCTCACATCTTCAAAATGTAACACTGCATTCAAAATGCCATAAACACAAGTCAGAATGAAGCATTTGCAGGGTGGGGGCAGGAATCCATTGTTCAAAACAGATCATCTGACCTTTGACCTATTTAGGCCTATACTACAGTAAAGCAGTGATTGGTTAGTGATCAGTTAAGCAATTAGTGTTTGCACATGTGAAGAGAGTGTCTGTCTGGTGAATAAGTGTAGCATTTTGATTGGTTGTGTTTGGAAAAGGAAAGCAAGTCACTTCCTGATAGATTTTTGTGTTTTAGGTAGAGAATTGTGTGTAGTGTTTTGAAAAAAGTGTTTAATGCAATTGAAAACTGAGTCAAAGGCTGAGAAATAGCTTATGGTTTTGGAGATTTGGTATGTAGTTTTGCACTTTGAGTGAGAGGTTTCAAAAAACGTGTGACATGAAAAGATTTTGTGTGTAAGCAGTTGGAAAAAACTGTAATGAAGTCTATGCAAGTAAAGTCTTGACTTATCTCATACAATTTTGCTTCTTAAAGGGATAGTTCACCCAAAAATTTAAATTCTGTCATCATTTACTCCCCCTCAAGTTGTTCTAAACCTGTAAGAGTTTCTTTCTTCTGTTTAACACAAAATAAGATATTTTGAAGAATGTCGGTAACCAAATAGTTTCTGGTTCAAATTGACTATTTGAACCAGAAACTATTTGGTTACCGACATTTTTCAAAATATCTTCTTTTGTGTTAAACAGAAGAAAGAAACTAGATAAATCTATATATTCAACAATGTGTTAAAAAGGTTCTTAGTCCAAGAAATACATTGGGACTCTTATTTTGAAATGTATATGAAGCAGCTCAAGTATTCACTCTTACAACCATCTACAACATATAAATACCATAAATTAAACATTGTTAATCAAAAGTAGATCATAATTAAGCAATCTATTGGCGCTGATTATGAACATCTCAAAAAACAAATGTTTTACTTTGAAATTTGCAGCATTTGGCAGTATTGGCAAATGCCCATTTTTTCCATCCCAAAATGTAATACCTCTTAAAATGATCATTAAGACGTTTGTTTTATCATTTAAGTTCACAGACAAGGCTTAAACCTAGTCCCAGACTACAATGCATGTTTTAGCGGTCTTAACTGAAAACAACTTGCACTGACATATTTTAAAATATGCCAGTTGCCATCGTTTTGTCTCAAGATACACACCCGTAATGTTTTATTCTAAGGCACATTTATAAAAGCTACTTCAATGTCCAATTTAACTAAGCCCTAATCCTGACTTAAACTAAGCCCTGTCTGTGAAACCAGGTCAAAATTTCATAAAACTGACTTTTAAGCAACTTTTTGTTTCTCTGCACACATGCTTCTAAATACATTGTACAGTTCGCACACATCTATTTTTAGTCGCAAATGAGTGTGAAACACTCACACTGTTGAGCGCGTTGTCAGTGGAAGAGTTGGGTTGTATTTTATTACAGTTTTTCTCGATTGTTTACACACATTTTCTGGTACTTGAGACACAATGACCACAACATGTAACTCATTCACCAACCCCCTGAACCAATTCTGCTAAACTACAAGCACAATTCCTGCTTTACACTCAAATTGTACTTCTAAAACACACTTTTTTCAAAACACTACACACAATTCTCTGCTTTTGGCACAATTTTCATGCAGAAAATCTCTTGTTTTCACAAGGAACACACTGCCATTCAAATATGCACACTGACTCATCACATGGGCAAACACCCGTCACACAGTTTTACAATTAGCAATCAGAGCTTTAGCATAAAAGGGCAACAGGTGAGCTCTTCAATGGTGCAATGGATGCCAACATTGGATTTTTTTTTTTTTTTTACTGTAACTGTATACAGTAAATTCTTCTGTTGTTTTGTATGTAGACCACTGTATGTACAACTTTGTGTTGGTTTGGGATGTACACTGTGTACATTGTTTTTGTGGGAAAAATAAAATATATTTGTTACCATGTATTTGTGTGTTCTGAGTATAAAAACAATATTCCCAAATATTTTACAACACACTTATGTATGTACTGTCTGTAGTAAGTGTAACACTGAACAAAAAAAGGCCTAAGTCATTATGATAAGTAGGACAATAATGCCTACAGAGTCAGAGAATATATGCTGTATGGAGATGGAACAGGTATAGATTAGTTTAATTACGGTTATAACCTTTTTGTCATTGCTTGTATCAGAGAATGTCTAATAGGAAGAGAATTGGCACTCTCTGGTTACTTCCGGTTTCTGGACTGGCTGCAGTAACACGTCTCTGTCCATGCGGGGGCGCTCGCAGGCGAGTGCAGAATGAATGGGAGTCTATGGGGTTTCACCCCCAGAATCCACTTTTCTCAGGATGTAATTTTTTGTCAAGTAATTTGAAAGTTGCATTCAAAAGGGGGGGCTAAGATAATACACTCAGCTGAAAATTGCATTTTTAAGTTCACTTATCTGTTCTAAAAATCCGTTAAAAAAATGTGATGACATCACATATTTTCATACTGCCAGAGGTGCTGCTTTACGGCAATTTCTGAGTCACTTCGGCACTTCCGCTTTGTGCCGAAGTGACTCAGATACAAGGGGGCTAATAGGAAGTGCCGAAGTGCCAAGGCTCTCCGTAGACGGGCTCTGCTTGTATCCACTATTAATACACGCCTACTGTAGGACCCCATCCGAATGATGGCCAAAAATATACTGATGAGTTTGATAAAGTTGATTGTATTTATTCAATCAACTTTATTGATTGAATCGGTCAATAAAGTCAGTTTTATTGACCTGGCCCAGTCTGGCCTCTGTCCATCATGGCCTCCTAATCATCCTCATATACTGATTGGCTTCATCGCTCTGTCTCCTCTCCACCAGTAAGCTGGTGTGTTGTGAGCGTTCTGGCGCAATATGGCTGCCGTCGCATCATCCAAGTGGATGCTGCACATTGGTGGTGGTTGAGGAGATTCCCCCCTTCTATGTAAAGCGCTTTGAGGTCTCAGAAAAAGCGCTATATAAATGTAACGAATTATTATTATTATTATTAGTTTTAGTCCAGAAAATCACCGTAAGAGCTGAGTAAAGAGAGCTATGTGAATTAATACATCCAGCCACACAACACCTTCAACACTTGGAAGACATTCTCGTCAGTGCAGAAATGGCAGTGAACTCGATCAGGGCGGTTCTATGTTAAAAGTGTCTGTCAACATTCGTGGGCGGGGCCTGTGGCTGTTGTGACGTCACACCAGCCCTATGGCTGAAACAGGTCGTTGGGAGACACTGCTTATGATTTATGGGGATTAAAAAAAAAGGAGTGAGTGGATTTCTATCACTATAGGGTGGTTGTGTACACACACTGCCGACACACATGTGTCCAAACACCATGCAAAAGTGAATTTTGCATAACAGGTCCCCTTTAAGCCCTGTGTCTAGTTCAGTCTTTGTCAGTTCTTAATGTTGTACTATGTTGGTTATTCCGTTCCCGAGTCTAAATTTGTGAAGTTTTGAGTTTATTTTAATAAAAGACTGCTGCACATGGATCCTGCTTCCTCCTCTGCTTCAACCAATGTGACAGAATGTTAGATATGGTTTAAATTAATCACTTTAATCTGTATAATTGAGATGATATCCGTAAATAAATAAATTCAATGAATATATCTGAATGCAGCTAAATATTTTCATGCAACCACTTACCTTAGAACATTTATTATAATCAGAAGCACAAACAGTGTGTACGTTCTGTCCACTTTGGGTGGCAAAGCTCAAAGGTGTTACAAAATGCTGAGAAATATGTTAATTAAAATATTCCACCCATCACTTTTTCCCCTGTCTGCTTTTATTCTGCTCAGGCATAAGCAACATCAATCACATTTGCATTACAAATGTAATATCTGGGGAAAGAACTGATTTGATTACCGACTTCATGGCAGATGAATTTATGGTAGTACCCTTGGAAATCCAGGTCCTTTTTAGCCAGTTTTTGATGATTTTACGTATCTAATTTCATCTGTTTATGAGGGACATGAATAACAAAAATTGTCAACAGTTGCCCAAGCTTGAAATATCATGGCACAAGCATTCATCAAAAACAAGCTCCATGTTCCCAACGACATGACCACATTTTATTCCACATTTTATTACCCTCCATTCTAAAGAGTCAGAGATTCCAAAAGGATTTTTTTAATTAGTATTATTCCTTTGTCTTTTTTCTTTATACACAATATGGTCAAACATATTGGGACATCTGACCATTACACTAACTGTAGTGACTGTAATGAAATTGCATAAAGAAATAGAAATGAATAGAGCAGTAGAGCATTTGTGAGGTCAGGCACTGATGTTGGACGAAGAGGCCTGGCTTGCAATCTCCGTTCCAGTTCTTCCCAAAGATCTGTGTGGACCAATCAAGTACTTTTTCACCAAATTCATCCAACCATGTCTTTATGGACTTGTCTTTGTGCACAGGGCACAGTCATGCTGGAATGGAAAAGGGCCTTCCCCAAAATGTTCCCATAGAGCTGGAATCATAACATTGTCCAAAATGTCTTGGTGTGCAGAAATATTAAGATTTCCCTTCACTGGAATTAAGGGGCACAGCTCAAACCCTGAAAAACAGCCCTGTACCATTATCCCTCCTCCAACAAACTTTAAAGTTTGTACAATGCAGTCAATAATGTTCTCCTGGCATCTGCCAAACCCAGACTCGTCCATCAGACTGCCAAACAGAAAAGCGTGATTTGTCACTCCACAGAACACTTTTCCACTGTTCCATTGGCGGTCTGCTTTACACCAATTCATCTGACGCTTGGCATTGTACTTGTGATGTGAGGCTTGCATACAGCTCGGAAACCCATTCCATGAAGCTCCCGCCGCACACTTTTTGTACTGATATTAATGCCATTGTAAAGGTGGCTTCGCATCACAGAATGACACTTGAATTCACTGAGCTCTTTTTTCATAAATGTTTGTAATGCAGATTGCATGGCTAAGTGCTTGATTTTATACACCTGTGGCAATGGGTCTGACTGGAACAACTGAATTATTAAGAAGTGTGTCCCAATACTTTTGTCCATAGAGGGTTTTTTTTCCTGTCATTATAAACCTTAAATGGATAGTTCACCCAAAAATGAAAATTCTGTCATTAATTACTCCCCCTCATGTCATTCCAAGACTTTCGCTCCTCTTCGGAACACAAATGAAGATCTTTTTGATGAAATTTCTGTACTCTTCATAGACAGCTACGCAACTACCACTTTGATGCTTCAAAAAGTTCATATAGAAAACTGATCCGTTTGAATTGAGCGGTTTAGTCCAAATTTTCTGAAGAGACACGATCGCTTTATATGATGAACAGATTGAATTTAGGCTTTTATTCCAGCCCGATCTCATCCCAAGTCGTCATATACTGACGCTTTGGACATTTTGTCTACATCGAACGCACATGGCACCCTTTAGCGTCAATATGAGACGCAGATAGATATGGGCCAGAAGGCGCCTCCTAGTGGTCTAACCCTAACCCTACCCCAGATCTAAACCTACCCATAACCGAACAAAGCTCTGTGCGTCTCATATTGACGCTAAAGGGTGCCATGTGCGTTCGATGTAGACGAAATGTCCAAAGCGTCAGTATATGACGACTTGGGATGAGAATGCGTTGTTTATTCACATGTAAACATTCATTAACTCACACATCAGTTGTGGTAAATGGAAGCTCAAGCATGTCTGCTTGATGTGTGAGAACCAATGAGGTTCATTCTCGTGTTACACAGCAAGTTTGAGCTTCAGCAAGAACCAATGAGATTCATTCTCGTGTTACACAGCAAGTTTGAGCTTCAGCAAGAACAAATGAGGTTCATTCTCGTGTTACACAACACGTTTGAGCTTCAGCAAGAACCAATGAGGTTCATTCTCGTGTTACACAGCACGTTTGAGCTTTAGCAAGAACCAATGAGGTTCATTCTCGTGTTACACAGCACGTTTGAGCTTTAGCAAGAACCAATGAGGTTCATTCTTGTGTTACACAACACGTTTGAGCTTCAGCAAGAACCAATGAAGTTCGTTCTCGTGTTACGCAGCACATTTGAGCTTCAGCAAGAACCAATGAGGTTCATTCTCGTGTTACACAGCACGTTTGAGCTTTAGCAAGAACCAATGAGGTTCATTCTTGTGTTACACAACACGTTTTGAGCTTCAGCAAGAACCAATGAAGTTCGTTCTCGTGTTACGCAGCACATTTGAGCTTTAGCAAGAACCAATGAGTTTTGTTCTCGTGCGTCAAGCAGGTTCGGATGAGCTTCCGTTTATGTTCGCTGATCAATGTTTAAATGTGAATGAAAGCCTAAATTAAATCTGTTCATCATATAAAGCGATAGAGTCTATTCAGAAAATTTGGACTAAACTACTCAATTCATGTGGATTATCTCTTTATGAACTTTTTAACGTGTCAAAGTGGTAGTTGCATAGCTATCGGGAACAGAAAGCTACCAATGAGTAATACATGTGTTACAGTATTTATTAATCTTTGTTAACATTAGTAAATACAAATACAACTTCATTGTTTGGTCATCTCAGTTCACTAATGTATATACAAATTATTATGATTATTATTATAATGATTATGAGTTTGTGTGAATTTCAGTTCAAATTATTTTGGTTCTCTAGTTTGTTTGTGGTTTCTGGTATTTACTTATTGAAGCTGCAACTAGATTTTTAAACTCTGTGACTCCCAGTGTTATACTCTTATTGGTAGCTGAAATAGCATATTAGACAAAATATTACATAAACATCAGAGTGGAGCAAGATCACATATTCAGCTACATTATGATTGCACTTTTGAACCTGTCTGGGCCATATAGAAGAGCAAATGTAAACCCTTAATCTCTGAGAGTCATTAAATTTGCAGGAAATGTTATTTTAAATTATGAGAGTGGTTCATAATGTGAGTTGAGAGAGAGGAGAGATTGTGAGAGTTATGTAGTGTGGTGAAATAACTTAAAAAATAAAAAATAAAAAAAATAAAACCTTGTGGAAGACACTATGTCTGATGTAGCTGTTATCAACAGAAGATGATGGCAAGAGCAGATGGCCAATCTAAAATGAGAACTTTAAATAACACAATGTTATTTAAGTACTTCAGAGGATAAAGTGCTTCTCTGTATTCATCCGTTTTAGCCAGAGGACCTTCTATTCACTGCTGCCATATTTATGACATTAGTGGGGGAAAACAATGCCAGGACTCACAAACATCTGACAAGTGTTGCAACTCATTCTCACTCCCAAGGCGTCAAAAACTGAAGCATGGTCAAGTGACCCCGGAGTCACAATGAAGATGCCAAAGACGCCCCATGGCGTCACTCTATTAATGAAATGGGAACTCCATTGCTTTCAGTGGGAAACCTGAAACCAACAACAGACGCAAATTTTATCAGTAGGAAATCGCGCTGAAAAAGTCTCATATTGAACACATTGCGATATATAAACAGGTTACAGGTTATAAACAGGTTACATTTTTCCATTGTTTTGTAAATGCTGGTGTTCTAGGTAGCTTTGGAAGATAATGAGTTGTGCCATATATTAAGAATCAAATAGTAAATGTTCTTTTAATTATGTGTAACCAGACCAAAAACATTGCATTTGTGCATGGATAGCAAGAGAAGGCACAAACTTCAGAAGATTCCAGAGGGAAAAGACTAATGTGCAGAGGGAAAGAGGGGAAAACTCCAGTCTCTGAGAAGTATGCATGGCCATGGGTGCTTTATGAGCATGGTATGTTCTGTGCCTCTCTACCCATTTCTTAATTCTTGCCATGAAATTTGTATTGCAGTATTTGGTTCCACTTTATTTTGATAGTCCACTTTAGACATTCTACTAACCAGTGTTGGGGTAGTTACTCAAAAAAAGTAATTAGTTACTAGTTACTAGTTACTTCTGTAAATTGTAATGAGATTACTTTACTAGTTACTGCATTTGAAAAGTAACTTCACTACTTATTACTTTACTTTCCCATTTCTTAATATACCCTGTAGATATGGACAAACATCATAGCCCTACCATCACTTAGCCTGTCCGCATAGTGTTTATAAATGTAGCCTATACAAAATGGCATGTAAAACCATATGAAAGAACAATATCCATGTCTGCACAAAGAAATATGCCTCACTGTAAAATCCACAAACAACAGGATAAAGGACAAATGTCCGCAGTGGTAGACACATAATCACGGCTGGAATGGGACAAAAAAAAAAAATCGGCCCTGGCATTTTGGCCATAATAATAATAGCACACTAATAGACATATATTGTAAAACAAATGCACTGAAAAATAAAGGAAACTTTCATAATTAGTTTTGTACTAATTTCTATACTTGAAAGAGATAGAAGCACATGATCTTTTATTTTGACGGAAAACATGGTTTACAAACGCGTCTCATTAAATTTATAGTAAATTACGGTAATCGTCAACTATGCAGATGTGGAAATAATGTGTTACTGGGTAATGGGTTCCTACACTCATGACATCCCATACACAAAATAAATATATTTGAAATATATTTTCAGAGTATATTTTGGAATATATGCAAATATTTGAAATTGGCCCAATAAATATATTTCACACTTAACATCATATACTTTTGTTATATTTCAGAATATATTTCAATGTATTTGGAATATATGCCACATATATTTTGACACTTTTGGGGACCCATACAGAAAAAAAAATACATTGAAATATATTCTGAAATATAACAAAAATATATGATGTTAAGTGTTAAATATATTTATTGGGCCAATTTCAAATATTTGCATATATTCCAAAATATAGCCTAGGCCTACTCTGAAAATATATTTAAAATATATTTCTTTTGTGTATGGGATAGCCTAAGTGTTTTGAAAGTAACTGTTAGTTCTGCTTACCGCAGGCTCTACACTTTCTCATCTCTGTCCTGATCCTCATCATCAGCCACTGGAGCTGATGAAGGTCTTGCTGCTGCAGAAAACATTTTGACACATTTTACAGCGTCTGCTTGAAGGGCCTGTGTCTATTTTTCACGCTATTTCTCTGCACATTCCTTGCGTTTCTTCTCCATCTCTCAGACTATTTTGACAGATACACACTCAAAGCCCAAAGGGGGAGGTGTTTAAAGATGTGATTGGACCAGCCCAGTGTCAATCAAGAAAAGATCCAATGGGCCAAGGTGTTTCATGGGCCGGTCAGCTATCATGAAAAAAAAAAAAAAAAAACTGACGCAGACTTTAACCATTTAACTAATGCATTACACCGGCACGCACTTACTTAACCCAGCGCCGCCAATTCAGCAAAACGAACGGGCCGCCGATGTACGAGTATTATGGTCCGTTAAGACAAAAAAAAAAAAAAAGTATGAGATGTCGGCCCAAAAGGCACGTCAGCCCACTGGGAATCTCCCGGTAGTCCCGATGGCCAGTACTTGCTGCCTGGGCGCATTTCACGCGAATATTTTTGTCCTTTCTAGCAATAAACTGAAAGTAATGTGAATATCGCCACTGGCCGAAACCCCCTGTCTCCGTCTCAGTCTCCATTTCCCGCTCCCGTTCGCACGCACCAGCAGCTACGTCACTCAAATCGATCTCTATGACAACGGTTCGCGCACACACACACACACACACACACACACACACAGACAGACATGCACGCACCACAAACAGATCAGAGCTTTACACGCAGGCAAACACGGCTTGGGTAACGCAGGAAAGCGCGTTCCTATAGTCTAGTAAAGTAGTGTAGTTACTGATATTTTTTGTGTAATGCATTACTTTATTTCGTTACCCAAAAAAGTAATATCGTTACTGTAATCCGTTACTTTGTAACTCGTTACCCCCAACACTGCTACTAACTATAAATATCTTTGCAACTACACGTCAACTAACTCTCATTAGAGTATTAGTAGACTGTTAGGTAATGGTTAGGGTTCGGGTTAGTATAATAAGTTGACTTGTAGTTGCCAAGTTACTTATAGTCTGTAGAATATCTGTTGGTGGAGCATCAAAATAAAGTGTTAGCAGATATTAAGCAGACAGTCTACTAATACTATAATGACTGCTAGTTGACATGTAGTTACAAAGTTACTTATAGTTAGTAGAATGTCTAAAGTGGACTATCGAAAAAATGCCTTGAAATAAATCAATCATCACTGGTGAAGGCTCAAAGAGACCATGCCTTTCTAAAATATCTTTTAAAACAGGTTGTTGTTGATATGGGTAAAACAGTTTTTGTTCAGTACTTAGCTTATATTATGTGCTTCTATTATATATATATATATATATATATATATATATATATATATATATATATATATAAAATACTGCAATGTGTATATTATTTAATGCACTGACTGCTGCTTTGTAAATTTAAATCAGGAAGGGGCAACTCTGGCTCTTTTGCGTTCTCCTTTTTGAGGTGGAGAGTTTACCTCCAACCCTAATTGAGCACACCTGAAAATTTTTACCAAAGTCTTCAGGTTTAATTAAGTTATAGACAATAGGCAGGTGGGTTTGAGGTTGGAGCTAAACCTGCAGGACAGTAAACGCTGAGGGCCAGAGTAGCCCATCACTGCTTTAAAGGGTTAGTTCACCCAAAAATGAAAATTCTGTCAGTAATTACTCACCCTCATGTTGTTCCAACCCCGTAAGGCCTTCGTTCATCTTCGGAACACAAATTAAGATATTTTTTAATTAAATCTGAGAGCTGTCTCACTCCTCCATAGGCTTCTAAGACATTATAACTTGCTGGCCCAGAAAATGCATTAAAGACATCGTTAATATAGTCCAAGTGACTACAGTGGCTCAATCTTAAGTTTATAAAGCGACGAGAATACTTTTTGTGCGCAAAAAAACAAACAAAAATAACGACTTTATTCCACTATTCATTTCCTTCTCTCTGGGCCTCGAGTTTTTTCACGTAGTGTAACTGCGTAGCGCTTCTGTGTTGCACGTCACACGCATCACACACATGACCAGCGTCGGCCAATAGTGAGCCTACGTGTGACGTACAACACAGAAGCGCTGCGCTAAAACACTACGTGAACTTACTCGAGGCCCAGAGAGAACGAAATGAATAGTGGAATAAAGTCGTTATTTTGGGGGGGGGGTTTGCGCACAAAAAGTATTCTCGTCACTTTATAAACTTAAGATTGAGCCACTGTAGTCACTTGGACTATATTAACGATGTATTTAATGCATTTTCTGGGCCAGCAAGTTATAGTGTCTTAGAAGCCTATGGAGGAGTGAGCCAGCTCTCAGATTTAATCAAAAATATCTTAATTTGTGTTCCGAAGATGAACGAAGGTCTTACGGGGTTGGAACAGAATTTTCATTTTTGGGTGAACTAACCCTTTAAATAACGCAGGACATAAGCAGACCTGACTGTCCATTAAACAACTTAAAGGGATACTTCAGGATTTAGCATTAAGCTTTGTATTAGTAGAAAACCTGTAGTATTTTCGAATTACCGTGCTTTCCACCCTCATATCCCCCTGAGAAAAGAGATTTATGTATTTTTTGTCTGGAAAAAATCCTCCGATGACGCAAAAATCGTAATTTTGCGTCATCGGAGGATTTTTTGGCCAGAGGCTAAAGACTACAGCCAGTAGAAGGCGTTGTTCCGCATGTTTTCAGGCCGCCCATAGGAGATGGGATCTCACTCACAAAATGTACACACAGTGTCAGCCGTCTTTCTTTGGAAGCTAAGCTAACAGGCTCTTGTTCTGTGAAGAAAGCTGAGTAGTAGGAGAAAGCTGAGTAGTAGGGGTTACCATCCTCTTTTTCCCGGACATGTCCGGCGGGCGAGATCGTTCAAAATGTCCGGGATTCGGCTTTTGCTTTCTGCGGTCGCCATTCATTGTTTACATGCACACCTTTTGTTTCAATCTAACGGAATTCATTCCGATTGGTGAATCTGAATGTAGTGTTTACATGAACGCTAAACAAGTGATCGGTTGATGTGCGTTTTACCATTGCTAAGAAAATTCCCGCTCCTCCGTGAGAGATGCGAGACCGGCGCGTCTCAGTAAACATGATGAATGGCGACCGTAGAACGCAAAAGCCGAATCCCGGACATTTTGGGCGATCTCGAAATCCCTGGCAAACTCATCAAGGAGTCTCAAATAGTAGCCAAGCCTTGTTTTCAACTGCGCTCTCTTACCGGTAGGCGTGGCTTGGGAGTGGCCTCCTAGGGCAGGGAAGCAAGTGCATTCTGGGAGTTGTTGTCTTTCATCCACATAAGCCAAAAATACATTTTCTGGCTTTTCTCAGTCTAGAAAGCTCCAAATTCCTTCACATTTCTTCTACATAAATAACCTTTTTTAAATACACATTCATCTTTCCAGAGGTGAAGTATCCCTTTAATCTGAATTGTTCGTGTTTTTTGTTTTACTTTCAGACCAGGACTGGAGAACGCCTGACAATGGGATGTTGAGACTTCTTGAGAAAAATCTGCACCACATCAGTGATCACATCCACAACTGAACAAACTGTTTAGACGAGGAAGAAGAACATGAACATGATAGAGACATGTACAGGCAAGAGCAGTTTAGCTGTGATAATGAATCAACGGGGGGCTAAAGAGGGAATTTTGGCACTGTTTCTTTGTTGTTTTACTGAATGGTGCATTATCCTTGTGTAATAGTAACAGTGTAAATGTATAAATTGATTTTTGTTTACTGCCAAGGTTCCATTATATTTATTGGTGTTCATACAAAAAAGCAAAGAAATAATGATTATTATTATTATTATTATTATATATTACAGCATTTCTTTAAAATATTTCCATATCAGATGGTCTCACAATACCCATCAAAACCTAAACCATGATGTTAGAACAGAAAAGGGGGGAAAAGATTAAATACTCCGATATTTAAATGTGACTCAAGAAAGCTTGTTTTCCATGATGAGGAGAATAGATCTGTGTAGATTTTACTGCCCTTCCACCCCCAGGGGCCCAGCAACGGCCCCCGGAAGAGCAAAAAAATGCACATTTCCAATGGCTGTAACTCAAAGTCCGGTTAGTGTATCAAAGAGAAAATCGGCAGGACAACTGTTTATTCTATGTTTACTAAATAATGTTGGGCACAGTTTTCAGTTATAAAGCTGGCATAAAGTTTTTTTTTTAAAAGCGCTCACAGTAAAATATAAATTTCAGCCTGTCCTTCATATATGTCATAAAGGTTTGCACAATGAACACATTTAGATATCCAGTTGTCCATAAAGATATTATTTATTTAACATTTATTGTTTAATTACTAAACGTTTTAAACTACATTACCCACATTTCTCTGTCATTCCATCAATGGAACAGGAAACATGTTGCTGTAGTTCATTGAAATGTGCAGACATGCTTAGGGTTAGGGTTGGGATCTCGGTAAAGGAGTAATTTCTCACAACGACACTTTACAGTTAACTTAATGTATAACTAACGTAATAATAACACCAAAGCATATTGTAACATGAAGCGCCGTTTTATATGGGTTAAACGATAGTCCAATCACAGCGAGTTCTGCGATAAAGTCACAGCCAATGACAACCCAGCTGAACAGATGCGTCACACTTACTTGTCAATTTATGGTAAATGATGACAGATCTCTTCCAGTTCTGGATGAAGGGATAGATTCCTTAAATATTTAATATTTAGGCTGTTAAATATGTGTTCCTTCTAATTAAATAATACAACTCACATTTTAAAACAAAAGACTGTGTGTGGTTAAACTGAGGCATAAATACATTTGAAAGAGAAACTTTTTTTCTAAGCAATGGCCTACAGCAGGGGTAGTTTTGCAATATTTTAATTAAAGATAATTGTACTAAAGTGTTTCTAACATTTACATTGTATGTATAGTATATCAAAGGTATACATTTAATCATTTAATTATGCCATTATCCACCATTTGAACTCTTGGAATTAAAATAAATGTAACAAAAGCATAATGCATGCACACAATTTTGAAAGCATTTTCCAATATTTAATGTCAAACTGTTTAAAGACAAATGCTAAAACTACTGCAAAACAGTAAAAAAAACAATAAAAAAACCCAGTTAATTATATTAAAAAAGATACAGAGGAAATTTATTATAGTGACACATAACGTAAAAAAAAAAAAATCACTATGATGAAGTAATAATATTTTTACAAACCAAGAGATGAGATTCAAATTTGTTATCTGAAAATATATTTGTTTCTTCCCTTTAAAGAAAAAAAAAAATAGGTAAAAACTTAAGAACAGCATTTTACATTCTCAACTTTAATTCTATATCCTTGTGATTATTGTTCACTTTTATTGTAACTAAATGAAAGGCAAATTAAAATATTTAATGATTATAAATGTCAGCAAGAAAATGCTTGTTATATACACTTGCAGAAATATACATTTGTCTATTGCATCATGAAGTCGCTGCATGATTTGAACTAATGGATGGCAATGAATATGTCCTTTACCAAAACTCCTGATGAGCACTGACGCTTTTTTTGATAAAGGCATTAGGCAGACCTTAAGTACAGTTTATGAAGCTGAAAAGAGAAAACAAAATGCTTTAACAATATGGAAAAAGATAAATGACTATTTTCAATATTGGTTCTGCATATATCAAAGAGATCCATCAAATCATATGAACATGATTTAAAAAAATATATATATAATAAATATATATATATATATATATATATATATATATAATAAATATATATATATATATATATATATATAACATGATTTAAATGCAAACGGGACAGTTATCAGCAGTGTAACTGATCTGATTATGACAAAACAATCGAATATCTGATGTCATGTGACAAGTCAAATGAGCTTTTCCACTCTTGCAAACAGAGGTAGGTTATGAGGTGTGGAGAGACATCATGTATCATTGGAACATGAACAGACAGGGCCCAATTTGTAATAATTTAAAGAATACAATGCAATTAATATAAACTTTCTGACAGTATGTGGGGCATCCGACTACTTTCCAAGAAGGGGCGCAACTGATTTACAAATATCGTGATAAATATGTACAGGAAATGAGGCAGTAGCCAATGACAGCACTAGGAGTAAAAGCTGCAGGATTGTGTACGAGTATACAAATATGTACTAGTATCGTACGAATCTTGTGAATTATTAAGACTTTCAGACTATGTTCATACTGATTGGGCTATGGGTTTTGTAAGAAAAGGTTTAAGAAACAACAAATGCTTGATAAAATGTTTGATTAAGGGTTAAAACCAACACATACCATTGAAAAGATTTGCCTTTGCAGCTCTCCGTCTCCTCCGTTTACATATCCTCAAACAATAATGGGCTGACTGAGTCCGAAAGGCCCTTTTTCCCAGTTCGTCCATAGAGTGACGCAAAGGGGCGCCTTTGGCGTCTTCATTGTGACGCCGGGGGCGCTTGACCATGCTCATATTATAGAAAATCGTATTGATTGTTTTTGATCCATGCCATGCCATCCCAAGAAAAAAAAGATGATGCCAAATCTGACATTAGCATATCTGACATTCACAATCCATCTAGGCTCTTGGTGAGAGATGAAATAGGCTATAAACTTTAATATGTCATGCATGTATGTAAATCACATTATGCAGTGTTGTTATTGTTAACTAAAACGAAAAATATAAAAAAATATAGTAATTAAAATAAAGCTGAAAAAATATATAATTTTAACATAAATTATAAATGTTTATTTGGCAACTATAAAGTTAATTTGAAAAAAGTACTAAAACTGAAATGAAAATTGATTAAAGTTAAATAGAAATATTTTTAAACAACTAATAAAATGACAAAAGCACATACAAAACAAATTCAAATGAAAACTGAAAATATAAATAATAAATACTATATCAATAATACTAAAATAACTCTGCTTTATCAACATTTGATGATGACGGCTATTTTAGCATCCCACGCCTCAGCACATGTTGATTGATAACTTTAAGTTATAAACATGATGGCATGGCGCATGGTCATACTGTCACGTCGTAAGAGTCAACGGAAGATGAGGGAAGGCTTCAGTGAGATAAACACACACGAAACAGTGTGTAGGCATAAACACAAGCTCTAACACACACAATACCCGACAATGAACTGAATGAACAGAGAGCAATAAACAAACTCAAATACAAACAGGTGTGCGCTAATTAATCACATAATGAATAACCATGGACACAAATGATAAACGAGAACATAAGAACAAGGAAACAGGAAACAAAGATGAGCAAATTAAAAGTCCTTGAAAATTAAACCAAAACAGATTAAACTAAGCATAATTGTGACATATGGTAACATCACATGAAATAGATGACTAGAGGAAGGATTTTTAGCTAGTATAACACAAATATTATCTCACTCCCTGCTTCTGAATATGCCTTCCATACTATATAATATGCGAAAAACAGCACATGAGCCAATTAGTATGACCGATTTCATAGAATTCAAAGTACGTATCCACTGGACACTTTACTATCCCATGAGGCCACGAGAGAGGAGTTACTGAAGCATCTGACGCTGTCGGTCGCATGACAGTGACAGCATGGCGGATGTAATACTTCCAAATATAATTCACATTCATACTATATAGAAAATACTTTTTAAACAGTCACGAGGCAAGTTTCTAACCAAATTTAGTACCTATATATGCGATTTCAGATGCAGCAACTGCCTTTGATCCTAATTAATCTCACTGTTTCTTGGCTCAAGATTATTGAAAGGAGCCATCTGAAGAAAAGCACTGCCCTCAGGTGTTACTTCCTCTTCCTCCTCCTCTCTTTTTATTTTGTTACTCTCAGAGTAAAGATCTCTCTACATTGCATTTCCAAAAATCGTAAAAAAGCTCCAAGCACTTCATCACCCACCAGCTGAGAGACATTTATCATCCGTAAAAAATACTGTCAGTAAAGTTAATGGAAGTGCAAGTATAATCCATCCCAAACTTTCAGCTAGTGTCTTCACTCTCACGGCGTTCAATCAGATTTCAGCCCCCTCAAAACCTGCTAAAACATTTAACTCTGGGTTTCCTCGCAGGTTTTGTCAAGGTTCCTGTACATTCGGATGTCTGAGGAGGCTGCAGTGTTTCGGAAGTAACTTTATCTGTTGTTTGTGCAGTGTTGCGTTTCAGCGGTCCGCTCAGAGGTGGTCACCCCCTGTAACAGTGACAGTGACGTACAGTCTAGACCAGAAAGTTTTTATTAATAGATTTAATGGATGTAAAATGGCAAATTAATCACATAGTGCTTAACCTTTATCCTGAGTTAGCAACACATGCTTCATTAGACCTCTTGATTCATGTCAAAGGTTGATGGGAGTTTTTATTATTCTTTCAGAAATTACTCAAATATACCAAAGCACATTTAAAATTAATTAGATAAGTAATGGTTTTAGATCAAGCATTATTAATAATTTAATATGTAAATGAATTTCAAAAAAATCTTTTATTTATTTATATTGCTTCTTTGAACCATTAATATTGTTATGTCTCAACTAATTTACTGTTTTGTTTTATTTTTGTTTGTTTTCAGCCAATGTCAGACTTAATGAATATGCTGATCTTCAACACTATACATTTTGTAAACGTTATTCATCTCTTTTAGTTGCAATGGGTTTGAATTTACTTTTCTTTTTTTTCTTTTTTTTTTTTACTCAGCTCATGGGTTTGGAACCACTTGACACTTTCATTAAATTCAGCATTAAATTGTTTGAGTGTAAATGCAAAATCTCTGTAAATACAATTATTATAAAGAGATTATCCGGTTCTAAAATTGCTCTTTTCTCTCTCTTTTGGGAAATATACTGCTCTAGAAGCATTATTACTTTCCTATTAATCAGCTGGTTTGCTGACTCGGAACAATATGGATCAACCAAAAATGGATTAACTTAAAAAATACAGCAAAAGTCCTTCAAGATCTCATTTATTTTTTTGTGTCTTTAAATTGTAGTTTAATTCATGCATTCCGCTTGCATCGGTGCAAAAACAAAAAGTGAACTCGGAGTCAGTACATGGCACAGTAAAGTGTTCTGTTTTCCATATTGACCTCCTTGTTTAATTTGATATGAAAATATGAAGCTATATTTAATTCAAAAGATAGGTCCTTGTACCTGCTTGAAAATGTAATTTACTGACTAAAGGTTCTTCTATAATTCCATATGTTGAACGCAATTACCTGCTTCAAATGAGTGAAAAAACAACATAAAAGGCTGGTTGAGTTAGGGTTTTTAACCCTCTTGAAGTGAAAACAGTGTCTCATCCTCTCTGATCAGATGGAAATCAAAAGAAAAGGGGTTGTACGTGTGACGTGGACATGTCTGCTATTGCTCACGTCCACTGATGATGAAACCCATGGAGCAATGCCTAATAACACTGCCTCTGTTTATGCTTAAACTCTCTCGCCCTGCAGCTTTTGATCTATGGAGGAGAAATGTGAAAGTGACAAGGCCAAACTCCACTGCAGATGTCATGTAGTTTCATGAGTTTTATCCGCTAGACTTTATTTTGGTCTTGTTTGTGGTTCTATTCCAAGTCTAAATTGAGCGGCCAGTGATTAGGTTGTCGTGCCTGGGATCGTGTACCCTGCACACGGACATGTGCTTTTACGTGCTGACATGCAAGCATTAGGTGTCTGTGATTTGTCTAGTAAAAACTGTTTACCTTTGGTAATATTGTGGTCTGAAATAGCACATAATCATCCTCTAAATATGTGTCCGTATGAGACATTTTGGTTTTTGATTTAGTTAAAATGTATGAAAAAGCATGTTGACTGGAAACAATCAATTGCTTTAGTTTTTTACCGTCTCTCTCATCAACTCCAAAGAACAACTCTATCATTTGTTTTTATTGCAAGCCTGAGACTCTGTAAATGGCAAAAAAGCAACTTGCATTTATATTTAAGATCAATAGAAAATCAGAAACTTTCTTTTTGTAAATCATTTTACAAATCAAGGATTGCAAAATCTTTTTAAAGGGCGAGATTTTGAAGAAAGTTACTGTAGCAACAGAGATAATAGCTAATAGCACTTTAAAGAAGTTATGAATGATTAACATCAATTGGTTCGAAGACATCCACGTTTCTGAAAGGCATGACAGCAATTAAGCTATTTTCTTTATGCATAAAATATATGTATCAGATAAATAAAAGCTCAACTTGAATTTGCAGCTGCCATTTTTTTATATGACTAATTGTATCAAACATAGCTAAACCAGTATAGTAATTTGACGTTTATACATGCCTACTTCTAGTTACTTCTAGTTACTTAGTTTTGCTTTGTCACAAAAAATTTATCCTTTTCATGCATTTTAAGCTTTGCCAGGAGCCAGGACCAACAGTATTTTTTTCAGGAAAGTCCGCTTTTGCAAGCTGTTTTGAACTTTCAAAACAAACTCCAAATATTTTGGCCTGATTTTTAACCAACATAGTCAGTATGTAGTGTATACTGCTCTGTGTTCAGTAAGTAGTAAGCTACTATTTTATTTCAAATATAGCTAGAAACAGATTAAAATATTTCCAGGTCAAGGGTCACTCACTGCACTGGCACCATAAGTAATATATGTCTGTCTATGACACAAGCCCACAGCTCAAGGTCTGATGGAGGGCTCTTCATATTCCATTCCCTCAGATTGTGTAACCATGTAATATGAACAACTCCGACACAATTCCACAAAGCCAGGAAGATTCTCCATCATTTCGTAATAACATTGCTATATGTCAACAATGATCCATGAAAACAGCACAGATACACAAAAGTCACTTTTCTACCATTCCGTCGACCTACAATTTCCTATAATTTACTGTCATATTATCCTTTTTCTTGATCATCATGGTGTACGCAACTCCACTCTGCTAAATGGCTTAAAGCCAGCGTTAATAATATTTTAAGTTTCAATAACAACATCATTCATATATATTTTGTATGACTGACTTCAATGCTTGTGAGAATACGCTGCATTAAACTCCCATTGGGGTTGTCATGCACACAGCGGGATATTTATACACTGAGGCTGCTGTGTTTTATGGCCACAAGAGTAATTAACTTAATATAACTCACTGTTCATATTTCATATGCTGTATTTGATCTACTCTTTTGCAACATCAAAATGACTTGATTGAAAAAAAGCTTATTTATGTTTTTGAAGTTCAATAGTACATTACAGTAACCAGAGAAAGTAAGTGGTTAAAATTATATTAGCATTAGCATCCTCAACGATTTCATGTCAACAGCCTGCACTTTGGACCGCTTCCAGGATTTTGCTCTCAGTGGCCGGCTATTCTCCACGTTTCCTAAATGACCGAATTGAAATGCGTGAGTGAACTGAATATTCTCTGTAAATCATATTTCTGGCTGCATCCAAATATGCATGCTTCCATTCTATAAAGTAGGTGGAAAAAAGTATACGAAAAAAAGGAGTTTGTCTAAATTCAGTCTTCATAAAAAAGTCGGCCAAAGTACCAGATGAATTGTACAACCAAAAGACACTTTACTATCCCATACCATGAGGCATATAGTATATGGATTACATTCGTTATACACACACTTATACTTTATAGAACATACTTTTTTAACAGTCGTGAAGCAATTATAACTGTCCCTAGTATTAAGTGTTTTATACTACTATGTACTAACATTTAATTAACCATTTCATACAATGCATTTTTATGTACATAAAATTCGGTCTAAACAGCAGCTTATTAATATTCCTACTGCTGTCTGTGTCATTAATGTAAAAAAAAACCAAAAAAAAAAAACCATCATCATCTACTGTACCATGTTCGAGAGAAAAGAAGATAGCGAGGAGAGAAGTCAGGAGGAAAGGGATGACGACAGCTGGTGTTCCGCATAAAGTGTGAGTACTAAGCAGCATCTCCAGGTGCTCCCTTGAGAACCAGACCAAATAAGTTGCACTCCTAGTATTTACTGTAATAAGTACATAGTATGTAGGTACATGGGGAACAGGACATAAACACAATAAATACATTGTACCTAACAATTATTTATTTTTATGTAAGTATATAGTAGTTAAAAACAGTTAAAGTGTGACTGAAGTACCAACCCGATCTCACGCCAATTATTACGTATTTTACGTGATGGCTAATTCCGTCATCAGGAAGGAACACCCTAAACCTACCCATCACTGGGGACTAGAAAAATCGTACAAAAACATATGAGTGTGGTCGTACGAATTAGCCACCTCATAAAATACGTACTAATTGCTGTGAGATTGCATTGGAAGTACCTACTCAGAGAATATAATTTTACCCCCCAAAACCAGCGCACATCCATACCCCACTGCCGATTTCAGTCTATTCAATCACACAGTCACCTGTCAACATAACATCAGGCTTCATGGATTCACAATGCACTGTGATTGACATGACCAATGAAATAATTAGAATAGGCTGCAGGACAGGGTTTGTGATTTTACTGGTTTGGGAAAAAAATCACTCGTACAAAACTCCTGAAATTGTGATAATTGTCATTGTGGTAATCATAGCAACATTTTGTGTCTTGCGGCTGTTATCAAGAAAAATTAAAGTCACGATGACACAGACGTAACAACAGATATTTTCTTCCATATTGTGACGTGCATTCGAGTGTAACATATTATCAAAAAGGAAAAAATGTAGGGCGGAGACTTGGATTTTGAAATGAGAAGCGTTGCACTAGAGTGGAGACAAATGAACACCAGCTTGCAAGAGTGGGGTTCAAGCAGATTAAATGAAATCCTACATATGCCACCAAAGACAATATGAGGTCAAAAATATATTATATAAAAAAAATAAAAAAAAATAAACATGCCTGGATGAATCATTCACAATAAGTTCTATAATATGCATTTAAAAAATATATAACGGAAAATGTTCCTTTCATGCTGACTTTAATGCAAACAGTTCAGCCTGTTTGGTATCCCCTGTATTGGATCAAAGTAATTTTAGAGACCAAGGAGCACATTATGTCCAGAAATTTTAAGCAATTCACCACTGATGTCACATACTGCTCCAAGACTTTGGTTGAGGATCCAAACGCAGCTTTATCAGGGCAATCAAATATCATAATCCATGTAACAGGCAGTGGGTCAAAACCAAGGCTTGTTTTCTTTTTTTCATAAAGCCACTTATAAAAATGGGCAGTCGGGTGTGTTGCTCTTTATCATGCGTTTCTATTACTATACATTTTATTAATAAGGTTATTATGTTATTTTCAAGTGTAAGTTTGTTACGGTATATGGAGACACAGGAGAGGGAGAATGATGGTGAATGGTGATATTTATTGAATACAAAGGATGTGATGAGGTGAGCAGGGTAGTGGAGTCCAAAGGGTGATCGAGGAAGGTTCTGGAGACAGGGAGATCGCTGGAGACTGGAGACAGGGAGACGAGTCCACATAACAGAAACGAGGTCGGACCAGGAACTGTGGTGAGGAGTGTGCCTTTATTGTGGCAGTGATGAGGGTGATGAAGAGGAGCAGGTGTGTGTGATTGTGAATGATGTGCAGCTGGGAACCAAGGAGAGTGCTGGGAAATGAAGTGAAGAGGATGATGGCTAGGGTGATCTGTGACAAAGTTCAGTTTATTGCAACCTTGATTCAGTTAATAAAACAAAGTCCTTTAGAACCTAAAAATAATTTTCCTTTTACATTAAATAATACTAAATTCCTTTACACCCCTTAATAAAAATGTTAAATAAATGTTAAAGGTGAAGTGTGTAATTTAAAGCTTATAAATTACACACTTCACCTTTAACATTGTATAGCACTGCAGGTTTGTTGCAATTAAATCCCAAAAGCTGTAAATAAGGATTACTGATTTGGTTTATTAGCTGTAATTTACCAGCTGTATAATCTGCATTTTCCATACTCTAGTATCTTTATACTTGTATACGATGAAGCCCTGTATCGACCTTTTCATTAACCTCTTAAAAACTGAGCTCCTTCAGAGACTTTAAACAAGTTTGAGCACGTTAGGGATGAAAATGAGAAGCATTAATCAGGAGGAGACAGGATACAGTAAAAAAAAAAAGTCTTGGCATATTTGTGCATACAGCCGAAACAATGGGAATCATATTAAACAGCAGAGAGGATGCCAGTTTAGCTATTATTTGCAGCTACGTTTCACATCAGAGTTCTCCCCTTTTGATTAACATCATATTTCATCAACTTCAACCTGTTGGGAATGCAGCTGAGTCTAAACATTGCCACTGGCTGTTGGATTATGAGAATCGCTTATTGCCTTTCTGCGCATGAATATCCAATGAAATACAATGAAAAAAAAAAAAAAAAAAAAAAACACTAAATGAAGAAAATTGATCGTCTTCCTAGCCAGTCTCTCCCAGCATGGGCTGGCGAGAGGGGATTTCTCTTGTGCCTTGCTGTTTGTCTGTGATTACTGTCTTGCAGGTGGTCAGCCATCCAGTGAGCAGAAATGGCTGGGAGGCTAATTGTTTTCCTCTGCCCCCTGATGACCAGGCGGTGTGTTTCCTTCCGCATTTGCATTTCTTTTTGTTTAAGCCCTAAATCCACTTCATTACAGAGAAACCAGCACTGCCTTATAACTGCATTTTGTTAAAAACATTTACTGAATCTTTTCTTCGAGATGAGATATTTCATAAAAGTGAAATGAAGAAACTGAGAGAAACTCTCATCCCAAAATTAATAATTTACCCACCTTCACTTTCTTTTTTCAGCGGATGAAAAAAAATGTTGGTCATTTTTGAAAAATGTTCACACTGCTCTTTTCCATACAATGAATGAGGAGGGTGACCAAGGGCTGTCAAACTCCAAAATTATATAATTGTTTTAAAATACCTATACTGAAAGCAACTGACTGTGAAATTCACAATAATTAACTGGCAGCAAGTGACAAGTAACTTACTATAAAATAAAAACAGTAATTAATTGGCAGCAAGTGAGTATTAACTTACTGTAAAATAAAAACAGTAATTAGTTGGCAGCAAGTGACAAGTAATTTACTGTAAAATAAAAACAGTAATTAACTGGCAGCAAGTGACAAGTAACTTACTGTAAAATAAAAACAGTAATTAGCTGGCAGCAAGTGACAAGTAACTTACTGTAAAATAAAAACAGTAATTAGCTGGCAGCAAGTGACAAGTAACTTACTGTAAAATAAAAACAGTAATTAATTGGCAGCAAGTGACAAGTAACTTACTGTAAAATAAAAACAGTAATTAACTTGCAGCAAGGGATAAGTAACTTACTGTAAAGATATTAAAAGTAATTTACTGGCAGGAATTGTAAATTAACTTAGAAGAAATAACCATGTTTTCGCTGTTTTCATTAGTAACAACCTTGTAACTGTAAAGTAAAACCCACTAATTTGCAAGAACTGCAGCGATTGACGAAAACGTGTGGTGGAGAGAGGGGAATGGGATCAGCAAAGGACCTCGAGGCAGGAATCGGAGGCGCGACTACACTATGTGTCAGTGTGCTAACCACTAAGCTATCAGCACCGACTGGTTCCTAATGTTTAAGTGCTGTTTAGTTATACTGTTTCAGGCCAAATAAATAAATAAATAAAATAAGTAATGCATATTGCATGATTTGAATATGAATATCCATTTATCGACAGTCACAGTTAAACAGCTCATTATTATAACAAGCTTCATTAATCATTCTTGTACTGTGTTTTCCTTCTCTATAACATAGGTTACTGTGATTTTCCACAGTACATTGGTAATTACTGTGATTTTCTACAGTACATTGGTAATTACTGTGATTTTCTGCAGTACATTGCTGGTTACTGTGACTCTCACAGTACTTATATCATTACTGCATTTTTTTACTGAATCTACAATATTCTACTGTGAACTTGTACACCGTAATGTCCCGTGCACAAACACAGTAAATTACTGTAGATTTCACATGTGTTTTTTACAGTGATAGGTACCGTTTCAGGAGTAGAACATTTATGATGTGTTCATTTCATAGTATTCAGTATATAGCAAAACATTTACTTAAACTTAAAGAGAAGTATATATGTTTGATTTAAAGGTAGGGTAGGTAATCATTTTTCAAAAAAAAAAACATTCCAAATTTGTTTAAACTGTCTTTATATACCAATACATAATTAAAATGTAAGTACTCTGAAAAAGAAAATATAAAAATCGAGTGACACAGCTCATTATTTCCATTCACTCCACCCCCTCCCTTCTGAGCTCCTTCCAAAGCCACGCCCCCAAAACACATGAACGCGCGACGCCAAACGCTCAGGCTGGAACAAGACGCATTTATTACCTGAGACGAGTGGAGAGGAAGGAGCGCAGTACATACAGTGACATCATGTCAGAATCACATGTAATAAAATACCTAACTTTATCACTATGAATATAAACAAATAAGATTTCTTTTAGTACTCACTATCAAGCTAGCATATCGATAATGGTAAAGTTTCATTCGGTAACAAGCTATATTTATAAGGCAAAACTAAAAACAGGTTGCATTGATACACGTTTTTCCATTACCATCAGTTACACTGTGATGAAGATGAATTTCGTGTAAGATTCATAACATATACGGTGTTTTGCATGTAAGAGTTTCCATGATGAAAACATTGTTGACTCTAATGAAGACTAACGTACACTCCGAGTCCGGAGACAAGTACCGCATCGTCGGTTCGAGGACAGGTCCGGGGTTGAGGGCGAAGCAGAGGAGGTCGTTCAAGAGCGCGGGCAGGGTCCGAGGAAGTAGTTTTTGCCTTGTTTGCCTTCGCTGACTGCATATGCTGGTGCTTTGAGCTGAATATTTCCGGGAACGGTGACATGTGATGAGTGCACGCCAGGCAGCGCGCGCAGTGGGGCTCGGGGCGGGCACGAGACATGAAGGCATCTGATTGGTTCTTTACATTCGCACCGAATGGCAGTGATTGGTCAGAGTTTTTACTGTCCTGCAGCTGCTACAGAGGTCTGATTTTTTTCATTCCTTTTTCTAAACACATAATGTATTGACTACTATCAGGATGGAAGGACCATTTCACCCAGTATAAAAAAAAAAAAAAAAAAGTGTTTCTGAACAGGATTACCTACCCTACCTTTAAGTGTTCTGTTTCTGGTGTTTATATTTTTCTAAAGAGATTTTGTTTGGTTTTCCTTTGGGCATCTTTAAGATAAAGACTTTTGAATAAGTTTAAGACTCTCAGCCAAAGAAAACAAACTCTGTTTGGAGGAAGAGGATATTAAAGTTGCTGAAAGTCTGCTGAGTCAGAACTGTGATTTGTGCTAGGCTACAACTAATTTCCAGCAGCTAAATAGTCAAACATCAGTCATGACCTACAGTATATCATAGCTGTGGGTGAAGTGAACATGTTTTTACAACATGGTTTCACAGAAAATGGGAAAATTGTTCTTCTCTTTCAAGCGCTGAAAGGGAATTAAACTTTTTAATGAAGCATCCATATACATACATGGAGACTCGATGGTGATATTTACAACACTGAGGTTACCTCAGTGTTGTAAATATCACCATCGAGTCTCCTCATATTGATATTTTGTACTGCTGGAGGAGGATAGGTTGGTAAACACAAAGGTAGTTGTATTAAAAGCTTTGTGTCAAACGTGAATCATTCTTTGTCAAGTATGAGTAATTTTAACTTTATAACCTCAACCTGAGCTTCATTTTGACTTCAATATTATCAGTCTTGTTTTGAAACTGTCACTTGTAAAGCTAAGTTATTCATTTAAAGTTGTTCAGCTACAGCTATTCAAGCTATAAAGTACTCTCTAGAAATATCTTTTTAAAATAAATCTCATATTATTATTATTGTATTTATGCAACACATAATGGAGCATTTAAGAGCTCAGTTAGAGTGAAAAAAAACATAATTTGATAAATGAACATCTTATTAAAAACAGATGTTTACACTAAACACAAAAAAATTTATAAAAAATGAAGTGCTGGGAAGTAGCATTTGATTAAATCTTTCAATAGTTAGTATATTATTCATTGCTACAATAAGAGAGAAAATTACACCATAATGAAATGGGGGTACCAGTGCTTCATACAAGAGAGAGATATTAGGACTTTTTATGAGAATGCATTTGATTATTACCTCAGTTTGCTGTGTGCGATTGCAATGTGTGTGCAATAAAAATACAATGCACATATAATTCGCCTGTTGAAATCGTGTGTTTTTTTGTTGTTTTTTTGCTCTGATGCTACTGACATTGCATATATCCGCAAATTCAGTGATTCGTTTTTCAGAGACTATTTCATTACTTTTGGTACCTTACTGACTCTTCAACATTGTAATGTATTCTATACCAAACCAGCAGTTTACTGTGTGTCAGAGTCAGCAGTCCACCTCTCAGGTCAAGAGCTGACAAGGGGGAATGTGAGAGAACAGGTGAAGATCAGCACAATGGATTCTAAATCATACCCAGGGGACGAGCTTCTTGTTCAATCACTGTATTCTGTCATGTTGTGCATAACAGAGAGCAGCAGATGAGAGAATTAGGTTTGAGTATCATAGTGTTTGTTTTATGTGACAGCAGTCAACATGACTTACAATCCTTCTCAATCTCTCATGTTTAACCTCTGTGAGCTGTGCATCTTTATTTCTGCCTTCCTCAAAGGACCTTGTGAAAGCCCAGAGCACACACTTCATCCATCTGCCCATCTGCTTTCTCTGACAGATTTTTCATCGTTCCATTTTTACCACAGACACACTTATAAATTAATTTTCTCTATGTTTCCCCCTCTATCTCTCTCTCTCTCCATCTGTCTTTGCTGGAAAATCTAGCTTTATGACTTTAGGTCGGATCATGGTAGGTTTTCTAAATGGTGGAAGCTTGCACCAATTAATCATTCCTGGTTATTAGCTTGTCCAAGCTGATGGACCAACAAACTCTATACTCAAAATCACACTAGGTGATCAAGCTCATTATTGGAACATGCTGGTATCTAGTTTAAGAAAGTCATTAGCTGGTCTAAGCTGCATGGTTATTATAGTTGCTACGAATTAGTATCTGATTTGCTGCTGGTCCAAAATGGTCAATCAGCTTGATTGACCATTTTGGACCAGCAGCAAATCAGATACTAATTTGTCAAGCTGTTTTGTTAATTTGTTTCGTGGGGTGGGTTTCTCACTTAAAAATTAGTTTCTAGCTGGTTAAGCTGGTCATTAGTTGGTGGAGTCTTGTCAAAGATCTTGAATCAATTACCAGCTACCAGACTTTCAAGCTGTTTTTGAACATGGTAGTTAGTTTCTAGCTGGTTTAACTGGTGAGTAGTTGGTGTAAGCTGGCAGACCATCTTGGACCAGTGACCGCCCAGCTAGCAGTTGTAAATTCTAGAGTGAGGTGGTATAGTTGGTTATAGGAACATAATAGCTGTTTTTAAGCTGTTTTATGCAAGTCATTTGCTACCAGGTGAAGTTTTTTATTTATTTATATATATATTTTTTTTACATGATTGCTAGTTTTTAGCTGATTAAGCTGGCAATTAGTTGGTGTAAGCTGGTAGATCATCTTGACCAGTTTTTGGGAACATGGTGGTTTGTTAAACGGTTTGTGATGACCAGTTTGGACCATCTAATGACCTGCTTAGACCTGCAAGAAACCAGCTACCACAATCCAAAACACAGCTACAAGCATAAGATGGATTGTCCAACAGGGATTACATTAATCCTCATCCAGTAACATCCCCTTTAACGAAACACTCAATTACTCTGTGCCATGTGCTTGTTTTTAGTGCACTGTTTGAATTCATTGTTGTTGGTACATCAATCTTATTATCAGTCCTCCAGTGTTGATGTCCTCATTCCCTTTCTCAAACACTGTTCCATCACTGTTACCCCCTTCCTGCTCTGTTTATCTCTTTTACTGCATGTACTCTCTGCTTTTCTTTTAGTTTAACTTTGAGATAAAGAGGTCTTTGCAGTTTAAGCTTGCAGCAAGCTGTGAAGCAACGCTTATATATGGGCTACACTACACGTTGACGTTTCTTGAAGGTTATCAAGTCTAATAGCGCATATCTCCATTGCTGTTTCCCATAAGATGAAGCTCACTGTGTAGAGTTTGACTGTTTCTGGCTGGGTGCTTATCGACTTCGGTTCTATCGGTGCGAAAAAAAAAGTGTTAAGCTCCAAAGTTTTGCTTTGGCTTCCACATACACTTTTTGTATTAGTCATGATCTCATGCTAAATCTCAAACATACTTGAGTAAAAGGTTTTTTTTTTTTTTTTTTATTGAATCCTTTGGTAGCCAGAAACTGTGAAGTGAGGGTCAAAACATCTCTTTTATGAACCTTGAGGCTTCTACAGAAACATCTCTGCACTGCAGTTTCATCATCTTACTGTATGCAGTTCCTAAATCACTGTTTGGCCGTTTGAAGTATGTGCTGTACCCAGAAGCATTAGACCTAAGAGTAATTCATGAAGTCAGAATAGATTTTGAAAATTCACATTAGCTTTAAGCTTTAAACATTTCTTTGTTCCTGTCTTTTCACTGACTGCCCTGTGTGCATTATTATAACCCTACACTGTTGGATTTGTACATGAATATGCATCTGATGATGCATTTATCATTGACCTAGATTTGAAAGTAAGTTCACAAATGTATATAGCATTACCAATTTGTAGTTAAGTGCATTTGTGTTTGAATATTAAAATTGATGGTATGATCTTTTAGCATAAACTACCATAAAATTCCAAGGTCAATAATTCTCCTCAAATATACAATATTTTTAACTTTTTATTGCAAGACAAGGCTAGTTGAGGTTTTAAAATTTAATTTATGAATCAATAATTCATGATATTTGTTAAATACTTTTAGCTTGAAAAGCTAAAAGCTTGAAACTTGTAATCAAAGTATAAGGAAATTATATTTTAACTTGATAGATACACCATGACAAACCCTATACCTGTCACATCTACCGTCTGTCTGTATCTACACTACATTACCCAGAATCCTCTTTGGCACACCTGCATTCACTCTCCAGATTACTAATCACATGCACCTGTTCACCATCAGCAACCTCGTCATCAGACACTATAAAACACTCACCATAGCCCCAGTTCATTGTCAAGCCTCCAACAGGAACAGACCATAATCTGTTGTCTCTGTTTCCGCTGATACATCAAGACTTCAAGCTGTAATGTATATTTACCTGAAACACTCACCTTTATGTCATTGTTGTGCTGTCTTCAGAAATCCTGTCTGAGTCCATGCTGCCTGAGATCCTGTGTTCCTTTGAGTTTCCAGTGTTTCATCCGAGTTTGCTTGCTGTCGATCGCATCTGAAAGAGAAGAGACAAATATTACTGAACTGTGATTACTTGACATCAACTTATCTGAAGTGAAAGTGCTTACCTGCTTTTTGCCCCACTTCGACTCATCTTCACGGAATCTGCACTTAAATTGAATGAATACTCACCTTGCACTCTTGTCATTTGTAAATAAAGCTGTGTTTGGATTCACTTACCTCTGTCTCCTGGCCTGTATCCTGACAATACCAACATGAATACAAGGAGCACATTTATAGAAACTTGACATGTTTTTACTTAATAAAATATTAATTCAGATTATTATTATTATTTATTTTTTACTGATCCAGCTGTATATTGAAACATGATTGCTAGTTTTTTAGCTTTTCCAAGCTGGTTCAGGTGGTTGACTAGACCATGTTAATCAATGACTTTGCTGAAAAAACAGGTCATTACAGGTTAAGGGTGGTCTATCAGTCCCCATTTGCCGATAGTTCCTCTCAGCTGTTCACCTAAACCGGCTTGAACCAGATAACGACCAGCTAAAAAATGTGATCCCATATTTGACAGCTACCAGCTGGGTCTTCCAGCAGGGAAGTGAAGTCCTCTGGGCCATTCTTTTAATTGATTTTTGTTACAGTACAGAAAAAGATGACAGGGCGACTGTTTGGAGTTCAATGAAGTAAAAGATATTATCATCATCTCCCCCTATGTAACACCGCTGAAACGGTAGTCAGCTGCTTCTCTGTTAACTTGTGAACGTGGAAATAGGACAAACAAATTTGAGTGGATGAAAGTGTTTTCTGTTAAGAGAGTAAATCATGCTCCTGCATCGTGACTATTATCCTTTATCAGCGTCTCTCGCTCCAAACCTTATCTCTATTTTGAACATAAAGCCCTATTAACACACTAGATATTTACCCTGAAACAGGACCTGTAGCACACACATCTGTCAAGTAGCCCTCAGGTAGATTACTTTATTTTGCCGCTACGACAAGCACTTTTAGTTCCACAATCCCAATTTTACCAATTGTTACAATCCGAAATGTGTCAGAGTGCAATGAAAGAATGCATTAACAGGTATGCATGCCTCAAGAGGAAAAATAATGTGTAATGGAAAATAATGTAATGGAAAAAATTATGTAAAAATAAATAAACACTTTAGCATACTCACCACAGATATAAAATACTTTAAAAGAATATACTTAAGTGCAAACAGAATGTAAGGTTAATGCATTGAAATTAAAATGTATTACAGGATAAATTTATATTAAATGCAATTAGTTAAACTTAAGAGTGCATACTTTTTTAACACGCTTAAATAGAAATTTATATGTCATTTAAAAATGTCTTCTATTGTCTTTAAAATTAGGTTAAAGTGTACTACTGAATGTACTGACAAGCATTTATGGTAACTAAAATATATTTTGTTGTCATTTTGAAACTTGAATGTCATGTACACACAGTTGTAATGAATTATGAAGTTGCAATTTAGTAGTTTCCATTGTGGAGCAACAGTTTGAAATGAATCTTGTGGCGCAGGTTAGAAACTCTACATATGTAGCAAGCTAGCTAACTTGATAATAACATATGGCACATGATAATGTTTAATGGCGCAGACATTTAAACATTATTCTGTCACTAGGTGCGTCCCAAATTTGCGTACATATGCACTATTCTATGTCATATTTTCAGTATAAATAGTTCTAGTATACTAGAGTGTTCATACGGAAAATTCCAAAAAGAAAAAGTATACTTCATGTACCCAGAGGGGGAGCGGCTATCAGACTCCAATGTTGAATTACAAAAAAAAGCCACACTACATGGTGTATATTGCGTCATTTGGGACAAAACTACTATGTGCTGAAGTTTGTTATCGTCAATGTAACACAAAAAACGCATGTAAAGTATGTACAACAGGTCGAGTTGGCCAAGCATTGGCTTTTGTGTACAGTACGCTTCTGGCCTTATAATAGGAAGTGAGAGAGTGTAAATGTGGGAAAGTGTGGGTGGATGTTGAATGCTGGACACAAAGGCTTCTTGAGTCTTCCCATCTTCAACTGAAACTCGTAGGCTAGTGCTAATACTCCTTTCAATGTTTCAATAGCATAAGCTTTGTGTTTTTGTATAATTAACTCGGATGACAGTTTGTAAAATGCAAATGCCACAAAGGGTTGGCACTGATATTGTTAGTCTTTACAAAGAGAGGTTTTCACATTTTTGTTTTCTTACTGAATAAATGGGAATGTGTCATAATGGGGATAATGGACTTTGATGAAAGGATTAAGCACCTTTTCAATAAGCACCTATATCCCACACGTTCATTAGCGCATTGTGTGAAATAACTTTCTGAAAGCACCAGAATAAAGATAATAATGCCTGTTTAAAGCATTTGCTGGAACAAACATAATCCAAGTGCATGGTTGATGTGTCGCTGTTGTCAAAGGATGAGAGAGAGAGATGAATGAGTGGAAAAAGAATAGAGACTGGCCTGCAACAAAAAGCCTATCTAATTTCACCTGTGAGGGTGTGATTTAAAACTGTATTACACTACAGTGGCCTTTAACTCAGAAAGAACATTGCCGTCCTCTTTTCCCCTCATGGGACTAGCTATTAGAAAAAGAGCTAAATGAAAGACTGCTTCTCAGTTACTTCTTGAGAACAGTGTAATGATGTCTGTCATTAGCAGATATTAAGGCTGTAATACTCCAAATGAATGCTCTGAATCAAAGTTTCATCATCTGGTGCAGCGTTTTAATTGTTTTTATCGAGTATGTCGAGTAAAATTGATTTATCTCGGTGCATGCTTTAGCAGTTTATAATAAACACTATGCAATTGGACACAATAAGCAAAAAAAAAAAAAAAAAAAAGAAAGAAAAGAAGAGAAGAAAAGAAAGAAAAAAAGCATCCTATAATTAAAACATTTCCCAGAGGCTCTTACATAATGTCAGTTTGATACATTTAATCAAACACTTATTTGGATTAACTGACAAATACCTTATTCTGAGCATTCGTTTCTAAACAAGATGAGGCGTTTTATTTGAGTGTCATTGGATGGAACATCCGGTCTCGTATGCATACAGAATATTTAATGATAAAAAAAGCTCAGTCATAAAGCGTCTTTGAACGCTGTTGTGGTTTTAAACTAGTAATCATTGTAAATGGAGGACAGATCAATGACAAAAACAACTTTATGACCATTTACTGTCACAATGATTCAGAAATGAATGTACTTTGTATCACATTTATTGATACAGACAATAGAGTGAGGATATGGGGAGAAGAGCGGGGGAATGGGAAACGAGGTGAGCCAGACTCAAACTTGCATGACCCACATAGGCATAGTTTAAAAAGTTTCTTGATACACCTGTCTCAGAATTTAATGCCATTTTATGCTCATTTTCTGTGGCATTATGAGAAAGCAAACAGGATTAATTTTTCATCCTTTCTATAAAGATCTAGAGCAGTGGTTCTCAACCAGGATGCAGGGGCCCACTAGGGGCCTCAGCAAATATCTAGCAGGGCCACAGGATGACTAAAGGCCCTTTCTCTTCAGGGACGATAACATTAACTATGAAGCTTTAATAATTGATCTAATTCTAAGATATAGGGAGGTCCACTACAACTATAACAATAACAACAGACTAAAGTATATTGTTGGAGTCACTTAAGAAAGTTTTTTTCCCCCCGTGTGTTGGTGTGGATGCGAGTATACTTACCATTATCTTTATAGTTATTGTTCTTGACGTGAACATGCATTTATAAGTATTTAAACTAACAGATTACTAATGTATTACATTTTATGAAAATTTAATGTATTAAAATCAACACTAAATCAGAAATGCTTAAAAACACACTCAATCACCATTTACATTTCAAACTAAAATCGATAATTGTGTTGTGTTGAGAATAGGGCCTTTGAATCAAAAGGGTTGAGAAACACTGATCAAGATCCACAAAAACAAAAACTAAGCTACAAAGTCACAGTTTCTGAAAAGGATCTGAATCATCCAAATCTTAACTGAAGAGCACTCAAATTGGCCTGCTGGTTATACAATCACATCCTCTGCTTTTTGTAGCACCTCAAGTGATTTAATCAGTAAATGTGTTTCCATCTAATTATATGCACATGTCTACATCTGTCACAAGATGTGACTGTATAAAAGCACACGACGAAGAAGATATCTTCAGGAGACTTTTAATAGTCAAGTCAAGTCAAGTCACATTTATTTGTATAGCGCTTTTTACAATACAGATTGTTTCAAAGCAGCTTTACAGAGATAACAGGAAAATATTGCAACAAACTTTGTTTCCAGAAGAAAATACCGTCACAGTCCAGCTTAAGTAAGTTCAGTGATGTTTCATTTTTGTTGTAAAAAAGTTATTAATTTAGTTCATATATATATATATATATATATATATATATATATATATATATATATATATATTATATCATGTCTAGGCGCAGGTCCACCGGCTGATTACAGTAAACCTCGGAATAAACAGGAAGACTAACATTAGCGTAGATGCCATTCTTCTTATGATGTAACGAGTTCATCGTGTGTTATAGGAAGTGCTCCCGGTTCCAGCTGTCCTAATTTATGCAACCAAATAATCACTTAACTGATTTGAATAATAGGAATGTATACATTTTCTATGTGTATGCCAAGTTAAAGAGAGTTGTTTTTAGTCTAGATTATGTAGAATACGGTCATACTTCCTGGTTCTAGTAAGACCTCGAGCTGCTGCGTTTCGGACCAGCTGTAGTTTGTTTATTATGCGTGCAGGGCAACCACCCATAAGAGCTTTACAATAATCTAGCCTTGAGGTCATGAACGCATTAACTAACTGTTCCGCATTTTTCATTGAAAGCATATGTCGTAATTTAGATATATTTTTAAGATGGAAGAATGCAGTTTTACAGATGCTAGAAACGTGACTTTCAAATTGACCATTGGTATCAAAGAGCACACCCAGGTTCCTAACCGATGACGAAGACTTGACAGAACAGCCATCAATTGTTAGACAGTTTTCTAGGTTAGTACGTGCTGAGGTTTTTGGTCCAATCACTAGAAACTCTGTTTTTTTTTTTCTTGTTTTTTTTCTTTTTTGAATTAAGTAGTAGGAAATTACTAGTTATCCAAATCTTTACATCAGCTATGCATTCCGTTAATTTCTTGAATTGGCAAGTTTCGTCAGGACGCAATATAGTGATATAGGGCTGAGTATCATCGGCATAACAGTGGAAACTAATCCCATGCTTCCTAATGATACCTCCCAAGGGTAGCATGTACAGAGTGACAAGCAACGGTCCTAGTACTGAGCCTTGTGGTACTCCATACTGAACTTGTGATTGATATGACATCTCTTCATTTACTGCTACAAACTGATAACGTTCAGATAAGTATGATTTAAACCATGCTAATGCAATTTCACAAATGCCAACATTATTTTTGAGTCTATTTAAAATAATTTTGTGGTCAATGGGATCAAATGCAGCACTAAGATTGAGTAACACTAATAGAGAAATACAACCACGATCGGATGATGAGAATAAATCAATTGTGACTCTAATGAGAGCTGTCGCAGTACTATGGTACGGTCTAAATCCTGACAGATTCCATTTCTTTCTAAAAAGGAACATAGTTGTGAGAAAAATAAAATAAAATAAAAATCAGACATTCTTTTGTATTTTCTTGTTATATTGTTGATAATGAATAGATTGAGGAATTCAAAGAAGCTTGATGTTTTACTTTTAAAAAAATTAATGAAGGGGAGGGTAGTGATTGATGTCCCGGGTTGATAAAGACTGAGGTATGCATATAGGGGGTTAATAGCAGCTCTACAGCTTCATATAGATGTAGGGGGAACACATCTCCCTAAATCCTTGCATCGCCATCTCCTTAAACAACAACAAAAAGAAAACTACCTGATTTTATCCCGCAGGAGGCAACTGAACATATGTTTTGGCCAACCTTGAACACCAAGTTGGAGTGGTGCAGTCACAGAGGAGAACATAATTTATATATATCGCTGCATGAACTGACTAGTTCAACAGGAGTGTTGTTTAACTTTGCACTATTACTAGAACATTTTAATGCTCTGGATTTCATGTTTAATAACTCGAAATGTCAATTGCATTAGTGTTGATATTCCAAATGTCTGCACTATTTGATGAAATGGAAAGACTGTTGCATTTCATGTCTACACAAGAGCTCGACCTGAAAGCTTCAGTCAAAATGACGATATATTTTTATGTATGCTGAGAAGGGACATGTTAAAATGTGGTTGTTTAGATTGATATTGTTTCTCGATGCGTGTTGCTAATGGGTCCTGGTGAATAGGTGAACACGATAAAACTCTATCTGTGGTGCAAACAGGGTTTGCTGCATATTCTGTACTTTGCTTTGCACATCAACCTCTTTTGTCTGTTGATATGTGTGTTCTGAAATTAATGTTTTGAAAGCAATTTATGCTGAACGTCTGAACGTGTGTAGGTTTTCCACACATTCGCTTCCTCCTGCCACAAATGCACATATATAGCACATGTAATCAAAGCTCTTTGTTTTTCTTCTCTTTATTTGTCAGTCATTACACTAGTTAAACATAATAGCACACATTCTCCATATAGGATCAGTTTTATCTAAAAAATGCTGGGTTGTTTTAACCCAATGTTGGGTCAAATATGGACTAACCCAACGTTGGGTTAAAAAAAGCAATTTAAAAATGGACAAATTGCATTTTGGACAAAATCAAAAATGGACAAAAATGCAAGTTAAAAATGGACAAATTGCATTGGTTACATTAAAAATGTAACCCAACAGCTGCGTTTGTCCATTTTTAAATTGCATTTTTAACCCAACGTTGGGCTAGTCCATATTTGACCCAACATTGGGTTAAAACAACCCAGCATTTTTTAGAGTGATGTAATCAATTATGGAATAATATTAATATATTAATAATATTAATTATGGAAGGTACTTTTCTTGGAATATCATGTACAACTATTTCTGCTACCTGACAAATATCACTGAAATGGGTGTTATAAAAAATCTAGGCTCTGGCCAGTTTTTGCAGCCTTGTCTCATTGTTAATATGTATTAATGTGTAACATTTACAGGTACAAAACTTAAATTTTTGTACTTTTGAATAGATGCTGAAATGTACAGTATAGACATATTGACAACATTAAAACATTTAGTAATATAGTCCACTTGAAGGAGTGAATGACAACAAGTGAGTGAATTCGGACACTGAGTGCACCGGAACGACTGCCGTTTTTGCATAGTTTGTGCTTGCTGTTAAATAATAATTTGAAACTTAGCAAACTGGCAGCCCCAGTATGAAAAGATTTGTATTGAACTTTGTCATGGAAACTATGTATAAACCTTAATTAAACATGGTTTCGGACACCACTACAAATGGCTGTGCCCTCAAGTGCCCTATTCAATAGAGGGCGATTTCGGACACAGCCCTTGTGAGCATTTGATATCACTGCTGAAATGTGCCGTAAAGCTTATTGAGTGTAATTTATACAAAGTGCACCGCGATTTGACGTTTGCGGTTGCTAGCTGCTGAGCAAGGAGATAAAGATCGCTGAACAAAGTCTTGAATTTGGGTCTGTTCCTCACAATAGTATGGATTCTAAAGATCTGGATTGCGGCTCACAAATAAAATTGATTACTTTTTTGAATTTATGTGCCGTTTTTGGTTTATTTTATGGTTCTATTGTCAATCACAGCATATAGGACTATACTGAGAAAACTTCTTTTGTGTCCCACCACAAGGTTTTAAAGTGTAGTCTTGCTTAACATTATGTAATCCTTCTAAACGAGTTTGAAGCAGAAGTCACACAGAACAGAGCGAAATGTAATCATTTTATATTAAGTAGATAAGCAAACTATTAATAAATACGACTGAAAACAAACTAAATACTGGGTGCTTCTCATTTCTTATTTGTGCATCCTCGTTTCCTTTCCTCGCTTCCTTTCCTCGCGTCTCAGCTCCGCCCCCTGTAGGATGCGAGGGAAGGCTGCAAGGAAAAGATGCGAGGACGGAGGAATCGAATGTAACTTTTTTTTATACATTGGAATACTTGATCACTCGAGCGTCACTTCACCGCGTCATCAGCAGCGCTCAAAGGATCTGCCCTTATGTTGTTGAAGTTTGTTTATTTAAGAAATTCATAATAAATAATAATAAAGCAAGATACCCTGTTGAAATATGTGAGATGTGTGGTTTATATAAACTGCAAAGGTAAAGTATAAATTAAAATGATTGTGACCGATGTGAAGGGGGAGGAGAATTTAGACGTGCGTCACGTTTAAGTCGATAAAACTCTTCCGCATAGGATACACCTGTGTATCCTCGCTCATGACTCCTCAGGAAGCCTCCTAACTCCTCGATCCTCGACTCCTCGCGGTGCAATTAGAGAATTGAGATGTCCTTCAAGATGGCTGAGCTCGATCGGTTTCCGGGTCATAGGATGGAGGACGGAGGAGCGAGGAGACGAGGAGGGATATTGAGAAGCACCCTTTGTCATGCTTATGTTTAGTTCTATGGACTCTTATTTTGATATGCTGTTCTGTTTCCCTTAGTTCCTGTTTCTTTGCTCTGTTTAGTTTCAGTTTTCATGGTGTCTGATTTTGTCCCTGTTTGTTCCTATGGTTACTTATAATTATCAGCTGTGTCAGATTTAGTTCCTTGTTAATCCCTATATACTCCCTGTTCAGTTTTGTCCTCTGCCGGATATTGTCGTTATGTAATGTGTCATTTACAGTATCATAAAAGACAGACTGTATTCCTAGTTTGTGCATGTTGCTTATCCTCATCAGCATGTAACAATACATTAGAGCCAAAATATTAATATCTATAAATAAGGATTTGTACACATTTGTACGCCTGTAAAGTTGTTCATACATAAAATAATTTACGCTTTAGTGCTGTCAATACGTCAGTATTGTATGTTTCAATAGCTGTGTTTCCATCCAAAGTTTCAAATGATGAATACTGCGTAAAACATTTATGAATAAATCACAGTTTCCATTCCATGTGTTCAAGAGAACAAAATCATCACTTCCTGGGAAATTGGTGTAAAATATCTGTAATATTATTTCCTGCAGAGTTTAGTTTCAAGTTCCAACCCAGCTCCAACACACACACACCTGTAGTTTTCAAATAAGCCTAAAGGACACGATGAGCTGGATCAGGTGTGTTAAATTAGGTTTGAAGCCAAACTCTGCACGGCTGTGGCCCTCCAGGAACTGAGTACATTGTGGGGCTCTCTTATTTTTTCAGTGTTTGATTTTGCAAAGGGACACATTTCTGTTCAGCCAAAGTGAGCAGAGATGCCTCGTACTTGTGTGAACAGTGCAGATCATTTTAAATGGAGCAAATGCAGCCCATCGATGCTTGCAGACTAATGCTGGAAAGTGACAAGAGAATGAATTTAATGAATACAACAGAAAAGTCCAAATAAATTGAATTATTTAACCCTTTTCTTATTTTTAAAGTGTTTACATAAACAGGACAGGTGACAGGTACTATCTACACAATATACATACATGTAAAATCTAAAAACTTTTCTTGGAAACCGTTGCCAATCAATAGTTGTTTTAATTGCCATTTGAAGTCAGCACATTAAATACATAATAAATAGCACATTCTATCTCTGTTGCAGACAACCTCTAAAATAATTGTATCCAATGTTATTAGCTTTTATCAACTCACGAGCACCTTGCAAATCCATCACAACCCCAGATTGGGAAACTCTGTTGTAAACAATCGGGGGCCTTAGGCTTAAAAAGGTTGAGAACCACTGTGTTAAATCGATTAACGATCATATGGTTTTAGTCCTTCATTTAGATTTAAGGATGTAAATCTCTTGAGTGCGCTTGGGTGACATAGCAGATATATAGAATCAGATTCCATTTTCAATTTGTGTCTGTATGGAAACATTCAGCTGCTGTGAAGGGCTCTTCAGCACAACACACACACACTCAACGACGGTCCTGATGTATGGCTGTAATAGACTGCTGGGCAGTTCGCTTTATTATGCTGTGTCCTCTCCTTTTCTCATTCTGTGTTTTGGCGTGGGATTTCACCAGCCTGAAAGTGAGTGGATGTTCATTTTCAGAGTGTGTTTAAAGGAAATTGTCTTTTTGAGGAGAACTTGTTTCTGGTTTGTAGTTTCTTGTACAAGGCTTGAGTTGAACTGTACTGTGTGTGTGTGTGTGTGTGTGTGTGTGTGTGTGTGTGTGTGTGTGTGTGTGTGTGTGTGTGTGTGTGTGTGTGTGTGTGTGTGTGTGTGTGTGTGTGTGTGTGTGTGTATGTGTGTGTGTGTGTTTGTGTTTGTGCGTGCGTATGTTTTAGGTGCCCTTTAGAGAAACTTAACATTTTTCCTATTGGTTGAGGTGTGTATTTGTTTCAGATTAGCCTTTTGTGTGTTATTGAATGAGAAGTGTGTGTGTTTATGTGTGTGTGTTTTAATGGATGAAAGTGATATGCTTTTTGGAACTCTGTCCCAGCATGTGTGCAGCGCTGATAATGAAAGCATACGTTTCCTTGCCAACACTAAATGATGGAACGCTAATTGTCACAGCATGCTATGGCATACTCCAGACTACACTCAGACTGGCAAAATTACTCAGCTATCTCTGTGTACGGGTGTCTTCTCTAATATGGCTACTTTTGGAAATGACAGAAATGGATGGAAATTGCCATGCTGGATATTACATTTTGGAATAAAATGCAAGAATCCTTTGTCTTGCTAAGTCTAATTTCACTGGTAGTATTTTATGTATCCTAAATTTGTATATTTTTTAACACTTTTTGCACAAAATTACAAAATTACAACTTGTTTGGAAAAGAAGCACAGAATTTTATATAAGTGATTTCCATAAGTGATTGCAATTCATTAACATTGGCAGCCCTAATATTCAATATTTATGTGTATTTTTACAATTATATCAAATTATAAGCTTCTTTATTTATAACTTTGAAGATAAATGATTCATACTTTTTGCATTTATTTCAAAAGACTACATGTTTTGTCCTGCAAATGATTAGCATTTTAGAACACTTTTTGCATAGTATGACAACATGTCAAATGGATTGGGAATGATACATATAATTGTCTGTACATAAGTAAATATTACATTGATTTTTCTTTGTTTACACACATTTCATATTTCATCACAAGCTTTGCAATGCATTAAAATTGGCAGCCCCAATTTCAATACAATTGACTGGATCTACAAATGTGAACATATATGAATTGTATTGTTAATAAATACTTTTGGCATAAATTCTTTATTCATAACTTTCTAGATAAATTATCCATTCTTCATGTGTAGGCCTATTTAAAAATAAATAGATGTATTTCCCTGTCACATTTTTAATTTTTTGGACATTTCATTGATAGCATTTTATATATTCTAAGTGTAAATTAGTTTAGCTTAATATGACAACTTGACTGGAAAAAAGCACATTACAAATTATAAAGTAAAACAAATATGGAAATAATTTGGAATTATGATTGAATTATTATGATGGAATTATGATTGAAAGTCTGAATCAGGGACAAGGATGAAGCAGTAAAGTCTGCATAATTGTTGGCAAAAATATTTATGATAAGGTAGTAAAAATAAATGATGAAACTACATTGGATGTTGTACAAAAAAAATGAATCATAGCAACAAAGAAACATGTTGTGTAAAATGGATGGCCTGACACCTTTGTCCCCCCGAATCTTTTCAGAAACATTTGTTCATTTAATGGCTGTTTACTGTTTATGCAATCATGCAAAGATTTTGCATTTGTTCTTTTGGCAGAGTTTAGACTTTATTGCTTCTTCTGCAGTTTTGTGTAATAGTGACTCACACTCCTATTCCTGATGCAGCTGATTTATTATATCATAAAAAAGCACAGCAACATTATACATTTATACTGTCTGCAAAGTAAATAATTTATGGGCCCTGGGAAAAGGTGTAGTAGCTTTACACCTGTAGGATAAATTTTGATCTTTCCACCTTTCCATCTTTCCTAATTGATAGTGAGGTCCAGACCTTGGGCAGATAGTGAGCATGAGCATTTCAGGCTAACAGTTTTTATTTACCAAAATTTTTATGTGCACTGTAAACAAAAAAAAAAAGTTGAGAAAACTTAAAAGTTTAAGGCAACGAGCTGCAGGACATTGTTGAGTTTTCTCAACTTACTTGTTTGAGTTATCTCAACTTTTCTCAACTTTTTTCATGTTAAATAGTTGAATAAACTTTAAAAAAATGAATTTGTCATACAAAACGTAAGTTTTTACAGTGTAGGCTAATCAAATATATTATTGGTTTGCATTAGATATAGGCCTATGACTTTGTTGGTTTTTATTTTCAATCGTTTTTAAGGTTGGTTACACACACATTTGTTTATGTTAATTTTAGAGTTCAACATAACAGAAACTCCAACATAACTGAGAATGGTGTAAGTTACTAACAAATTACATTTTTTTATTTTTATTTTTTTATTATTTTTTTAAACCATATGTTTTCAACATTTACTCTCCTACGCAAAGCATGCTGGGAACTAAAAATCATACAACTTCAACCCATATTTGGGTCAAATATGGACAAACCCAACCATTTGTTTAAATGTTTAAACCCAAAGGTTGGTAAAAATAAATAAATAATAATAATTAAACCAAATGTTTGGGCTTGTCCATTTTTGACCCCAACATTGGTTGAAACAACCCAGCATTTTTTAGAGTGCATCTTTAGTTTATGTAGCCAAATCAGTGCACAAAAGTTACATGAAAGTTCACGTTCATAAGAGAATACAGAGTGTTCTGTTATTTCCTACCAGCCTTTTTGCAGTGTCATTTAAGTCCACTTGTGTCAGTATCATTAACCTTACTAGCATAACATGCCAAATCGCCATCTGGATATGACGTTTTCTCCCACACACACTCACACACAGATTGCCATGTCATGAGTGCTTGATGTCTACAAAAGTAATTATTGTTTTTGTTGATTATTGTTTTATGCAGTTTCAGTTTACAAAAGTATTTTTAAACTATTGTTTTTTTTTCTATTGGTGTATTGTCTGATAGTAACCTTGGATTTATTCAGACCTCTTTCTTTCACAGACACAAACCAATTGTCTCCACCACATTGTGTCTCCATTGAGGACATTGTTTTTCATTATAGTAATTACGCTTCTGAGAACACGCTCAACTCCAGGGAGCCTCTGGAAGTTAGCAGCTAGCCACTGCTCATGTAAAATTGAAAATGTAGTCAAATGTGATTAGAGACAAAGGGATGTTTTTGTTTTATTTGTTAAAAAGTCACTTTGAAACAATGTAAGAGTTTGAGTGTTCATGGAAAGTGTATGGCTACAACACTGAGTGGTGGATGCAAACGGTGAATGGCTTCCTTGTGTAATGGACATAGGCCAGTAAGAGCTGTGCATGTAAACCTCACTCCCCCCCTCCCCAAGAGGCGCGTTAGTGACTTTAGCGTACTTGTTACCATGCCCACCTCCCACACTGGAGACCCCGCTTCAAAGTAGGGACTTGCTTTTTTTTCATTCCACTTCACTCACACTTTTTATGAGTGATACTTTTCAATACCTTTAAAAAGTTCTTCTCTCTTAAGGTGGCAAGTAGGTCTACATACTCAAATAGAGTGTCAAAAATGTCAGCAAACTCATTCTGCGTCCTAAACCACAAACCGTTCTTGACAGTGCAATTAAAAAATACAGTATTCATCAATATCAATGTCACATATCACTGGTTTATTGAATTTATGACCTTTTCATAGCCAGTAAACAGGAGGTGGTTGAGCAGCAATGGCTTGTGTAGAGTTTATGAGTGTGTATCGACACATAGCTTCCCCCACACTTACACGCTCCCTAACTGATTTCAAAGTTCGCACTCGGTAGATTAAGATTGACAGGCACAGCAGCAGCGATCAACACTTCAGGCTCTGAGTCTAGCAGGAGCGAGGGAGGGGGTTGATGTGCTTGACAATCAGTGCAGGAGTCAAATTAAATCAGAACAGGATAAGCCAAATGAATGCGTCTGTACGCATTTCCCCCGATAGCTCTGCTCCCAGGAGTTCTGGAGAAGGTCCGCCGGGACGGAATAAGTTTACTGCTAGTAGCACCGTACTTGCAGAGCCGGTTGTGGTTCTCGGACCTAGTATCCCTCCTCGATGGCTCTCCTCTGGAGATTGCGGTCAGGAGGTACCTTCTATCTCAGGCAGGAGGAGTGATCCTCCATCCTCGACCAGAGACGTGGAACCTGTGGGTTTGGTCTGGAAGACGAGAAAGGAACAGGCCTGGACTTTATGTTTTTTTTATAAAAATTTGTATTAAACCCCTATGAAAATGAACCTTTGACACATACAATCACACCGGTGTGATCAGTCTAGGCTGGTCCCTGGAGCGTAAATCCGACAGATCCGATTCTCTGAATTGCGGTGCAAACTAACATGGCGGTGCCCATCGCGTGTTATAGATCAACTAACATGATCATTATTTAAATGACAAATCACATTCTCTTACACGTATTTAAGAATCAGAATATCAGGTAGTTGATGACATAGCTAACAAGTTTGTTTACAAGGATCCATATATTATGGATTATACAGCAGAATTATTCACCTTCACTCATGAAGGGCTTTCAATATTAGTATACAGGACACTTCTGCCCGCTCGCTAAGCGCACTCATTTTGACGATGAGACTGTTAAATCATTGTACTGGATTGGGGCAAACTATTACAGCCCCCTGAACTTTCCTGACTTGAGGAAAGGTACTTGGAGAGAAGCCATCATTAGATGTAATGTCACGGTCAGTCTTTTTTGGTTTCATTTTCAAAGACATTTAGCTAGCTTCTCTCTGTTCCTAGGACCGTCATCCTCACTGCTCCACCAGGCTCCCTTGACTTTCTAGCTCCACCTTGGTGAGACATCGCTCTGCCTGCGCCAGCTGCGCTTCATCCCTCCATTCCTTCGGCTCCATCAGGCTCCGCCTTTGTCCTTAGTTGCACCCTAGCACCCACCTTGGATTCTCATTGCGACTGCTCCACCCTGGCCTCCTCGGCTGCACCTGGGTCTCCAGATCTCTGGCTCCACCGTTGGCTGTTGGGCCACTAACTCCATCCTGGCTCCTCCCACCATCTGCTCCATCGTGGCCCTTCGTACCAACTGTGCTCTGGATTACCATCTGGCTCCTCCTCACGGTCAGTCTTTTTTGGTTTCATTTTCAAAGACATTTAGCTAGCTTCTCTCTGTTCCTGCTCATCATTTGCTGTCATGGTTATTCATTATGTTAATTAGTGCACACCTGTTTTCATTTCAGTTCATTATCTTTACAGTTTTTCTCAATTGCTTAAACAAATTTAAATTTGAAATTATGCCTTTTTTTTCTCGAAACTCTAAACACAAATCCATAACTTCTCACCCAATTCCCCAAACTTCCTATTTTCAGGTCAAAATGAAGCTCTCCACTCAAAACCATTAAATCTTGCTGAAAACCCAAACTTTGCCCTCAGACATGACACACAGGCCCTCAAAAACACACACACTACAACACAGTCTCACACAATGGTGGGATAAATTCAAAACAATACTACAAAAAACGATAATATGTTTGTGGTTCTCCCCCTCAAAAACCTTTTTACAAACAACAAAAGTAACAAAAGACACAACAAATTGTGTGTACATTTGCACATTTTATTCCTACAGTACAATACACCAAACAACAAAAAAAAATAATTCTGCCCCAGCATCCCGTCTTTGGTCTGGTACAGGCCAGAGAATCTCGTTCACATCACTGGCTATATTGGCCCAAGCCAGGCAGCGGGGGTAAAATCCACGCCTTATCCACCCCTGGCATGGATCAACTAAAATATCAAAGCAAGCTTCTTCCATTCCATCATCTCTGTTTCCAACAAAAACTATCTATTGAAGGTTCTGATTGGTGTTTGATCAATTTTGACTCTTAATGTTTCCACCTGGGTAATTGTGTGCTAATTGAGCTGAAGCTATGCTGACTTGAGTGAACATTATTGAATGCTAGTGCTTTCTAAATGGCAACATGTTGTAGGCAATGATAAATTTGTGTGTAGAGTTTTGCAGTGACAGTTCAACAAATCTGACTCATTTGTCGAAACAGAGGAATAGTCTTTATAGTTTAGGGAAATGGGTGTGCTTTTTGATAAACAGTGTTATGGTTTTGACATTTTTGTTCAAAAGCCTAGTTATAGCGTTTAAGCAATCGAGAAAAACTGTTATATCTTCAGTTCTCTGTGTACATTGTCTGGAGTTGGTTGTGTTGTAGTACACACTGTTGCATGGATATTTCTCTCTTGTTCTGAGTTATTAAAACTTAGCTGTTATTTGAACTGCCATTTTTTACGTATTTTTTACGGAAGTTTTACGTTGAACGCTCGCTGGTTCCCGCCTCTTTATTCCCTCAAACTTCGTTACATCCTGTTAAACATATTATTGTTCACTGTTTGTGGAAAGGTAACTTTTGTAACTCTTCATTTACTGTAGAGTAAATGTTATACATACTGTAGATTTTAGTTTTTTTTTCCCATTGAAATTACATCAAAAAATAATTAATTAAGTGCTTTGAGGATGGCATCAGCCAAAATGTTAATATGGACCGATAGCTTTCCTAAGCTTAATGTCCAGTCACAAACCAACCCTAAAGTGTTTTATCATTTATGTTATATTACGCTTATGTTTAGATCCATGGCCATTTGCAGTTGGTGTAATGAGCTGCCAACTTCTCTCATTTCATCATTATGAATGGACATGACCTTTTCCATTAGGGTCCTTGTCAATGAACTGCAATTAACTGGCCATTCACTAAAAGCCATGATTAGACAGCCAAACTAATTCTAACCCTAAAGTAAATGCCAAAAGACCAGCTACATTTTGAAATAATTTACCTAAACTTTGTATTGCTGAAAACACAAAATGTTCTTTAACTCATCACTTCCCCCCTTTATCAAGTGATTTTCCCATCACTTCCTGCAGAATAAATAGTGTTGAAATAAAGAGTAAAGGCTGGATATTTTATTCTTGTATCTTTGCTTTTGTGTACAGGTACACCCAAACATCATCGCCCCCAGAGTAACCATTGTGTTTTACATTGTATTGTGTAAGAGGGTGTTTTTATTGTTCTAATGTGTTTGTTGTTCCAGTAGTGCTAACGGAACGGTTTTGTTGGGGTTGAAGGAGGGGTGCTAGTGTTACTCCGCTGAAGGCAAAGGTGATAAAACAGTGATTGAGATTCTGCAATAAAACCATCGCTGCAGAAACAGTGGGATTCAATTTCACTGCTTTTATAAACCTATACATCTCCACAGAGGGGCCAAGTGTGGAAAATGAGTGAAACAGAAAAACAGAATGATCAGCAGACAAACATCAGCTTGGATTTTTTCACACCATTTTCACACAGCCATTAAAACATTTGAAGTTGAAGAGAATGTAAATTTGCCATCTTACATGATCACTTAAAGGGATAGTTCACCCAAAAATTTAATTTAGCCCATAATTTACTCACCCTGAAGTCATCCTAGGTGTATATGACATTCTTCTTTCAGACGAATACAATTGGAGTTATATTACTAAATGTCCTGGCTCTTCCAAGCTTTATAATGGCAGTGAATGGCTGTATGTCTTTGGAAGTCAATCAAAGCACATCCATTTATGGATCGACTAAATAACTAGCTTCCGGCAGACGGCCGTACGCAAGTTGATTTACACCAAAATAGTAACATTTGACGATGTATGATGTAGGCTATAGGAGTAGCGTAAGCTTTGACGCCTCTCGCGGTTCAAACAAACAGGGCTGGGCAAGCGCGTTCATCATTACGCTGTGCGTCAAGTTCAAGGGTTACTCTTTAGCCGTACATCGATGCTTACCAGAGACAGGGCTGAGAGACAGGTAAAAATGATGTGACGTGATGATGAAGTCAAAAGTTTTTTTGTTTTATTCCAATAAGTGAAAAAAATAAAGGTTTTTCAATAGCGTGCAAATTGTGTTTACAGTGAAAATCCACACTTTTATTGCCACACTTTAATATGTGAATTATATTATCAGAAAACATCTCAGGTTACGACTATAACCTCTGTTCCCTGAGAACAGGGAACGAGACACTGTGTCGAATGACACTTTGGGGAACGCCTCAGGCATGACAGGTGTCTGAAACTGCAATCGAATCAAGACAATAGGCTTGTTTGGGATGAGCAAAATCTGCGCAGAACCGATCGCTGGTGATCACCGCGAGATGCATGCCGGTTAGAAATGTGTCCTAGAGCGGTCCGCCTTGCTCTGATGTCATGCTGACGTATGTCAAAACACTCTCGCGATCGCAAGGCGGACGTGTCGAATTCCGCAGTCGAGCGCAGTTGCTCTCCACCGACTGCACTGATCAAAAGCACGATGAGAAACGACTTGCTGACGACACAGCTTAATGCTCATTGGTTTAAACAACCATGATGTATTGTTCTCTTGTAAACTGTTTGATTTTAAAACTCTGATCTCATGTTTTTATGTATAAATTTGTGTATAAATTATGTGTTAGTATTCCCAAACTCTCTGACAGTGTGATCTATGGGTTATTTGATTGTTGTCATATTTATAAAAATATATATAAAACATGTCTGTAATTAAAGTAAAAATGATTGATAAACACATCTTTGGTATGTTGCCTAATTAAATGGGTGTCTTGTTCATTATAATTATTTTTATATAAAAGCAACAGAACTTAAATTACATCCAGTTTATTAGCAACACGTGCACGAGCGTGAATCCCGTGAATCCCGCAATATCCATATTTGATCTCACAGGTGTCAGATCCACTGCGAGAAGAGAGAACTGTCCGTCTTGCCTGCGCTTTTTTCACTCCTCTCACTGCAGCCGCCTACTCTCGCATACATTTCAGGCGAGGCAAGGCGCATCTCAAACAAGCCTAATCCTATTGACCTGCGACAGCCCATGATGTCATCATCGTGCGACCCGGAAGTATAAAAGGGGCGCCTTGCAAACATGACATTCATCTTATCGTCTGAAGGGACTGTTTGGTAGGCAGGCCCCGAGGCATGGCAAGGAGACGCAGTGTCTCGTTCCCTGTTCTCAGGGTACAGAGGTTACAGTCGTGACCTGAGACGTTCCCTTTCGAAAGGGAACTCGCACTGCGTCGAATGACGCATTGGGGAACGATTTACCCACTCCGCCATGCTAAGGGGAGTGCATGCCAAGTGGCAGTGACAACTGTCAGAACCAGCAAATTCAAATGAAATGCTAGAACCACTCACCCTCAGGTCACACTGGGCTGTCATTCCCTATGGTCATAGCACAAGCTATAAGCCTCACAGGAAAACCTCCATAAACATAGTTTACCGAAAGGCCTAACTGGGCCTGCTCAAGGGCCTGGAACCACAGCTTCAAATTAGAAGGGGACCCTTCTAGGGAATGTGGCTAGGTAACCCAAAGGAGTCCCAGCCAATCACTATTCAGGGGAACATACTCACCCGAAATGCCACCAGGAAGGCCTGACCTGGTGTCACTTACATTGGATCCTTCAGCCTGGCCAACTTCTTGTCTGTCCGAAGACAGAGCCTCTGGACACTTGCCTTTAGATAAGGCATCCAACCCGAGGGACTGCAAAACTGACAGTTAACCACTCGGCCCAGATCTCAGAGACTGGGTATGCCAGAGACCATGACTCAGCATAGCGTTTACAACCCTTGCCAGCGAGGAGAGTTTCTCTGCTCGATCCACGGATCTACCCAGCATTTGTGTTTCAAAACACTGAGGAGGCCTGAGAAGGTCTAAGGCCTGATCTAACTGGGAGGCCTCACGAGAGGCCTACAACCATCTGGCCAGACTCAGGAGTCTGCGTACTCATATACGATAAAAAGAGGTTCCGTGAGGGAACCAGTAGCAGAGAATGAATACTTTTGTCAAGCCAGGGCGCAAGCTCGCCTTCAGAAGCTGCCTGCTAAGGCCAGCTGAACTGATAGCAAGTGGCCACTAGCTGCCTGAACCCAGCATCGCTGGGAAACCACTTACAGGGAGGCCTGGTGAGGCCTATTACCTGATAGCTAGTCAGGCTAGCTGTCCAGTTGCCTGTCCTTGGGACTTAGCCCTCAGGGAGGCCTGATGAGGCCTACTACCTGATGGTGGGTTAAAAGTGGAAGTGAAGGTTAGAACTTCCCGCTCGACCCGAGCCATTGTGGTGCGAGGTAGAATAATAAATTACTGAGAGTGGGGTACTCACTATCTAGCCTGTATCAACAGAGGAGTACCACCACCTAACCCTGAGATTCAAAAGGGTTCGGGCCAACCAGTGGCTCTAGGGATAACAGAACCTTATCTGCGTCCAGCCTAGGGAAGTGGGGCTTGATTGCAAGCCACCCACCTACAAACCATCTCTCAGGCAGGTAGCTCAGCGAGCTTAGTGGAGCCTATTCTGGCGGCCTGGGTGCATATAGGCTACTAGTTCTGCACAGCGGGGTCGGGCTTACAACAAACCAGTCTCTTCGTGAGGGCGAAAGACGTCCTAAACTCGGCTCAAAAAATACCTTTTGTACATCTTACATCAAGACTTTTGTACAAACAGAGCTCAGGTCTTATTGAAGGCCTAACCCTAGGTCTTTACTACTCATGCCTCTGCACCAACCTGCATTACTTTTCTCACCCCCGAATGCAGAGAAGGGGGTGGGCCTTGGCCGAACGACTCCCACCATGGGAGGAGGCTGTCATATAGGGATGCTTAAAAAGCCTATATTCACATAATGAAGGGCCAGAGGCAGAAATGCGTTAGAAGAACACCTCCAGTATCCCTAGTATAGCCTAGGCCAGTTACTACGGCAGCCCTGGTGGGGTTAGGGTTAGGGTTAGGAGAAACCACAGCCTCAAGACAGAGATGTCTTCATATGAGGGCTGCAAAAAACACTCAGCCTGTATGAAAATCCAAATAGAGGTCAGGGGAGCGATGTACCAAACAATGTCAGACGGCCCCGTGAGCTGGACATAAGATCTATCTGAAGCTCCAGCATCAGTCTACACTCCAAAACCAAATAACTGGGTTTTTTTTGTTTGTTTTTTGGGAGGAGACAAACTACTCTACCCCTAATAGCCTAAGGGCTAACACAGATGTGTCTTAGAAATAAAAAAAGCGGCAGCAAAAAACACTTCCATTCTTTCTAGAATTTTGTTCTGCCACTTATTGTTCTGCTAACATTACATTTATGTGAATGAGTGGCGGCCTCAAAAAGCTCTCATCTTGAGAGGAAGCCTAAGCTATTAATCGAAAACAATAAACATTTAACATGGTTACTGGTCTTGTTTGACTTCTTAACACAATACATAAATCAACATAGTGAAATTAATGACTCAGTAAATGTTAAACTAAAGAAAAGGGGCATGGTGAGGACAGGAACAACACTAAACAATAAACAATTAGTGATACACCCATATCTGTGTTAACTGGTGTCAAAATTTGCACAAAACAGATAATGTGTTATGATGTTAGTATGAAAAGTGTATGTATGCATGTATGTTCTCAGTCCAGTGTCATAATAAGAGTCATTTTACTAAATAAGAGTCTCTAGTCACAGAGCCTCACTGTGACACTACCCCTATAACTAACCATACCCATAACATATCACTAAAATCAGAGGGAAACGATAGGTGAATCACACTGATGTAGAAGCCCCTAACCCTGGTTTTAAGCCTAATCTTGACTGTAAACTTTGATTGGTTGTCTAGACTGTCAAATCTTATTGGTTGATTGGAATGTTGTTCCAGGATCAACAAATATGTTGATCCAGGAACATGTTGAACTTGGTGGAATCAGGTTTGTTCCACACACACAGGGATGTCCGCTTGGGATGGTCTTACACGCGCATACATTATCACATTTGTGCTCAGAGTCGAGGCTGGCATGATGACGCAAACATTGCTCTCTGATACCCTTTGATTCACACTCACTTAAAAACCACTGCTGCCGTGACATATCATTCTCACCTGCTCTCTATAATACAAATTAATCTGTTCACACACACACACACACACACACACACACTCACACACACACAAACCAACTCTACAAAATACAGCACTTTTATCATGGATAACAAAAGTGAGCATCGAGGGCACATATCGACCGCAAAGGGGCTGCTCGCGAGCACCCTTCTGAAACCTAAAATGACAAATGGGACACTCTACCGTCTCATGGACTTGTGCATGTGGCAGCTATTGTAAGTCCACAAGACTGTAAGTGCATATGAAGAGTGCCATTTGTGCCGTTACTTCCTGAGAACCGGCAAAAAAGTACGATTCGTTCAAGAATCAAACATCACTATACTAGTGTGTAGTGCTTTGTTTGTTCATAGTGTTGAATCGTCTTGAATCGTCTTCTGTAACACTAGGTCAGTTTGAGGGTTTTTACATTTACATTTGCTTCTCACTTTTTTCCAAAGAATCGTAATACTTTGAAAACATGCATTTTTTTATCCATTCAGTTCGCTGGGAATCAGTCCCATCGCTCTTGCTAGGGGCATGCTAAACAGTTTTAGCTTCAGGAAAACAAACTAAATACTATTTACAACTTTAACTGTTTGTGTAATAACATGTTAATAAAAATTTCTCATATTTATTTGTTATAAAAAAAAATTGTAATGTGTGAGAAGTATTAATTTTAAAGGTTTTCAGTTTTTTCCTGATGAGAGCTGTTTGTTTTTCATGGAGTGATGTTTGGTGAATTACATTTAATCCAATTAGGAACAATTTGACCGCGACCATAACAACTGTATCCTTTTTTAAAAACCTAATACTTGCTAGGTTACAGTACATCTACAGCCCTATTTATTTATAGGATTAGTTTTCTATATGATGTTTGCGTTACAATTACTGGAAGTGAGAGTATTTGTTGTCTGGATGTGAGCGTTATGGAAGGTCATTTGTTCTTGATGCATGCAACTTGAAACCCATTAAAGTGAGGATCAGAACAGTACTGGTGCTACTACAGTGCCTGTTCTGAGTAGTTCATTTCTTATCTAAGTCGAATGGGATGGCAGAAGTACTTGATCCACTACCTGATGTATTTCACCCATAAGTATGCGATATGACGATTTTTGATCGTGGACGATTAAAATGTCTCCACGATCTGCTTTTGAAGAAATATCGTAGTATCGTGAATTCTATCAGTTGCTGTTCTGGCGCCTCTGTCCCAACATACTAAACAACGCGACGTATATTCACATAAAATATTAACGCAGCGGAACGGGACACTGCAGTTCACAAAAGTTCATAATTTGCATGTGCTTTAATGCCTTGTCGGTTAAACATTTAATTCGCGTGCGGATGCGCTGTTCTAACGTGTGCGTTTCTCAGCGCGTACACGTGAAGCTCACATGCACTAAAAGCCTGTCTACCAGCGCCTGGATACTGGACTAAGTTATCTTTCGAGTCTTATTGTGCTAATACTGTCAAATACACACAAGGTTTACATAAACAAAGTCGGTTATGTCTAAAGTGAAAGCAAACTTGAGAAAACTGAGAGAAAATCTGCTTGTCAAATGCGTGTATACTAGACGCGTCGCGCGCAGCTCTTAAAGAGACAGTAGTAAAGGCCAATTTATACTTCTGCGTCGGGTGCGCGTAGAAGGTACGGCGTAGCATACGCATTGACGTGTACCATACGTCGTACCCTTCGCCGTACCCTGACGCGGACCGCAAGATCTGTGATTGGTCGGCTGGATAGCATCGCGTTTCCTCCTACGCATTTCCGGAATGATCTTCTGCACTCTGCACCGCCCGCCCGCCATTTTTAAATTCCGAAGATCAGTGAAGAGCCATGGAAATAGACCAAGTGACCGAGAAATTGCTTGAAGAAGTGCGGTAATACAGCCATCTGTATGACTCCTTCAGTCGCCATTGCTCGTAGAAACCTAAACTCAAAACAGCCGCGAGGAATGTAAACACAGTGGAACATTAAAACCCACCCGCGCCAACTAGCGTTTCGGCGGTGTAACTGCAGAGCAACACAGACATTCGCAGAAGTATAAATGCTCACGACGGCGTCGCCTACGTGCGTAGCCTACGACGTACACTACAGCGTACACTCGACGCAGAAGTATAAATTGGCCTTAATAGTAAACACGCTGCCGCTTGTCCTTAAAGGGATAGTTCACCCAAAAATAAAAATTCTCATTATTTACGCACTCTAATGTTGTTCCAAACCTGTATTAATTTCCTTCTAATATTTTGTAATATTTTTGTAATATTAATATTTTGAAGAATGTGGCTATCCAAACAGTAGCTGGTCCCCATTGATTTCCATGGGAGAAAAATATACTATGGAAATCACTGGGGTACATCAACTGTTACCCACATTCTTCCAAATAACTTATTTTCAACAGAAGAAAGAAACTTATTCGAGTTTAAAACAACTTGAGAGAGTAAATTATGACAATTTGAATTTTTAGGAGAACTATTCCTTTTAATGTTAATAAAACAACAAAATGCAAAGAGAAAATCACTCACTGCTCTTGACTGATAACTTTTAATAGTAGCTTTAATAAGTATCAATGTATAATTTGTACAGGTGAAGTCTATGTTTTGTTTTATTTTCATATTTGTTTATTTAATTACTTTCTTCAATGCTACTGTTAAATACACTTACTGTAGCTGAAAACACAAAGCACAGTTTATTTAATTTGTATATTAAGTTGTGTATGTGTAATGTGTATCTTTGATCTTAATATTTAATAACAAAGAAAATAATGACTAAATGTTTTATATTCGCCCCTGTCTGCCATTCTTTTGTATTTTATATTTTGTTACCTAAGGCTTTGTTTTTAAAATATGGACATTAGTTTGGCTGTAATGCTCAGTCACAAAATAGTAAAACCAACAGAAAAAAGAATCGTGATAAAATCGTGAATCGTGATTTTCCTGAAAAAAATCGTGATATGATATTTTTGCCATATCGCCCACCCCTACCCATAAGCTTCTAAAAAATCATAATGAAAGTGCAACGGGAAGGGTAAACAAGACATTTAAACACAGACATTTCCGGATTAAATAAACTACATCTGCTCGACATATATTTACCTGAGAGAAAACCTGACAAATAGGGTTTAGGGGGAAAGATAGAGATCTCATTTGTGATTTCTTTTTCCTACAGGTTATGCTTCTCTCCCTCTCTCTCTCGCTGAGAAAGAAAAAAAGAAGACAGGAAGAGACCTCTGCCACCTGCTCGAGGCACCGCTTCACCAATCTCACCATAAGGGTGGACATTAATTGTGATGGAAAATGACATTCCCCTCTCACACACACTCATATCCCCAAACTCGGATCTACACACTCAGTAAATCTTCATTTGGTCGCTGTGAGGGAGACTGTGGAGGTTGATAATGTTCGTGAAAGAGAGATCCTTCTATTTCATTTCTCGTATTCTTCTTCTCCCACTTGCTCGGCCCCTTAAGGACTCTGCCTGTAAAACCTTATCTTCTTTTTTCAGGCCATTCACCTTTTCTCACTGCATTTGGGATGAGAGAATGTGTTTAAATTTTAATTTAGCATTTGAACTTGTCATTATTCTCACAAATCACATACCTAAATCTCTTATAAAACGGCAGGCTTAAAAGTGGACAAAGCAAATTCTCCAGTCCACTTTTCCCAGATGGATTGTGCGTTGTCATGAAGTGCAGGTTTGCAGTGAACTTTGTGAACCACAGAGACATCTTGACGGGCAAAAAGCGCAGGCTGTGGCAAAGGTTCTGCTTCAGTTTGGGATGACCTGCTCCAAGCTGTCATTACAGAGAAAAAAGCAATCTCAAATGATCAATATATTACCATTTTCTTCTTTTTTTATAGTATCCACCTATTCCCAAAGTTTGGTTTGTTCACCCTTTCACCTGGTGTTCTTGCTATTTTCACCATTAGTTGAGGAAAGTTTAGTTTCAAGACATTTCTGTCTAAAGTCATGATGACAGAATTTTTATTTCTGTATAAACATGTATCCCTAACAAAATGCATTGGTGGAGGTATTTTTACATTGTTACTTCACTTAAGTACATTTACACTTAAGTATTTTTTTAGTTTTTTAGCTCACTACACACTCCAAAGCATTATATCAGACTTTTTACTCCACTGCATTTCATAAACAAATATTTAGTTATTTCAAACTGTAGATGTGTGGCATGTAACTCCATATAGCATTGTGAACAAGTTGACCTGCTGAATCGCAAATCACATTGAAAGATCCTTAAATTGGACTGATATGATTGAAGCTCTCAAGTCAAAAACTCACTGATTCAATGATACGGTCAGACTGAGTCTCCAGTTAAAAATTAACTGAAAAGTTCATGTCTGACTCAAAATGTGCTTATTGTAAATGAAAATCATGTTTGTCATGACTGTCAGCAATTTGTGAACTAAATCTGCTCTTTTAACCGCAAGGCTGGATATCCATTCCACAGATTACACGTACTGTAATCATTCTGTTTGTGAAACCTTCAGCTTCCAAACACTGTTGAGCTTCAAAGTTTAATTTGCATTGCTGTTTTATTAACCCCTTTTTTTTAGCAAGTATATAAAAAAAAATGCTTGTAAATCTATTACATCAGTTGTAGGGGAGCGCAAGGCAAAACCTAATGCGGGGTCAAATGTAACACGGACCTTTTACATAGTTAGTCAGGGTCAAACAGGTTGTGTTTCCGCTCTTTTTCTCTTGCTGCCAGAAGACGGTCTCCCTCTGATTTGTGGAAAGTTTTGATACGATTTCGTGAAGATTCTGGACAAAGAGTGTCATACAACTTTTCAAATTTGAAGATTTATTTGTATATTTATTTTGCCACATTTAACTTTGTTGGACTTTCACAAACAATGTTGGAATTTACATTTAGATGTAGTCATTCAGACGCTTTTGTCCAAAGCGACTTACAAATTAGGACTAAATTAAGCGAGTCATGTGAAGAGGTAAAAACAACGCAATAAGTGCTCAAAATACTAAGTTCAGGCATTGCTCAGTTAAGTGCTCACGGAAGAGATGAGTTTTCAGTTGTCTTTTGAATATTGTCAGGGATATCTGCATTCCGGATGAGGGTGTGGAGATCATTCCACCAGCATGGAACCGTAAATGAGAATGTTCTGGAGAGTGATTTTATGGCTCTCTGTGATGGAACCACGAGCCGTCGCTCGTTGACCGATCATAGGCTTCTGGTAGGGACGTAGACTCGTAGGAGCGAGTGAAAGTAGGAGGGAGCTGAGCCTGTGATAGATCTGTATGCAAGCGTCAAGGCCTTGAACTTGATGCGAGCAGCGAGAGGTAGCCAGTGCAGAGAGATGAACAGAGGAGTGACGTGGGCCCTTTTGGGCTCGTTGAAGACAAGACGAGCTGCAGCATTCTGAATTATTTGTAGAGGTTTAGTTGCACATGATGGAAGTCCAGCCAGAAGACCATTGCAGTAGTCAAGCCTAGATATGACCAGGGCCTGGACGAGAAGTTGTGTTGCATGCTCAGTTAGGAAAGGCCTGATCTTCCTGATGTTGTGCAGTGCAAACCGGCATGATCGAGCAGTCTTTGTAATTTGGTCTGTGAAGGTCAGCTGGTCATCCAATATTACTCCAAGATTTCTGACCAACCTTGATGGGTTGATTGATGATGAATCTAGCTGGATGGTGAAGTCGTGCTATATTGGCAGGGAGGACGAGAAGCTCAGTTTTTGTCAGGTTGAGCTGCAGGTGATGTTCCTTCATCCATGCCGAGATGTCCGCCAGACAACTTGAGATACGTGCAGCTACTGTGGAATCATCTGGTTGAAATAAGAGGAAGAGCTGTGTGTCATCAGCATGGCAATGGTAAGAGAAACCATGTGCCTGTATGATGTGTCCCAGTGATGTGGTGTAGATGGAGAAGAGGAGGGGTCCAATAACTGAACCCTGAGGAACCCCTGTGGTCAGTTGATGTGCTTTGGATACCTCGCCTCTCCATGCAACCTTGAAGGACCTACCTGTGAGATAGGACTAAAACCAGTGGAGAGGAGTACCTATGATGCCCAGTGATGAAAGGGTGGACATAAGGATCTGATGATTCACAGTGTCGAAGGCAGCAGACAGATCCAGGAGAATGAGAACTGAAGATTTGGAAGCACCTTGTGCGATCCGTAGGGCTTCTGTGACCGACAGTAATGCAGTCTCGGTTGAATGCCCTTTCTTGAAGCCAGATTGGTTGACATCCAGCTGGTTGTTCAGAGACAGGAAGGATGTTACTTGGTTGAAAGCAACTCGTTCAAGTATTTTCGCAATGAATGGTAGGAGAGAGACAGGTCTGTAATTCTCTACAAGGGATGTGTTTAATGTTGTTTTTTTAAGCAATGGAGTTACCCGAGCCTGCTTGAATGCAGTAGGGAAAATGCCAGTATAAAGGGATGAGTTGATGATGTGTGTGAGTGCTGGTAGAAGTGTGGGAGAGATGGCTTGTAGAAGGTGTGATGGGATGGGGTCTAGAGGGAAAGTGGTAGGATATGATGAATTTAAATGTCAAAGTATGATTTTTTTTCACATTTGTTTACTATGCATTGATCACTTGTTTATTTTATTAAAAATATAGCCTGTTTTCCATGCATTAGACCCTTTAAAATGTGTTTTTATTATTATTACTATTATTATTATTATTATTATTATTAATAATAATTTTGCATGCAGCTGCCACACACAAATATAATTGCAATTACAATATTTGATGATTTTATTTATTTATTTATTTATTGCAAAACTGTGCAGCCCTTTCCTATATCTCTATCCATGATATTGATCCATAAAAGAAGGATGATTGGATGAGGTATGGATATCTATCTATACAGATGTACAAACAATATCAAACTATACAGATACAATAGTACTGAATTATGTGTGTTACACACAAGTGTTACAACTAACCGCTCTCTCTGTTACAATTAACCCTGCATATGGGGTAAGTTGTAACATTTGCACTTCTGTCACTTTCAGTGCAACTGTACAAAAATGTTAGGTCCTAGAAAAAAACGTTAAGTGTTCATTTGTAGCAGAGATGTGTATATGGTGCTTGTGTAAAAAAAAGATTAATCTAACTTAATTATTTTTTAAATAGTTGAGCCAAAACCAAAATGTGTTAGGTTGTGTCCTGCTCTCCCCTATATGAAGATAATTATGTGGCACTTCCTTATGACCGTAATTAGTGCGATTGGGAGAGAGGACTGTTATGCAGTTATTTTATGTTATGATCTGTGACTTGAGTAGTTTTAGCACAAATGCAAAAGAAATGAGATCATCAATCAAGGCCAGATTAGCCCCCTGTGGAGAAAATGCAGGGACTTCAGAAAACACATAAAGGGAGAAACAAATAAACAGACAAATAAAAAGATAATCGACTAGATGAATGGGTAGGCAGGAGGAAATGGAAAGAAATTGAAGTTGAGTGACAAAAACAATAGATGAGGCGAGAAATGTTGAGTTTAAGCCGAAGGGTAATTTGATGTGAGTGCGTGTGTGAGAGAGAGAGAGAGAGAGAGAGAGAGAGAGAGAGACAGAGAGACAGAGAGAGAGAAGAAAAAGGAAAGAAAAGAAATTTTCATTTGGAAAAGAAAAATAACCATGAGCAAAAAAGTGGATATATAAATGAAAAGACCTGCATTGTACACAACTCACAAAAGAGTGATGCGGGAAAATACAAAATAGCAAACAATGTGGAGGGGGAAAGAACGGAGTTGAATACGTAGATCATAGTCAGGTGAATGCTTTCATTTTTGTTTGATGTCAGCCAAACAAAAGGTGGTTTCAAAACACACGGGCCATTACATACAAGCCTCTGCTCTAGAGACATGCATTAGAAATTAAATTTGTTTCAGCCAGCCCCTCTCAACACCACTGACAGATAATGTGTTCAAAACGGACAGTCTCTATTCTCTAGCTCACGGTTGCTATTGAATCACCGAACAATGGATACTATGTAAAAACCTTTGTAATTAGCTATGTTTTCTGAAGCATAAATCTCCATTACTTTTTTTCATACTTGGGGTTATGGGTCTGAAATAAACCTATAACCGTAAACTTTGGTGTGTACATCATCCTGAAACCATTTCGCTATATATGGACATAAGTGATGATGCTATCATGTTTATAAACAATCAGACAAATAATGTTTGCCTGGTGGATGAAAAAAATAGGTGAAAAGACTTCCGAATTGCTTCCGAAATCTTATCAGGCAATGACTTTTCAGGCAGCGTTTGCACACAAAGGTACATCACAAAACTGATTTCAGATAGACTTCTGAGGCAGCATAACAGTTTAATGATACGCCAAATAAAGAGAGCTTAGTGATTTTTTTTTTTACTCCAATACTAATAAAGTCTCAATAAAAATGACATCAAAAGTGGAAAACATTGATCAAAAATTTACATTACTCACAAACTGACCACCAACCACAAATTTCAGACACCAGAATGGAATGCACAGTATTATGGGATGTTTAAGGCATGCAGCGAAGAGTGTTGCCTTCAAAAATCGATTAGATGAAGGTCTCACTAGAGAGAATGTGACACTATCATTGGATTCGGATGTGCCTTGGTGCATTCCATCTTTTGGAAATAGCCTCAATCTAAATTTATTTTGAAGCAGGGACCTATAAGTCATATAGAGAACAGAATGTCACAGATACTTTTTTGACTTGGGCCAGTGACAAACCATCCAAACTGCCTTTTTTTTTTTTTTGTCAGAGGCTTTTGTTGGGAGCCATCTTTACAGTATAACATTAGGCCATGTTCCAAATGGCTTAATATGGTCTCATGATCTTTGTTCGCACACATCTGCAATGTCCACAAGGCTATGGAGTGTCCCATTTGTCATCTCATGATTCAGGAGGGTGCTCAAGAGTGCCCCTTTCCAGTCACGATGAGCCACAGCTGACTATTATCCAGCATGCGACAAGGGGTGCAACCAAGGGTTTCTTTGACACATGTTTGGTTCGATTAAAACGAACCCTGGTGTGACTGCTCTGTTAGTGCGGTTCATTTGAATAAGCTGCCATCCGAACCCTGGTGTGCATCAAACAAGCGGACTGAGACTGCTGAAAAGATTGGTCCTGGTCCGCTTCCAAACAAACTCCGGTGCAGTTCGATTGATATGAATCCAACACAGACCAAAGACATGTACAAGAACAAAAAACAGGAAGATGAGACCCTAAAAAGGACAGAATACTCACGCATACCTGTTAAATAATAAATAATTTTTTGAGGGACATGCAGCACAAACCTTGGCACCAAACTGAACAAACACAATCATTTCATAGCTTGGTCTCATTAGAAAAAAGTACCCGTGGCAAAATATTTGCAAAACGCAAAATGCGTTGCGTCGTGCACGTTTCGCAACAGTTTCAAAGTGAAATGTCAAGTGAGTGGCGTTAAAATCGTGTTTATTTTTTTCCCGGAACAGATGAACGTGAATATGGCAACGTTTTATTACGTTGGAGTTTGTACGTGTCACCGCAGTTCTGAATTGAAATATCCGGTGAGTGGCGCTAAAAGCTTAATGCTCCATTTTAAAATAATGTACATCTACACTAAACCCTAAACCTACCCGATAGTGTTAACAAAAGCAAATGTGCAATAAAAAATCGTAATGCCATGGTTACAATGGCATTTTAGTTTGCTTTTGAACTCTTGTCTTTGAGGTCTTTTATCCTGACTCGTCTTTCAAGGGATTCATGTTTGAGCTCTCCGCATCACAAGAACAGTTCTGTAGCAGCTGAGCTACCGAGCAAGCTTGATACATTAGTAAAACCGGACATGGAGCTGGTTAAGTGATGCAAAGTCTTTATTCATCCACAATCTGCCCCTGTAATCATAATTGTATGTGAAAACGATTAAAAGTGCTTGCTGTTTTACTGCCTCTAGTGTACATTTCTGTTAGAAACTGCAGTGATATGTACCTGATGGTATAGGCTACATATTTTGTGGCACTGCAAAAAAAAAGTGTACAGAGGTACGTATTTCTATGAGACCAGGTTGCAATTTTTTATTTTTTTTTTACCATGTATGGTATGGTTACAGTTAACATAAATTAGCAGGTGTTTTTCTGTTCCAACAATAGGCATGGCATTCAGATTTGTGTGAGTAAGCACCTCACATTTTCTTCAGAAAAAAAAAGTAAATATCTAGTTGTTAAGTTTGTTATTATGTAAAATGTTCATCATTAAATTCATAGACTGGAAAAAGACAAGATGGTTTGAATATTAAAAGGAAAATCTTTTGAAACCAAACTGAAACTACTCCATCTAAACTGGAATAGTTCATTTTACCAAGCATGGCAAAATGACTTTGTGTGATATGTGTGGGAGCTTTCTGGGAAAGCAGTACCATGAGACTGATAAGGCTATTATATTATGATTGTAGATGGGTCGTAAAAATTTTCTGTTCTCTCTGTCAATCTGAGAAGTATTGTATCAGAGCTGGTACAGGCTCACTCTCTCTCCATTTCTCACTGCAGCTCTCCATCCTCCATAGTAAAAAGGTTATTTTTCCTGAGAGCGGCTCTCTTGACAGAGCGTTCACTTCGTCCTTCTTGGCACTCTTCTTTTCTGTCTCATCGTTTCTGGGTCCTTTCACCATCTCTATCGCTCTATCTCTCTCCTCTTATTCATACTCTCCAAAATTCGAAAGGTTAGCCTTGAGTGTGTTATCTCTCTCACTCTTTTTCTCTCTCTGTAGTGTTAAAGGCCTGAAAGGTTAACAGCAGCCCATTAGGAGGTAATAGACTCCACGCTGACTCCTTATGTAATACACAAATTCACATTCTCTATCTTGATGGTGTGAGGCTGCTAATGGACTTTACCTCTGATCTGTTTTATTGTCTTTTAATTATTTTATTTGTCTTTTATTTAATAGCTTTTATTTACTTTGTTTATATTATTTGGTGGCTGAACTTGATGTTTTGTGTACAGTGGTGTGCGAAGTCCTCACATTTTTTTATAGATCAAAAGTACATTTCTGTCCCTGTTACTCTTAATTTTCCTGGTTAAATAACATAAAAAGGGATTCTCTCAAATTAAATTATATTTTGTATTTTAACAACAACTATGTAATGTTCTATTTATTGAAACAAAGTCACAGACAGAAACGAAGATGTACCTTAGCTGATAGCTCACTAAAACCCCCACAGTCATCATGTTTTCAGGCCATTTCAAGTTTGATTTTGACGTGATATAAAGCGGTGAAATCTAAGTGGTTGAGTTGTTTTCTTACACTTTAATTCCTATTAACAGCATCATTATTTTCATTCAGGCCGATTCGAGACATTCCCCCATTCATTCTCAATTACCCCCATCAAACTTACCGCATGCTGTTAAAGTCAATGGCCAAAAGGAGAATGTTTCTAGAGTGTTTTATGCTTATCAGTAAAGCGTGATAAAGCTTTCTTTCAGCTCATGTTTCAAATTGTGAAAAATAACTGTACTTATTGTATTAAAAGTGCACTTGTAGTATAACTCAGATATTAAAAGTGAATTATAAAAACTGTAGAGGCACTTGCACATAATATAATTTTACTGAAATAAAAGGACAGTTAAGTGTACTTAAAAAGAGTACACTTTCATGCTTATGTTTCTAGTACACTTTTTAAAAGTGCACTTGTAATAATGCCAAATTAAAAAAATTATGTTGGCTTAAAATCATTATATTAAATTTTTTGCTGTGTTTTAAATTATACTTGTTACACACATAAATTATAAAGTAATAAATTATCATTTTAACTGTAGTGTTGTCACGGGTGGTTGCAGGAAGGCAGATGAAGATGAGAATATATTTCCAACACGAAGGTTTAAGTGTAATAATATAAATGATAGTAGAACAGGCAGCAACACACACCATACACAACGTAGATCGGACGAAGACTGACTGAACATACGAAACTTAAATGCAAACACAGATGGCGATGATTAACTGAACACAGGTGATAAAATTGAACTGATAATGACAATGAAGATTACATGTGACATGTGATGACAGGCAGACAAGTCCAATGAGAACAATCTAAACAAAACACAACTGTGAGAAGGGCTGGAGAAGGCAGGCAGATTACAGGGAGAAAAAGAAGAGGGTCCAGGCAGAAGGAAGGTGTATCCAGCGGGAAGACTCGTGACCCATGGTGGAGCCGATGGAGGGAGGAGCCATGGAGGCTGAAGGGATGAAGGTTTCAGGGCGATGACAGACTGAGGCAGAACCGATGAGGGAGGATGACAGGGAGAAGACGGAGGTTTGCTGGGCCATGGTGGAGCAGAGGGTTCAGAGGGACACGGGGAAGCCGCTGGCTCAGGTGACTGAGGCATAGACAGGGACACAGAAGGGTGTGGTGAAGACAGAGGGACAGAGGACCAACGAGGAGTAGAAGGGAGTGCAGAGTCCAAAGGAGCCGGGGTGACGAATGGACGAGGCGAAGCCAGAGGATGAGCGGGCACCGGGCCTACTGGGGGCAGACTGGGACTGACGAAGAAGGCACAGGAACAGGTTCAGTCGATGTGGCGATGAAGATGGCTGTTGTTTGTGGTTGAGCGGCAAATATCATCATCAGCCTCACCTACGGTTAAGGCTGGGCCACTCAACCACAGCACATGATCCAATATTACATTTAATATATTTTAAGTGAAATAAATTGTAACTTCATCATTACAAATGTGTAATTACAAATATATTTAAATACATGCCATACAATTTTAAAGAGAAATTACATTAAAGCACATTTTAGATTAGTATAAATGCTTGTCAGTACACTTAAACCATATTTCAAGGACAATATGAATAATTATTAACTTAAAAATAAAGATTTACTTAGTCCTATGTAAGTGGGTTTAACAATAGCTTACTCTAAAGTTCAGCTAATCGCATTTAATTACTTTTTTTTTATTTGCATTTAACATGCAATTTCAGTGTCTGAAAACATTACATTCAGTTCGTACTATATTATTTCCATATATTATTATATATTATTTCCGTAATAAGTACTCTTTTAAAAGTACACTGTTTTCCACAAGAGTTATGTTTTTATAAACTTCAAAATACTGCTGGTAAACAAATAAATCCAAGTGCTTCAGTGGAATACAGTATATATCCAGTAGAGAACAACTGGATTCATTGCCCTATTGGCTGAGTCAGAAGGCTCAAAGGAGTCCAAATCCCTAAGGTGCACGCCAGCAACGCGATCATTAACCAGAGCTTCTTGAGAACAGGGCCTCAACAGGATGACTCTAAAGAGAGGAAGCCGAACTACGGTCATATTCAGGCCAGCGTCCACACAGAGAGCCTAACACTCAAAACTTCTGATCAGGTAGCCCTGAAGTGTGGAGGCCTCAGAAAAGTGGCCTAGCATCACTCTAACCAGGGGCATCCCAGAGTGGAGGTCTCAGTATAACGACTCTCACAATGAGAGAAGGCCTAGCAACACTCCAGACTAGGGTCAGTAGTCATGGAGGCTCCTAAAGAGCCTACAACCTAGTGTACTACCCTTCTGCCTAGCCGAGCTCTAGGAGCGCAGGCCTCAGTAAGACAACTCTCTAAATTGAGAGGAGACCTAACAACGCCTCACACTCAGGACATCTTGCAAGGAGGTTCACAGAGAGCCTACCACTCGAAATCGCTATCCTAGCGGAGCTCTAGGGAACAGAGGCCTCAATAAAGATAACTCTCTCAAGTGAGAGGAGGCCTAACAAAGCTCACAGTAGCCAATGAGTTTCAAGAGAGCCCAACAACTTAGCAAACATTAGCCGAACTCTAGGAGCGGAGGCCTCAGCATGATGACTCTCTAAAAAATCGAGAGGAGACCTAACAACGCCCCACACTCAGGATACCTGCAAGGAGACTCACATAGAGCTTACAACGATCAATTACTATCCTAGCAGAGCTCAGGGAAGCGGAGGCCTCAAAGATAACTCTCTAGCGAGAGGAGGCCTAACAAAGCTCACAGTAGCCAAGGAGTGTCAAGAGAACCTAACAACTTAGCCGAGCTCTAGGAGCGGAGACCTCAGCATGATGAGACTTTAAATCGAGAGGAGACCTAACAACGCCCCATACTCAGGACATTTTGCGAGGAGGCTCACAGAGAGCCTACAACTCGCAATTGCCGCCTGGTCGAGCTCTGAGGACGAAGGCCTCAACATGACGACCCTCAAGGTGAGAGGACTACATCCAACACCCAGGACAGATTACCAAGGAGCCTCACAGAGAGCCTAGCTAATTGATATTGCTATCCAGGCGGAGCTCTGAGGAGCGAAGGCCTCTACAAAGTGAAAGGAGGCCTACCAATGCTCCATAGTACAGGCAGTAACCAAGGAGGCTAAAAGGGAGCCTAACGACTCAGCACTACCTCCTGGTAGAGCCCTGAGGATGGAGGCATCAGCATGACGACTCTCTAAAGTGAGAGGCCTTGAAACTTAGCTCCTGGCTGAGCTCATGGAATGGAGGCCTCAGATCTACATCCTATGCCTGTCAAGGAGGTTACATAATAGGGCCAATAGCTTGACACAATATTAGGCAGAGCTCAGGGGAGCAGAAGCCTCCAACAGAACCACTCTTCATTGTGAGTGGAGGCCTAGGAATGATCTGGCTAAGTGCAGTAGCAGATTGGTAAAATCCTTGGGGAGCAGAGGACCCTGCTTTAAGACCCTCAGTAGTGGGGCAGGGTTCCTCTACACTCAACTCTGAAGACTTGCTTACCAAGGGGAGCTTGCAAAGAGCTAGTTACTACCACTCAATACGGCTGTCTTAATGGATATGTGATATGTCCAGGATCTCTAGACTGCAGCACTTCCAAAGGTGCCTTACAATGAAAAGGGTTGCAAATTCCAGGCAAAACCCACTTCTCGCCAGGTTCTAGGAGATTCGAAAACTCTCATGGGGGATCAGAAGACCATACTTTAAGACCCTAACCACAGGGGAGAGTTCTACTCTACACTCGACCCTGTCTATGAGTGCATTCAGCTCCTTTGAGAACTGAACGTGCATGCTCTACACCTATGCACATAACGCACTTTTATACTCTCGGGCGCAGAAGTAGTGACGTCACGGACTGTCGTCGGCCAATGAAATTGTCGTGTTTAAACACTTGCTTCAGACACCATTTGAAAGGGAACCCGCCTGCGTCAATAGACTTTGTGGAATGATAAGTGTGATATGTGATTTAAGGTGGAACGTATTAGTTGGAACGTAAGTTATTTTGATGGGGATGTGTACAGAATGAATTGCTGCAGGGTTAAGCCAGCTTTGCCCTGTGAGACACTGTAAATTGGGAATGACATTAATGGTTCAGTATGGCACATAGACTGTGTTATCCTGCTGCAAAATGATCTAAATTCAAGACCCAGGAAGCGAGCAGCCAGCTCACCGTGAATAATGACAAACAACCGTCTGTGTGTATGTGTGTGATTGAAGACTGGCAACTGATGGTTTATACAATAATTAAGTGTGTTTATTCTGAGTCCAGTGCCCATTTAGGGTGTCAGCATGGCACTCTGTAAAATGCAGCTGGCAGAGGAAAAGAGAAGGCACTGTGCCATCATTTATCTCTGAAGGAGGAAAAGAGAATGTGCTGGAGGGAGGAAATGGACACTGGGAAAATATAAGCAATGTTGCCAGAGAGAGAGATACCCCAATATTAGTCACCATGACTCTATACCAGACGAGACACAATGGATATGATGATCTAGTTTGAATTTCTCTGTATTGACAGGGTTATTTATTAGCAACATTGTCTTTAACCTGATTAACCATGTTATTTTTAGAAATTTAGTGCATTTTTATAGGGCAGTTTCATAACAAATGTTTTGTTTGAGAGAAGAGGATTTAATACCATAATCAAGTTTATGACCTTCTGCATAGTTTCATGAAAGACCATTTTATATTTATGGCTATTTAATTTCATAAGTTGCCGTAAACCAGAATTATTCATTGTCTTTTCTCTTTAAATAGCCTCATCTCTTCACAGCTAATTAAATTAAAAATAATTTCTGAACCAAATGTCTAATTGTCAAATGCTACCATTGCCCTTTATGCCCTTTAGATATTGTAGACATTTTCTGAATGAGACATAAACCATCATGATACAGACTTAGAATAGCTGTATCTTACCTTTTAATGTTCTGAACACCATAATGTATTAATTTGAATAATTTTGAATGCATTTCTGAATGCTTTGAAAGAAAGAAATACTTTTATTCAGCTAGGTTCATTAAATTGATCAAAATTTGACAGTAAATTCTTTAACATTTGTAACAAACCATTTCTGTTTCATATAAAGGATGTTCTTTTGAATTTTCTGTTCATCAAAGCATCAGTTTTCATAAAAATATACAGCAGCACAATTGTTTTCAGTATTGATTAGAAATATTTCTTGAGCTGCAAATCATGATTTCTGAAGGATCATGTGACACTGAATACTATATGCTGAGTAATAATGCTGAAAATTCTGCTTTGCATCACATGAATATATTGCATTTATCAACAGAAAATCTTAAATCGTAATGATATTTAACAAATATTACTGTTTTTACTGCATTTTAATCAAATAAATGCAGCCGGGATTAGCATAAGAGATTTCTTTCAAAAACATTTTGAGTCGGGTCTTATTGACCCGAACTTTTGGATGGTATTGTATATTCATTTATTATTTAATGCATGGATTATATATATTTTTTTCTATGCTGGTAAATATATATATATATATATATATATATATATATCTGTAATTGGAAATCATCAATTATATGTATAAACCAAACGATAAAAATAAAAGGTTGCATATACAAACTCTGTATCAACTTATAAGATCCACCAGAAAGCTCAGAATCGATAGAGAATCAATACTCAGTACTCCTTTTCCATCAGTGACTATTTTACATACAGTTATTTGATTTAAATGATGTGCCAATAACAGCAAAACAACAAATATTGTGGGTAAACATGCAAGATCCATCTCTGATATATCACAGCAAATTATGTAAAAAATTTGCTGTGATATATCAGAGATTGATCTTGCTGAGATAGAGGGTAATATCCAAGCACATCCAGATCAGAAATACATTACTGTCTATAAGCATCCTGCATTTAGCACTTGTCTGAGAATCTGATCAGTTGTGATTGTTTGGTGGTGGTGGAACGTGACAAAGCTTGTAGTGAGTTATGACTGGTTGATCCCACTCGCTGAGCCCCAATTTAAACATTGCTAACTCTGATGTGCAGGTACACGCTTCATACTGGACTGAACCAGAACAGATTTCCAGGATTTCTAGTGCTATTTTCATTTTTCTTCTGCGTTCTTACACCTCCACACCCTTGCTCATGCTTTTTTCTTCCTTTGTGCTTTTTTTTCCCATTTAGATGTGGTCGGTTTTTGATGTTATGGTTTAAATGCATCAAAAGTCCTTGATTTTTCTTCTTTCCCCCACTTGTCAGGGTCTCCTACGTATGGTTGTCTGCACTCATTTTCATCACCTACTCTATCTGTCTCTTTTGATTGGAATTGTTCTCATGTTCGCACAGGGTTACTTAAAACTGAACTGAGCTGCAGTGTTCTGCAAAACTGGTGTTACTCAGAATTTAAAGCATCATATCTTTTCACCTTGTGAGAGATTTTCATTGAGTAAAATATGCTAAAACCCTTTACCTGAATAGTGTGGATACTTGTGAATTTGTGTACATATTTGTATAGTTATATATCTTTGTTGATGTTGTTTCGGTAGGTTTATTTGTTGGTTTGGTACTCTGTTTTACAGGACTGCACACTTGTATATCTTCACTGCTGGACTATTGGATTTTCAGAGCACTTGTAAATAAACACCAGCATACTCTGAAGAGTATTTATGGGTTGAGCCATCATTTTGGGTTTTTTTGGACCTTAAAGTTCCCCTGTGGAGGAAATCAAGCTTTTACTGTTGTCTATGTGGTGTTTTTAATATGCTTTAAGACAAACCATGTACAAATGCAAAAGTCAACACCATTGCTGAGTATTTTTTCCTTAAAACTACAGAAAAACCAAAGACAGTCTCAAAAACACGGTTTGAAATCGCTGGTGTTTCTGACATCACAAACTACCTTGTAACCAATCACATGAACGTATGATCGTCAACGGGTGGATCTCTGAGCTGGTGAGAGTGAGTGGAGGCAAGCTAATTTACATATTCATAGAACCGCGTATACTAAATGAGGCAAGGGTGTAGAGTGTTATTATAGTGTAGGATGTAAGTTATTTTAAGGCATGTAAAAAAAAAATTAAAGGAATTATTTTTTTTTAAGTGTCATTTTGGTGATCAACGATGAGTATTAAGGGATAAAATTATTAATTACAGGGGGACTTTAACACGTCCCACAGTAAACTCGAGGGTACTCAGTCCGGGGCCTGCCAAAAGTCTCCTGCATCATTGAGTTATAAGTTATTATATATATATATATATATATATATATATATATATATATATATATATATATATATATATATATATATACATATACATATACATATACATATACATATACATATACATATACAATCCAAGATGGTGGTCCATACATGATTCAAGGTCATTGTAAAACTAGTTATATATATGTAAAAAAAGTTATAATAATAATAATAAAAACATTTTTTATTTATTTTTTATTGAAAGTTTCTAGTTATATATATATCAAATCAAATATCAATTCCAAAAAGGCTCATTCTTGGAAGCTAAAATAATTAGTAACATATAAAAAGCAAAAAAAAAATATTAAATTATATTAAAATTAATTAAAAAATATGTTTTGTTTTTGTCAAGTGTTACAATTTCCCTCCACCATTGTTATGGAGGCGATTATATTTTATTTTAATGTTTTAGGTCTTTGTCTTTTTCTACACACAGTTCAATTCCATGGGCAGACTCAATACAGCTGGAATATTTAATGCAACCTTGCCATGATCCATTTAGGTTTGATCTTTTTTTGTATAACATGCACAGTATGAAGCCTACATTCCCTGCTGCTTTTAGGTATTAGGGGCCCGATCAAACATAATAATGGGAAACGTCTCAGGTTACATATGTCAGGTTACGAGCTTTCTCAGGGAATGAGATGCTGCGTCGAGACACTTTGGGAACGCCCCTGCGTGATTGCGTCGTGAAGCACGTATATAATCAGTCCAATGGAAAGACGAGACGTCATAGGCGGGTGACGTCATCGACCAGGAAACTATAAAGCCCACTTGCTCATCCTCTGCTTGGATGCAGGGTAACCTTTTCTGGGTGACCCGAAACAGACGAATAGTTGATCAGATTTACGCCACAGGGCAGCTCTGTGTGCGTAACCATCCAAAGTTCGCACAAGGCACAGCAGATTAAGTTTTTCCTGATCTGGTGTATTAAAATGTGGAGGACAGAAAGCCTGCTGCACAATTGGGCTCGTAACATTAGTAGGGACCTTAGGAATATAGCCCGGCCTAGGGTGAAGAAAGGCTTTCACCATACCAGGTGCGAATTCTAGGCATGAAGGAGCAACCGACAAGGCTTGAAAATCTCCAATTCTCTTGATAGAAGAAATAGCAATGAGAAATAGAGTTTTTAGAGTAAGGAACTTTTCTGAAACCTCTTCAATGGGCTCGAAGGGAGCCAAAGCCAGGCCTTCCAGTACAACGGCCAAATCCCAAGCCGGTGCTCTAGTGCGCAGTGCAGGCCTCAGCCTCAGTGTGCCACGAAGAAAACGAGTAATGAGAGGATCTCTTCCCAAAGATGCACCACCCAGAGGAGTGTGGAAAGCAGATATAGCCACCACATACACTTTCAAGGTGGAAGGAGATAATCCAGCAGAGAAACGTTCTTGCAGATAATCAAGTACTGTACCAACGGGGCAGTTAACAGGACTCAGTAGGCATTCTACGCACCAAGCAAAGAACAGTTTCCATTTCAGTGCATACAGTCTTCTCATGGAGGGAGCTCTAGATTGGAGTATGGTCTCCAAAACCTCGGTCGAGAGACCTGATTCTATGAGCTGGGCCCCCTCAGGGGCCAAGCCTACAGTTTCCATAACTCCGGGCGAGGGTGAAAAATAGTGCCCCCTGCTTGGGACAGTAGGTCCCTCCTGATCGGAATCTTTATTGGAGAGCCGTCCAGAAGGGACACCAGGTCCGAGAACCAAACTCGGGCCGGCCAGTACGGGGCTACTAATAACAGACAGGCCCCTTCCTGGCGAACCCTCTCCAGAACTCCCGGGAGCAAAGATATCGGAGGAAAAGCGACCAGGTGTGGCCTCCGCCACACCTAAACCATCGCATCCAGCCTGTAATTTGTGCTGATGACAATTGTGCCCGCATCTTTGTCGAATCCCATACCACACCTAGAAAAGTGGTCCTCTGAGAGGGAGGAGAAAACTCTTCTAGGCGTTGAGCCTCAACCCCAGCATCTTTATGTGAGACAGAATGACATCTCGATGCCGAACTGCCATCTGCTCGGATTGAGCTAAAATCAACCAATCGTCGATGTAATTCAACACGCCGATGCCCTGGAGTCTCAGGGGAGCCAAAGCTGCATTTCACGCATTTCTAGGCTGAACGGAAGAACCCGATATTGGTATGCTTCACACCCAAAAGCGAACCTCGGGAACTTCCTGTGATGAGAATGGATGGATACATGGAAGTAAGCGTCCTTCAAGACTATCATGACAAACCAGTCCTTGGACTGAATCTGTGACACGATCTGTTTGAGTGTAAGCATCTTGAACTTGTGTTTCTGAACCCTGCGGTATAGTTGGCGCAGATCTAGAATAGGACACAACCCCCCATCCTTTTTTGGAACAATGAAGTAACGGTTGTAAAACCCTGACTCCCTGCTGGGAGGAGGAACCCTTTCTATAGCCCCCTTTCGTAGAAGAGTCTGTACTTCCTGCTCCATAACCAGAGCCTGCTCAGGGTCCACCACCATGGGGAAGACCCCTAGAAATCTGTGCAGACGATAACCGAACTGAATTCTGTAACCCTTTTCTATTATATGCAGGACCCAATGAGATATATTTGGCAGTAGTTTCCACGCTGCCAGATATTCTACTAAGGGAACCAGTTTCTCGAGACTGGCCTCTGGATTTGGTCGAACAGTCACTTCGGTGCCCTGAAGTGGCGAACCGGCAGGGAACAATCTAACTGACTGTTCTACGACCCTCCTCGGAGGATTGATGAGATGTGCAGGCACCTCGGCGCCCTGAAGCGGTGAACCAGCAGGGAACAACCGAACTGACTGCTTTACAACCCTCCTCGGAGGATCGTTTGGGGACGCTGACACCTCAGTGCCCTGAAGCGGCGAACCGGCAGGGAACAACCGAACGGGCAGTGCTGCAACCCTCCTCAGAAAGTCGCCCCCCAGACGGTGCCGAGGAGAAACGAGCACCCATCTCTCCCCGGAGGGGACCACCCTCAGAAGCTTGATAGCCTCGGCATCAGGACTTCTTCTTTGTCGAAGCCTTTTTAGAGATGATGACAGATCTTGCCTGCCTCTAACAGGCTTCGACTGCGACCGCCACCCAGGCCCCCCTGATTGTGAAGGAGCCTGAGTGGCGATGCTTTGTTTTTGCTGCACTCTGTGCTGCAAGGAGCTTGTAGACGGCCGAGACTGCTCCCGCCCAGCAGTCTCAGGGACATTAGACTGGCGAGCAAGAAACTTCTGGAACACCGCTGATTGCTTCTTCGCCTCCTGAAATCTATCAACGAAAGTGTTTACAGCTTCACTGAATAGACTCGAAGGCGAAAGCGGAAAAACTTTTCTTTTTATATTCATCTTGTTCCTCGGCTGGCCAGTCAATATTTAATTTGGCAAAAGCGCGAGTCACAACCTCCATAAGCTCCTCATCAACAGAGGTACGAGATGGTGAACTCTCATAATCCCCTGCATCAATGCTGACGACATCAAATTCCACAGAACTGGATAATTGCAGCATTGGTGCCTCATCCCGGTGAGAAGAAACTGCAGCGCGTGCTTCTCCCTGAGATAAGGCACTGGATCTGGCAAGTGAAGGCTGAGATAAGACTGGGCCCGTGTGAAACCCCGCTGTCAGATCCATTTGCGAACCCCAAGATGTCCGAACCGTCCTCCTCAAAGAACACTCGGCGGGAGCGGAGCGTCCTCACGGACAGCTTCTCGCAATGCTCATAGTAAGCTCCCTCGAGAACTGACTGGGCATGCTCCACTCCCAAACAAGCAACACAAATCTGATGTGTGTCCCCACCCGTGATGAAACGAGGGCAGGGAACAACACACCGCTTAAACTCTTGCTTGCTCGCCATTATTATTATATATATATATATATATCTTTCTGTGAAATATTGTGCTTGCAATGCCAGACAATGATAAATAGACATGGACAGTATACAGAGAGTGCTTGCTAAAGGCACAGAAGCTAGTGCGGTCTGTTTTTACAGATGTGCTTTATAGTTTCCTGGTCGATGACATCACCCGCCTATGACGTCTCGTCTTTCCATTGGACTGATTATACACGTGCTTCACGACGCAATCACGCAGGGGCGTTCCCACAGCTTCTCAACGCAGCTCGAGTTCCCTTGAAAGGGAACTACAAGCTATAAGTTTTCATTTGTCATCAGATACCATCAGCCTCCCAGAATCTATTTTTAGAAAATATAGTTATTGTGCTTTTTCAACAGCTGATATTTCCTATTTCATTCCAGTTTTATAAACCATTCTAAATAATACTTATTATAAAAAAGAGGTCTTTTCTTGTATTTTCTAGTATTTCTCTGCTGTCACTCAATTCAAAGCAAGACTGGAGACCATCCAGACCTCTGGACAGACCATTACAAAATATCTATCAGCAAAGGGCTACATGCAGTCTTGAGAAATTATGTTTTGGCTCAATGATCCAGACAATGCCTGGTTGTAAAAGGAGTCCTCAGGAATCTTGAAGTAAACAGCAGTCATTGGTTGAGAGGTAAGGCTCCTGAAGTTTTGTTGTGAAGAGACTACAATTTTCCTTATGTCCCTAAGAATGAATTAGGGGGATACTATTAGGATTACATATGAATTATTGATGTCCGGTATTTAAGTGTCTAAAACATTTGTGATTGGGTTTCTCCAACCCAAGACACGTCCCTGGGTTTGATTTTTATTAAAACTAAAAAATGTCTTCCTGTTATATAAGTTAACATATAGATAAAAACTCCCTTGGACTTTTATCATGCCTTGCAATATTTAGAGTGCATTTAAAGTGCATTTATTTTGACTAAAATGAGAGTAAATAAACAAACGATTTCAGTATTTATTGTGTGAAATAATATATATATATATATATATATATATATATATATATATACATATATTTTTATTTTTTACACATATTGTGACTGTTGTCTCCCTCAGTTGTGATTTTCTTTAATAAAAAGACAGCAGTGTCAGTGAAGAGCTATATGAAATATGCGATGTGATGTGTAAAATCAGAGAAATCTAGGCGAATATCTCTTGATACTGAATATCAAATCTCTTGATATCTCTTGAACAATTTTTGTAAAATGAACATTTGAAAATGTTACTTAGTATTCAAGATAAACGAGGTGTTACGGCTATTGAAGCAGCCTTTTTATTTGAAAAAGTTTAAAATGAAATTTCCACCACAGAACGATGATTGATGTGTTGAAAACTATTGAGATAGGAGAGAGTTAAATGAACTAAAAGTACCCATAAAAACATTTTAATTCACTACTTTAGTCACTGCATAGTTAATGTGATTTTCTCTTTTTCTTTGTTTCTATATCACCTTTTATACCAATAATCACCCCTCTTTTTCTCCAGGTTTAATGCTGTAATGAAAAAAAAAAAAAAAATGAAAAAACAATCTGTTGTACAGAGGCATTGTGGGTGTTCCTAAAAAAGAAGAACTCTCCTATTCCCAAGCACATTCATCATGCCCAATTCTATCCAATACTGGCTAATAGCAGATAATTAACAGCTTTATGATCAGAAGCACTGTCGCAGGAAGCTGGGGAGATACTCCATCCCTGAGGAATGGAACTGCAAACTCCACAGTTTTCTGTCTCAGGGTGCGGATGAGCTTTATTGCATAGAATATTCTGGAATGACACATGGCTCAATTTCTTTCTGTCCAGTCAGCACTATTCAAAAACACTGTAGACAAAACAGCTTTTCCCCAAGATGCTCTTGATTATCTCTTTCGGGCTCTAAAGGGGCTGTGGGAGTTGTAGCATGTTAAGCATTATATATTATTAGCTGATTCTGCTGCAAATCTTTTAGTGAAGACCATAGCTGGAAAGCCTATAAGTAGCACTGTTGCATTAATTTCAGTCATTATCTCAGCATGGTAGCAATGATGTTTTTCTGCAGTGTATAAAAACTGTCGTCTTCTAACTGGATTGAATTCGCTCCATAAATAGGACAAGATTTCTAGTGAATCACAGGGAAGTTAGCTACTGGAAACATGCCATATGAGCTAATGGCTTAAAAAAAAAAAAAAAAAAATGGAGACAAATTTTGATACAGTAGATATATTATATTAGTCTATCATAGTTCGAATAATTAGAACTCCATTAAAATTACCAGGCTGATCAATTAGCTTCACTAGCTATGTTTTGCTATGTTTGTCCAGCACCAAACCAGTATGGATTTCAGGATAAAGCCTGTCTTTTCAGCAGGGTAAATCCAGCTGATAATGTTCTGCAATGGATAAAATTGTCGAGTTTGGCTTAGCACCAGTGTTTACTTTCCATTTGCCTCACATGTTTACACTTTCACAGTACATTAACTGCTGTGGTTTAACTATGAAGGCCGTGAAAAGGCTTGAATGCATGTCAGTGTTGTTGGTGAGTAGTTTTGACTAAATGATTGCGTACGCCCGTGATGCATTCGCTTCACCTCTGGAGCAAAACATTAGAAATGTGTGATGGTGTTCAGACACTTCTCCTAATTGTTTGGGACATGTTGGCTGTACTGGTTGTTCTTTGCCAAGCCTTTTCTGTTTGCGGATCACATGTTTCACAAAACATAGAAATTGCTAGAGTACAAGCATTGGTCTGTTAAATATGTGTTTGATTCAGTGAGATATGTCCCAATTTATACATATATCTGTTAGCAACGTCCACAAAAATCAATCAAGACGTTTGACCAACCTTGAAAAGTTACTTTAATGAGCACATAAAAGTGCAGCAGTAATTTTCTCTCTCTGCTTCTTATTCTCTATCTCACTCCCTGCTCTGCTTCTCATCAATATGCAGCTCTCCAGAGAATTTGATCTATTTTACACCTGAAAGCCTTCGTTCAAGAAAAGAAGCAAGTTGGCCTCTCATCCATCCATTCCACTGTGATGTTAAGCATTTAGGTAACTCTTTATTCTAAACTCATGAATTTTTTATGAGTTAATATATGTAGTTTATAAAACATTATGTTATTAGTCTCACAAGAGTGGTGCATGATTAATGTTGATCTACACGAGGTATTAAAGTCATGATCAGACTCCTTAATTACCTGTAATGATGACAGAACTCCATCTTATACTGCAATCTTTAAAGCTGCAGGGTGTAATTTCCGTTTCAACAAAGGAAATGTAATGAAAAAATTTAAAATAATTACTGTTTTCAAACAGGTTTCCTAACAAAACTCTCCCTGCCTGCCATTGGTCAGACAAACAAGTAGCCCCACCCCAAACTCACGCCATTGGTTGAGCTGTTGCTGTGCCAGGCTTGTCAGGGTGAAACGGAGTAATTTTTTGATACATCACAGGGCCACAGGGCTATACTTTTTTTTTCAAACTATGATTGACCAATAGTTGTCTCTGCATATTAAACTTCAATTGGAGAAAGTATTTGAACACATAAAGAACATAAATAAAACAGAAAACTAATAATTCCTGCAGTGCGACTTGGTATAAAAAGGTAGCTTGCTGTGGAGTAAATTTAACACACTCTAACTATTTTATGTTTTGGCAAATTGGTGGCTAATTTGTATGAATTTTCATACATCATTCATATATTTTTATACGATCTGTTTATACCCCTCAGACGGTTAGGTTTAGGGATAGAGTTAGGAGTAAACTATCATACTTACTTACTTACTTACTTATTTACTTATTTATTTATTTATTTATTTATTTATTTATTTATTTATTTATTTATTAAATCTAATGTTTCACCAATCATTATTACATATTGGGGTCTTTAGCGAACCGGTCCTTATATCTAACACTCACAGCGATAATACAAAACTCTCCTGTAGTCATTATGTCAAAGCAATAACTAAATCAGCATACTATCATCTAAATGCTTTGTTTCCAGACAAGACTTAGAGAAACTTGTGCATGCTTTCATCACCAGCAGGGTGGATTATTGTAATGGACTCCTCACTGGCCTTCCCAAAAAGACCATAAGGCAGTTGCAGCTCATACAGAACGCTGCCGCTAGGATTCTGAGCAGAACCAGAAAATCTGAACATATCACACCAGTCCTCAGGTCTTTACATTGGCTCCCAGTTACATTTAGCGTTGATTTTAAAGTATTATTATTGGTAAATAAATCGCTCAATGGCCTGCAGATATTGAATATAAACCTAACAGAACACTCAGATCATTAGGATCACATCAACTAGAAATACCAAGGGTTCACTCTAAGCATGGCGAGTCCGCTTTTAGCTTTCCAGCCGCAGCTGGAACCAGCTTCCAGAAGTAATCAGATGTGCTCCTACAGTAGTCACATTCAAATCCAGACTCAAAACATTTCTGTTTAGCTGTGCATTTACTGAATGCGTATTGTGCCACTGTGCGTACGACTGATTACTTTTATTTCTGCATCTTTTGATTCTAAACTCAAATGGCACTGAAAATTGGATAAGAGACAAACATAAATTACTTAATTGGAGAAATTGAGAGATGAAACCATGCTGATGACCATGCTGATGTGGTGGAGTAGTGAGTTTGATGTGTCAATTAAACTCGAGGTACTGTGGGGCGCGGACTGGATCGACTCCATTCCTAGAGCTTCTGAACAAATGGGTTTTTTGGGGTGCGGACTGATGGTGCAGTGATCCCAAGGAGTCAGTCCTAGAGCTCCTCCTGTCTGATTTTAGGGAAAAATCGGGTCTATTGGAGACGTCAAATAGATTTTTTAGGCGCATCGAAAGATCACCACAGACACAGTACAATCCACATGGGATATTCTCACAGTATAACAAGCAGCTGTACAACATTTGATACACCAGTGTTTTGCCAGTTTATCTCTTTTAATTATATTTATAACTGTATGCACTGTACGTCCGACTGACTGCACTGTATTCTTCCTTTTGATTCTAAACTGAACTCAAATGGCACTGAGAATTGGGTAAGAGCTAAATGAGATACACCGGTGTTTTGCCAGATTAGAAGTTTATACTATGTATAATTTTTTTACTACTTTAATTCATTTTACTCTAATAAAATCATTTATCTCTTTTAATTCCTTATTTTTTAATTTCCCTTGCTTTTATTTTGTGCTTATTTTCTATGCAAAACACTTTGAATTGCCATAGTGTGATATTTTAATTCCTTTCTAAAGCATTATGAATAACTGTTTTAATTTTCCTTGCTTTTATTTTGTGATGTGCTATATAAATATAAATAAACTTGCCTTGCCTGGCCTTGCCTTGCCTCCTGATATTACAGTAACAATTACAGAAGAATAAAATAAAGCATATTTTGTAACATTTTGGACCTTGGAAGGGTTTAGTTTGAGCAGATGTTTTATACCATCATCACTGTCCTCATAAGAGCTCATTTGTACATTCAGTATCTGGCTCATATTCGCAATCTCAAAATATTTCTCAAAACATTAATTTCATTTTCAACATCTTGAAAATCAATATTTTGATCGCTGACAGCTTCTTCATCAGAAATGAATCACTACATCAAGTGACAGTGACACTAAACTTTGTTTGCGGTCAGTACTTGCTCTGCAGTAAATCACTGAGCCATTTCAAGTTTTGCTGATGATTCTTCCTATTCTTTTGTTTTCTGCCTGTGGTATTTTCTGCCTGCAACTAGGTGGGAAACGTCACTTTATCATTATGTATTAGACATTGCCACCTTATGGAATAAAGGTAAATTGCACTTATTCAGTCATCAAAGATTCAATTATTGTTCTGCAGAGAAAATATATACTTACACTGTTACACACCTCGGGTCGTTAGGGACCCTATACAATTTTTTATTGTGAAGACAGGCATTCAGTATTTTTTTCCTGTTATATTTTTTATAATGAATTGATTGAGGAATACTGAAAAGGTTGATGTCTAACTTTTTTTTTTTTTAAATGAATGAAGAGGAGGATAGTAAATGTCGTCCCGGGTCACTGAAGACCCGAGGTATGCTTTAACCTCAGCTAACTCAAATTAACAATGAGCAATTTTTTTTTTATTAACTTACATTAACAAAGATTGATACATACTGCAAGTCTTTTTTAGTTAATGTATTAACTAATGTTAACTAATGGGACTCCTATTGTAAAGTGTTACCAATCAAATTGTAAGAGTTAGCTTACATAACAATATAAAGTCATATGGATTTAATCTTGGAGTTTATTCAATTAAAAATTGTGATGTCAGTGATTACTTCAATATTTTGAGTTCTGCTAACCACTGTGAGTTTACTTGTAAACTCTAATAGTTCATTCACTCCCCTACAACCAATTGAAAAATTTGTTATGCACAACTGTAAAACTACTTCTTCAAAAATGCTTTGCTGCTGGTTGCCATATTTTCAAATGAATTCGGCTTTTTACTTTTTTTACAGTGTAATCGGTTTATCACTTGTTCTATTTCAGATAATTAATGTCACAGCTCAGACCTTTATAGATGTCCTTCTTAAACTCCTGATATCACGCTCCCTCGCTCTCCCTGGGAATGAAGAAAAATATTTTTATCTCTTGTTTTGTTGCAGTGTTTAATGTTTGTGCCTGCAGTAGATGGAACTCACATGTCTGCTGTTGGGCTGATTGTATTAGAGGATTATCATCAACCCCTCCTTGTTTTATATAGCCCATCACAAGACCTGGATCAACTAAATCTTCCCCTTTCTGTAACATTTGAACCTTGTCTGCTGGTCAGTTGATGTTTCAGTCAAGTGTGTAAGAGCAGATAGCAGATTGTATTATTTTATTACAGTGGTGGCTATGTCATTTAGACAGTGTGGCAATGCCGTTGATGTGACTGAAGTGTGTGTGCTGATATTAAAGATTGTTCACAAAGAATTGTGGTTTTAAATTACTTTTATGTGGTCGTGTCTTTAGCCACAGGTTCTTTTTTTATTATTAAGTTTTATCTTTCTACATAAAGAAGACACCAAGGAAAGCATGTGATGCCATCCAGTGAGTCAACCTTAATTGCAGCCATTACTTGAGTCTATTAAAACTATGAATCAGTGGCAGTGGCATAAATTTGTTTTAAAAAGTGGGTGGGACAGGTGGGGTGAGGGTTGCTAATACAATGCTAAATCAGATATATGTACAATAACATTACGATGTCCAGCATTTAAATAGTAGGCTACATGGGGTTTAATTTGTCGTTTAATGAGATGTAGCCTAATATATGTTGTCAGTGCCGAGAATTTTCGTGTGAATAAATACATAGATCCGCTTATTTGTCCAACATGTATCTTAATGGTCCAGTGGTAGAACTTTCGCCAAGCGTGTCAGAGGTTCTGGATTCTAAAGGCCAATTTATACTTCTGCGTCAGGTGCGCGCAGTAGGTACGGCGTAGCATACGCATAGACGTGTATCATACGTCGTACCCTTCGCCGTACCCTGACGCGCACCTCCTCAAAAATGTAACTACACGTCGCGACGACGCGGACCGCAAGATCTGTGATTGGTCGGCTTGTAGCATCACATTTCCTCCTACGCATTTCCGCCGTGTTCTTCTGCACTGCCCATCATTTTTAAATTTGGTTCAACCGTCAACAGGTTCACGGGTCGCACGTACCATCTCCTCCGACGCCTTCTCTCATTTCTGCCTTTTAGTTTTAGTAATTTCACTAAAATTAACTGTTTTTCCACCTCGATAAGCTCCAACTCCAACATGATCCGCTCTCTTTCAGTCGCTTAGTAGCCTAAACTCAAAACAGCCGCAAGAAATCTAAACACAGTGGAACATTAAAACCTGCCCCCGCCAACTAGCGTTTCGGCGGTGTAACTGCAGAGCAACACAGACATAACGCAGAAGTATAAATGCTCACGACGGCGTCGCCTACGTGCGTAGCCTACAACGTACACTACGGCGTACACTCGATGCAGAAGTATAAATTGGCCTTAGGGCCAATCTCATTTCTCTGTCTTACCCCTTCCCCTTCGCCTTTGTCTGCGTCTTCCCCTTGCCCCTCGATACCGAGTGAAGGGGGTAGGGGGGAAGAACATTCCTCTAAGAAATGAGACACCACTCGATTACAGTTTGCGTCATCTTCCCTTTTCGCTAGCTGGCTGCTACGTCAACAGAGGCTACAAGCGTTAACATAAACAAACGAAGATGCCGTCGTCTCAGGTTGTGATATCGATTTCCTGGGCTCTCTTTATCTTTGCACACTTGTGTGCCATCAGTCAAAGACATCGTAGAAGAAGATTGTTTCTCAGACGCATACGACTTCTTACGGATCAAGTCATGGTACGTATGTTTCATTGTATTTAACGGCGGCGCCGGCGACACCATAGCTAAGCAAAACATTAGCAACCGGCTAACGTTAGCCTACTATTCGTATGTTGTTGTAGCTACGATCTGAGGAAAACACATGCATTTTTATCCATGTATGCGTTAATTTTGTGATGTAGTTTGTAAGGAATAGTAATGTCAAGCAAATTCACTTCACACTGATTTCACCTAAAAACCATAATATGAAGTGTCATGTCATGGATTATCAGATAGCTCAGCTCGACAAATAGCGCTAGTTAACTAACATTAGCGATTCAAAACAAAAACATTACAATTAAAACCGCTTGAACATTTTATTAAAAGTATCATAAAACACGAGTGTCATAATTATAATATCAATTAAACTGCTGAAAATACTTACATTTGTGCGACTCCTTGACAGTTCGACGTTTAGCCATAAATAAGCTTGATGCCGGCACTTCTGAGAAATTCCTACCCCTCTCTTTCAAGTGTGGTCCTCCGCAAACTTCGTTTCAAGGGCTATGTAGCCCTACGCCTTGGCCCTAGCCCTTAATCAAAATGAGAATTGAGACACCACTTCCCCTCACATGAACGCACAAAAACGAGGGGGGGGGGGGGGGGGGGGGGTGGGGGTAAGAGTAAGGGGTAAGACAGAGAAATGAGACGCAGCCACTGATCTAGAATGTCATTATATAGATCAGTGGACGCAGCCTTAATCCGCACTCGTATAGTTTTTTTTTCTCGTATAGTTTTTTTTTGACCGATTAAAACCGATTATGTTCATCAGTGGTTTTAGCAGGGACACGTTTGTGTGCATTATGTTTTGTGATTTCACCAGAACGAATAGAGAGTATCTGCAACGGATTGAAGCGCGCGTCCGTGTGAAGACAGTGCGTCGTGTGCGCGAGCCACACGAGAAAACACTGTGCCACTGATCGCAGCGGCAATGAGCACTTTGATCACTTGACTTAAAAAACTCATTTCAGCGCTAGATCGTCTCTTATAACGAACAAAGTGAATGCTCTGCCAGTTAACTGGAGATGTTTTACTTATTTGTTGAATTGGTAAATTCGTGCCGCGAGATGTTTTAAAAAGTGGTGGGGACAATATCGACCCTGGCAAAAAGTGGTGGGGACATGTCCCACCCGTCCCACCCACAAATTACATCTATGATCAGTGGTTTCTTCAGAGGAGCTGAATTAAGGAATGTTTCAAGTTTCAAGTTAAAGTTTCAAGTTTATTTGTCACGTATACAAATGTCAGTGACAATTTGTACATTGAAATGTTTAGGTTGAGACTCATGCATGTGCAATATAATACAATACAATTTAGAGGAAGAAGTAAAAAAAAAGTAGATATTTACAGTAGAGTATATGTATTTATATGCAAAACAATTATATGCTTGTATGTTTGCTTTGTATATTAAAGTCCCCCGTAGTCAATCATTTTATCACTTACAACTCATCTTTGATAATCAAAATGACATCTTTAAAAAATAAATAATAATAATTATGTCTTAAAATAGCTTTAATGTAACTCTTGCTTCATTTAGTATACGCGGATCACACGTTGACGTGATTGGTAGTTTGTGATGTCAGAAACACCAGCGATTTCAAACCTCGTTTTTGAGACTGTCTTTGGTTCACTGCAGTTTTAAGAAGAAAATACTCAGCAATGTGGTGCTGACTTAGTTGCTGACTTATGAATTTGCTCATGGCTTGTCTTAAAGCATATTAAAAACACTACACATACATAAACAACATTAAAAACTTGATGTTCACCACAGGGGGACTTTAAATAATAGAATGTGTGGTATATGTGCAGTGCAAATGCTCTTTGTAAGGGAAAATAATCAAAGTATATGCCTAAGATTTGTGTGCAAAAAATGCAGTGCAAGAACCTGTCGAATACTCCAGTATACCTGCCTGGTGGCAGTTTGTTAAACAGGATGTGCTGGATGACTGGGGTCAGCAATGATTTTACAAGCCTTCCTCAGACATTGCGTGTGGAAGATGCCCAGATAGTTGTTTGCATTTTTTTGTTTCGAGCACCTGAGTCATCACCCGAGAATTTCCGATCCCAACAAAGGAAGGACATAAATGTGTCCTTACGCTGCCACCCAACCATAAAGTTTTTGTCTTTGGCCTGTAATTACAAGCATGGGCCCTAGTTGGAGCCATCTCACATTATGACTTTGTTTGCTTTAATATTCCAAATTCTTTTTGATTGTTTTTCCGTCAGATGATCCTTTACCCCATGACTAGGCTGCATGGGATTGTGCAGAAAACTCCTTGCATGTTTGTTTATTAAATATTTCGGATAGATTAATCTTGCTTTAATTATTTTAATCATGGTATCAGACCCTGAACATAATTGGAATATGTTATGTAAGGTAGGCAGTCCGAATGAAAAATCATTAAATGCCAGTTACCAGAAAACTTTTCCAGAATGCATCCTTGCTGAATGTAGGCTATTAATTTAAAAATAAAATAAATCATAAAAAAAAAAAAAATAATAATAAAACTTACTGACCCCAAACTTTTAAAACTGTTGCCTGAGATTCCATACCATAAGCTGTCCTGTTTCTAGAACCTCCTTTCATAATGCTTCTCATCTATGATGAGTTTTCTTCCATCTGATGTTAATCACAGTAAACACCTAAAGCCTGATGACCTCCTGATATTTCCGCTCACACTTTTAAGTGGTGCTATCTGAATTCCTTTCACCGTCTGCCCTGGTGACTTATAATCCCCATGATTTGTTTTATCCCTTTTCCCTCTTTCTTTCTCTCCCACTCTTCCTGCCATGCCTTTGAACTGTCAGAGGTCAAAATTCCTGTCCGAATGATTGGCCCTCCAAATGCTGCTGCTGAACTCTAGAACTCTTGAACTTGGACTCCTCAGTTGATCAAAAAGTTACTCCCAGTCGGTGTTCACTCAAAGTCGACAGTGGAAGGTTAAAAAAAGAAAAAGGTGAAGTAAATCACATATGAGATCTGACTATTGGTGCCAGATCAGATACTCTCAAAAGGGGCCATACAGTATATGGTTATATGTCTGAAGATGCAAAACACATGTTTTGCAATGTATTAGAGGAGGGAAAAAAAGACAAAAAAGTTTTAAAAGTGCATATTCATAGAGAAAGAATATCAGTAGTTTTCTGAAGAAAAAAATTACCAATATAAATGATAAATTATAACGTCTTGTGCAGTTGGACAGACTTTAATATGCATAGCTTAGTGTGCTTAGAGATTCATGCATATTCACTTGCCGCCTTAAATTTTTAAACAAACTTTTTGGCCACTGTACTGTGTTACTGTATCTCACCTGTGGGATAACATTAAAGTCATTATGCATAACTAAAAATTTGATTTATTCATTGAAATAAATATTTTACTATTCATATCCCTTTAGTATTACAAATAGACCGATCCTTTTGGTCTAAAAAAATATATGATATGGATTTAAATAGCTCTGTTTTTAGCTGAAAGATATTTATTCAGAAACTTTTATCATTAAAGAATAAATGAACATGCATGGGTGTAGAACGTGGACAATTAGGTCACTGATAGGCATTTAGATTATGTCGAAATCTGCACAGATTCATGTAATTCTCATAACGTGCAGCAAGTCCTTAATTCAAGTTATCATAATGAGTGATTGTACATCACCAAGATAAGAAAGATCACACATTTTGTGATGATGCTAATTTAATTTAATTTAAATTTAAAATGTGCTAAATTTGTCATCTGTTCACCACATTCACAGAGATAAATTATCATAATGACATCTTTAAACAATTTTGATGGTTTGTTTTTAGCCAAACTTTACATTATGATTTTTTTGAGTTGTATTTATTTTCTTGCTAAAATCAAGCTCATTCTTCAGATATGAAATAGTATATATATTTCATGCAAATCAATTTCAAATGTATTTTGTTATTACTTAAGTGCATTATTTAACATTGAATTTCATTTTATATCAAAAATATTTATTAAGTAAATTAATTTACACAACTTTTTATTTATATGTAATGCAATTATTTATGTAATTAATTATTATTCATTCTTTTGGACAACAAACTCCTTTATGTCTGTTTTCAAAATAGACCACAATTATGTCTGTAGTCCACATGGTTTATGAACCACAACTATTTTAGTTTGGATACTACATTTCAAGAGATTAACCAGTTAAAGAGGAGCTATTATGCCCTTTTACATTTACATTTAATTATTTAGCAGATGCTTCCGTCCAAAGTGATTTACAAATGAGGAGAGCAATAAAAGAAGTTAAAACAACAAAAGAGTAATAATTGGTAGCTCTAGTAAGTCTAGCACAGTACACGTAGCAAGGTGTTTTTAAAAAAAAATATAAAATAGAAATAGAATAGAGAGTGTTAGAATAATTAAAGTGTTGACAAAAAAGGCGCGTTTTTAGTTGTTTCTTGAAAGACTCAGCAGCTCGGGTTGAGTTAGACAGGTCATTCCACCAGCAGGGAACAGTCCAGGAAAAGGTCTGTGAATGGGATTTTGTGCCTTTTTGGGATGGCACCACAAGGCGCCGTTCACTTGCAGAAATCAATCTTCTGGTGGCCACATTGGTGTGAAGTAGTGAGTTTACACTGTAGGTATAAGGGTGGAGAGCCAGTGGTTGTTCTGTATGAAAGCATCAGTGCCTTGAATTTGATGTGAGTGGTTATTGGCAACCAGTGCAAATTGATGAAGAGAGGCGTGACATGCGCTATCTTCAGCTTGCTGCCGCATTCTGGATCAGTTACAGAGGTCTGACAGTTCAAGAGACCATTACAATAGTCCAGTCTGGATAGAACAAGAGCTTGGACAAGGATATAGCATTCTCCGAAAGGAAGGGCCTGATCTTGTGATTATCAATCACAACTCCAAGTTGTCGTGGAAGGAGTTATGGTTGAATGGAGAAGTTGTGATGAAGTGTTGGAGTGACTGAGAGCACAAGCAGTTCTGTCTTGGCAAGGTTGGGTTGAAGGTGATGATCCTTCATCCAACAAAGAAATGTCAGTCTGTCAGGCAGGCTGAGATGTGAGCAGCTACTGTCGGATGAGAGGTAATTCTGTGTCATCAGCATAGCAGTGATAGGAAAAGCCCTATTTCAGAATGACAGATCCTAGTGATGTCATGTCAGTGGAGAACAGAAGTGGTCCAAGCACTGAGCCCTGAGGCACCCCAATAGTTAGATGTTGTGACTTTGACACCTTACCCCTAAGATACCCTGAAAGACCTACCTGAGAGATAAGACTTGAACCACTGGAGTGCAGTTCCTGAGATACCCTTCATCATGAGTGTTGACAGGAGGATCTGGTGGTTAAATGTGTCAAAAGCAGCAGACAGATCCAGCAAGATGAATACTGATAATTGGGAAGCTGCTCTTGCCAGCCTCTTATAATAACCTTTAATAACCGAGAGCAGGGCAATCTCGGTTGAGTGGCTGCTTTTTCAAAGCCTTGCTTTTCTTTTTGGGTCTACTAGAATAGGTTTTATGTGCGAATGTTCAAAAAAGCACATTCTTTTTTTCACATATTTTAGTTGCAGCACCTATTTTCTCAGTCTGTCAGTAACGCTCTGTTTACTTCCGGTCTCTATGAAGCCACTCCTTCTGAAAAATGTGATGCACTCTGGTTGGTCGGCTGTATCAGTATGTGTTGTGATTGGTCAACAGCTTTGTATGTGTTTTGGAAAAGTCATACCCATTACCATAACCGCGAGTTTCAACACACTACTAACGCAACTCAACCAAAACTTCACCCCTTTTTCTGCGTATGCGTATGACTATAAAGTGTTATGCTGCCACAATGTCAGAAAAAAACTTCAAAGTAAACATAGACTTCTATCAAGCCAGTCTTCAGATAAAACCTCAGTTGAAAGTTGTCTTTATCTTATGCTGAATGTGATATCACTGCATGCATACATTAGCAATCAGTATGACAGCATGACAGAAAGGCAAGGCTTCTTTACACTGCCTCTTATGGATGGATGATTGTCAAGTGTTGCCCAGCTTATACTATATGGCCAAAAGGTCACCCTTCAACCTCTGCATTCACATGAGCAAAGTGTTTTAATCAGCATTTGAAGAAGATCAGCGGGATCATAGATGATGTAAGAGGAAAGTAAATAGCAATGAGGGGTGGGGTGGGGGGGAATGTAATCAATTTATGAGATAAAGTTCATTAAAGTAGACTACCCGTGAAGTTAAGGTCTGTAAAGTATGTCTGTGCACAATTAACAATGAAATACTTCCGAAGGTTTTCAGTTCATGTTTGAATCTCTTTGTAAGTGCTTGCAAATACACTTTGTGCAAAAATCAAAGCTATTTAAAAAAAAAAAAAAATTTCCCATAGGACATTGCAGATTTGAGCTTTTACGAGAGAAAAAGATGGAAATGCATTAGTTGCAAAAGCGATGTCTTGTCTAGAAATTTGTTAGCTTGTTTTCAAAAACTATTAGGCTACCCTTAATCTTTCAAAAGGAATGTCAGAAGACTGATTGGGAAGTAGTCGTACATGAAGATGATCTGACAAGTAGTCTAAGATTATTTAAAATGCACAAATTGATAGTCTCATTGTGAAATTATCCAAGGAAAATCAATTGTGTTCAGGCTTAATCAAATTTCATATAAGTCTCTTGTTATATTTGCTGAAATGTACAAATCACCAATATTTTTCTAAAAGTCTCCTAGATTTCAGAATTTGCAGCCACTACAGACATCTTGCTTGTGAAGCAGCATCGCGTGAGGTGTTTTGACAATGTAATGAATACATCAAATATGCATGGGAAAAGGCATGTTTTAAAAATGAATAATGTGAATCTTGTGATTGAGGTAGTACTGATGCATAGGTGGAAGATTTTGATAAGCCTCGTGACATGTAAACTTGAGTTGCATCTACACACATTCTGTTTTTCATGACTTAAAGAAAATAGTGGAAATTATTCATGAAGCATGCATGAGAAAAATGAATTTAATTCCTTCATAAAATCATATGTCTGTAAGGTGGTGCATTTATTTAACTTAATAAGGCTTTTTACGACCGATTTACAAAGAAATGTGTTCTGCTTGTGTGTTTCATGAATGAGGCCCAATAGAAGTCGTAGACAGCATGTGTAGCCCATATGTTGTACATGTATGTTTTTTTCCTTGAGAAAAGCCTTTGGATCACACACAACAGTAAAAGTTTCAACAGTAGAAAAGCACTACATTTATAAAAAATATTATTGAAATTATTTGATTCTTTTAATGCATTCATTTTACTTAATTAATTGTCATGGCTATTAGTTTTGACAAAAATTGGGACTGAAAGTAAAATAAATGTAGGTATTTGAATAATTTAAATATTTTAATATTAACAAATGTGTCTATGTAACAGATCAGTCAAAAATGTTATATGATTTAATATGTTAGTGCTACATTTATTTAATTCTAAATGTGTTTTAGTTTTTTGAAAAACATAAATAGGAATTTTATGTTGATTCTACATCAGTTTTATTATTTTTAATATATTTTTATCAAAATCGTTTATGATTTTTTCAATTCTACATTTGAACAATTTATAATATTTTATGCATTTTATTTTTGTATAATTGTTTTCAATTATTTTTATGTTAATTCTACATCTTTTATTTTAATAATGTATACAAAAAATTATTTAATAATTTTATTAAATGAATGATCATGATTTATATTTTTGACGGAAGTTTTACTGGAATTAGAAGACATTTCGAAATATGATCCATCCCTTGGCGGTCACTGCTGTGGGATTTTTTTTTTTTTTTTTTTTTTTGACACATGAAATGCTCAACCCATCATTAGGCACTGACCATGTTTCGAAACAAAGCTGCTGTGTTTGACCCTGAGAGGAAGTTTGTTTAACAGCATGCGTGATTATATACAACATGAGACTTTGGGAACTCTGAAAACACTCCTGTAAAGCCATTCATTACATTCTGATGCAGTAAAATCAGTAACCCACTGGTCATTATCCCCTCATGTCATCTGAAGTAATTAGATCCCTCTTAGAAGTGTCCCTTTAGCATTCCCCTCCAGTTATAGGGCTTCTCTCATCCTCTCTTTCCCACATTAATTACCACTGGTATACACTTAGCAACCCACCTTCCATGCCAGTGATTCCCAATCCCAATCTATTTCTAATTATCAATGGTTCATCAAAGCCCACAAGAACTGTGGCTCAGGAAACAGATGACAGGATAATGATGAATAGAGGCTGAATTAGTCTTCTGATTTGGCGTTAGTGGTGTCAGGAACTCTTATCTTCACACAAACATCCACATACTCTGTTTATCGCCCTTTTGTCCCCCCACATATTTGCACTGAGACTTGTTCAATACTAATAGGGTTATCCTGAGATGCCAAGTGCACTGTTTTAAGCAGTAAAGCAGTAAAGCAGGTAAACGTAAGATAAAAGATGCACAGAATGAATATAAAGAGAATGTTGAAGAGAAATACAAAAACAGGGAATATAAGGGATGCATGGAAGGGTTTGAATACAATGATGGGTAGACAAAAGAAAAGAGTTCAACAATATGAAGACTCTCATTGTTTTGCAAATAATCGTAATATTTTTTATTCAAGATTTGATAATAATTTAAATAATTTGACTGTTAGTAATGAAGTAATGACTATGACTCAATATGACCAGAGGTTGTCACAGTGCTTCGTAAAGTCAGACCGCACACGGCACCTGGCCCTGATGGCCTGAAGGGGAAAATCTTGAAAGAATGTGCAGCACAACTTGGATATGTGTGTACAAGGTTGTTTCAAATGTTTCTGGACAATGGTTTTGTACCATTAGCCTGGAAGAATTCCATTGTCATCCCGGTGCCCAAAAAACCCCATGCAAAATCTTTCAATGACTTTTGTCCAGACTTTTCATTCAGACTTTCTCGTCTGCTTTTAATACTCTCCAACCTTATCTTCTTTTAAAGCGCCTCTGATTTAGGTGTTAGTAGTTGGATGATTTTATGGATTAAAGGGATAGTTCACTTTGAAATTAATTTTTGGTATGTTTTAGCTTACCTCAAGGGCATCCAAGATGTAGGTGTCTTTTTTTCCGCAGTAGTTTCAATTTTGATATTTTTAGGTCAAACCGTTCTTGTCTGTCAGTCATATAATGCAGGTCTATGGTCACCGTCTCAAAGAGCATGCACAGAGTCCAAATTAAAACAATTCCCCGTCTTCCAAATTAAACAATTCCCCATCGTAAGGACACATTGATGGCCTAAGACACGAAACGAGCGGTTTGTGTGAGAAAACGAACAGTATTTATATCGTTTTTACCACTTATACACAGCCATGTCCAAGTGATCTGATCTGACGTGTACGCAGACTGGTGCATAGATATATACACACTAGATGTCGCCTTGTCTACGGCAGTTCATTGGAACGAATGTCTTTACGGCGACATCTAGTGTATATATCTATGCACCAGTCTGCGTACACGTCAGATCAGATCACTTCGACATGGCTGTGTATAAGTGGTAAAAACGATATAAATACTGTTCGTTTTCTCACACAAACCGCTCGTTTCGTGTCTTAGGCCATCAATGTGTCCTTACGATGGGGAATTGTTTAATTTGGACGACGGGGAATTGTTTTAATTTGGACTCTGTGCATGCTCTTTGAGACAGTGACCATAGACCTGCATTATATGACTGACAGACAAGAACGGTTTGACCTAAAAATATCAAAATTGAAACTACTGCGGAAAAAAAGACACCTACATCTTGGATGCCCTTGAGGTAAGCTAAAACATACCAAAAATTAATTTCAAAGTGAACTATCCCTTTAAGGAGTTTTTAAAAGGCCGACCTCAGCGAGTCTGTATTAATAATAATATCATGTCAGATTGCTTGGTTTTAGATACTGGGGTACCGCAGGGATGTGTACGGTCTCCAATACTGTTTTCGGTATACATCAATGAATTACAGTGTGATGATGATAACCTTTCCCTTATAAAGTATGCCGATGATATGGCATTGGTCTCCTGTCAGAAAGAAATGAATTGCTCCTCATACTTTGAGTATATTGACAGTATTATTTGTTGGTTTGAGAGTAGTTTCTTACATCTTAATATTGAAAAGACAAAAGAGCTACGTCTGCGAAACCAATCGAGAATAGTAGGTACCGCCTCTGTATATAAACCTGTTGTCATAAAGGGAAAAACTGTAGAGCAGGTCTGGAATTTTAAATACTTGGGTGCAATTATTGATGAGAAACATAATTTTGAAAGTAACGTAGAGTACATCCATAAAAAGGCAATACAATGTTTGGGTCTTTTTAGAAAACTGAGAAGGTTTAACATTAGCACGCACACACTAACTATGCTATATCGATCAATGATTGAGAGTATTCTCACATATATTGTTTCATGGTTCGGCAATCTAACATTAAAACAAAAGAACAAATCGTACAGTTTTTTAAAGTGATACAATAGAACGGCTGGCAACGTGTGTTATAGCGTTTTTTCTTTGAAACAGTATAATTTAGTACATTTTGTATCTGTGTTGTTAATGTGCGATGTGTTTTTAAGCAGTAATGTGAATGTATCTACTGTATGTCACCAGTGTCAAAGATACATTTCCGCTCTGTGACAAACAGACTGGACAATAAAGTTCAACTAACCTATAATTGATGTGTGTATAGCGTGTAGATTTGCATATCACTGCTTGTGTGGGTACTGCTCTATGTTTGCCAGTATATAACTCAATATTCATTCTCACTGGGATTTGATCAGCAAACCTATTCTCTTCAGTATTAACACGTTGCATGCAATTCTGTTTTTATAATAAGACACAAGCCCACACTCATTAATCTCTGTGTCAGAAACACATCCGTAGCTCTCATAGACTTAAGATTAGCCTTTTTGTTGGTCTTACTATGAGTGTTCATCAGACTATACTGGGAATTTATTCACTAATTGTCTGCAGCGTTTAATTCCTAGTTTTTACACAGCAGATCATTTAAGACAAAAAAATAGACAAGGTTATAGTTCACCCAAAAATTAAATTTTGTCAGCATTTGCTCACTCTTGTGTCATTTCCGTAAGTCTTTCTTTCTTCTGCAGAACACAAAAGAAGATATTTTGAAGAGCATTGGTGAGACATTTTTCAAAAGATACTTTTGCGTTTCACAGAAGAAAGTCATACAGGTTTGGAATGACATGACAGTGAGGAAATTATGACAGAATTTTCATTTATGGATCTTTTAATGCCCTGTGGCCTTTGATTATCAGGGTCCTGGAAATGTAAAATGTATATTTGAGTTTGTAATAAATATTTGTGCATATAGCATGCAGTATAATGGTGTTAATTTTCAAATTTTTTGTCATTTGTTTATTCTTGTATTTTTCGGTATGATTTCTTGTCATTCGGACATGAGAAAAACATGTAAAAAAAAAAAAAAAAAAAAAAGGACATCTCCCCCAAAAAATTGCATCTCAAAATCTCAAATATAAGAAATAATCTCGCAATACCTCAAAATTAAGATACTGCAGACTCAAATTAATTAGATTTTTATAATTTATACAACATAATGTTTGAATTACAAGAATCTATAACATTATAGCTTTTATATTTGCGTGAGTTATATTTTTAATAATCAAAAAACAATAAAATAATCTTGCTGGAATATCCCAAGACCTAGCAGTGAAAATCATTTTTGAGAAATTAGACTTTTTTTCCCCCCTGAATGTGTATATTTACACATGTGGGCGATGATGAATGTTTTAGAGAGGGTGGAAAAACGGAAAAGTGCTTTTCTATACATAAAAAAAGCAAAAATCACTAAAAGGTCTAAGGGTGAGGGGAAAAAAAGAGAGAAAAGAGACAAAAGAGAGAACACACTATATTGTTATTTTCAACAGACAGGTCATATCTAATTTTTAAGCACCCACTTTTACACCTACATGGTGCACACACACACACTCACACTCACACAACAGTGCAGTAAACACACGTAGTCATACGATGCGCAAGAGGTACAAGTACCTGCACAGTGCAAAAAATACACTTTTTGGACAATGTCTGACATTGACGTCACGCAATATCCTTTCCGAATGAATGTTATTTGACGGTGTCACCTAACATACATGTAGGCTACAGACACTCACACAGTGTTATTCACAAGTTACACTTCAGCTATTTTGAGCTCTCTTCAGTCGATATTATCTGCACTAAGTATCTGTGTGCTGCTTTTGCTTTGTGAACCGCAAATGCCTTTTGCCCCATAAGCACCATTCAAAGCATCTGGCTATATGTTTGGTCTCTCTGTGTGAAGAAATTGAGCATGAATGTTTGACCTAAAGAAAAACAAGGGATGTACTTTAAAGCAGGGGGTTTCTAAGGATCCCTAGGGGGCTGCAAGGGACGGTCCATGGAAAAGTCTATAGAAAAATAAAATAAAATACAATAAAATAATAAAAAATAAGATAAGATAAATAAATTGAGTAAAATAAGCTAAACATTGATTAAAATAAATACATTGATTTAAAATAAATAAATAATACATCTAAATAAATAAAGCACAGTAATAGTGAACAGAAACATAACAGAAAATATTACTTTCAAAATACTATTTACGTATTATATAATATATATATATATATATATATATATATTATATTATATAATGCATATATATATATTATATAATGCGTAAATAGTATTTTGAAAGTAATATTTTCTGTTATGTTTATATTTGAGTTTGTAATAAATATTTGTGCATATGCAGTATAATGGTGTGTTAATTTTCACACTTTTTGTCATTTGTTTATTCTTGTATTTTTCGGTATGATTTCTTGATGAGAAAAACATGTAAAAAAAAAAAAAAAAGGACATCCCCCCCCAAAAATTGCATCTCAAAATCTCAAATAAGAAATAATCTCACAATACCTCAAAATTAAGATACTGCAGACTCAAATTAATTAGATTTAGCAGTGAATTGAACTGCTAAATCTAAAAAACAATAAAATACTACAGCAGGGAGTAAATATATGTATATATATATATATATATATATATATATATATATATAACAGCATCAATTTTGTCTTAATATTTGAAAATACATGGCTGCCTTTTAAATTTTAAGAGCACCAAGTTCCAAATTTAAAAGCACCAAATTTCAAAAGCATTAAGAAAATACCAGATGAAAATATTTGGTGGTCTTTGGGATCTAAAAGATCAAAAATCCCTGGTTTAAAGGATTCTGAATGAGTTTAGAGTTAAGTTTTCCCCCCATAATAAGATACTATCTTTATCTGCTGAAAATATATATATTTTTTAAATCCGTCATTATTCATTCTTGACAAATCTGTATTAGTGCTGTTAATATGTAACCCCTTTGTTGTCCGTCTTTGTTTTATAACTGCCAAGATTCTTTTAAAATCTGTAGGATTTATGTAAATCCTATTTCACTTAGGCTATGTTATGTCAGGAGATCTTAAAGTCTTTTTGGTAAAAACCATCGGGTCTAATCCCTTATTATATCAACTTATTCATGTTTTGCCCGTCATAATAAATCCACTCGGATGGAGTTTGTGCTTTTGGACTGGAATGAAACAGTGTTTGCTAATGCAATTAGCAAGCATCTCTTATTACCTAGGCAGCTGGCCTTTTATGTCTCAGGTCACATTATCTTATGCCAAAGGATGGCACTGTATCAAAAGAAGAAAAAGACGCGGTGAATTCTGGGTGGGCAGAAATCAAACACATCCAAAAACCTTTCAAAATGATTTCATTTTAAAAGTATTACAAAGAAATTACCAGTTGGATTGTTGTGAGACGAAGTGATGGCAACCTTGCAAACGTTTTACAAGCCAGAAGAAAGGTTATACAATGGAGATCTGGGCTTCAAGATGTCCTTTGAACAGACAGGGAACTTTTTACAATTTCCTGGAGAGTTAGGCGAACATGATGACTTATTCAACATCCGGACATCCGTTCCAGCATAATCCTGTTCAAAAAAAATAAGAAGACAGGCAGGGCAAATCAAAAAAGGTCAATAAATAAATAAATAAAAATCTGAACAGAATGAAAAATAAGACAATACAGCAGGGAGTAAAGAAGTTTCGGGGCTTGTCAAAATAAATGAAAAAAAAAAGAGAATAAAAAGGCCATGGTGGAACTAAAGGTGTGAGACTGACTGCAGAAAAATAATGCAAATATATGCTGGTTAAAGCAAAAACAACTGAAGCAAAGAATAAACAGCATTTTAAATCAAATGTAATTTAATTTATTCTTGTCTCCATCCTATAACTCAGCAATATAATCTAATATAATATAGGGCTGTTGAATGCTTGATTCTGATGCCGATGGTTTGACCAAAGGTGTGCAATTATTTTCAGGGAAACACGGTTAAAGTAGTTCCAGTCAGGTCTTGACCGAATTATCACTTTGCCAAATGATTTCAGTTATATCCGCTTCGCGTCGTGGCCACATTACCACCTCGGGTGTGCATTATTTTTCTAATAATTCAATGGCCCGTCGTCAATTATTCCTTAATATAATATAATATAATATAATATAATATAATATAATATAATATAATATAATATAATATAATATAATATAATATAATATCTATGAATGTCCATCCACATCTGCAGAATAAACCGTTATGTCCTCACCTGTAGGGGGCGATGAATGGATGAGCTGCATTAGTAACAGCAAGTGTAATTGCTGCAGGTGAGTGATGCGTGTCAGTCGTTCTTTCTTTACTCGATCAAGATATTGATTTGAATTTGTAGCTTAACTCTTTTAATATGAACTGTGTGAAATATTGGGGGATTTTGCGGAGCATTGTGGACTTTAACGAGCACCGGGTGATATTTAGCCTCGTTTTGCTTGATTTCTTCCCACTTTAATGCAGAGGCCTTTTATTATCAAATGTAAATCTTTTTTTCTCTTAGTCCTAATTCTGCATAATGGATAACCACACTTTAAAGGAGATCGTACCCTTGAGTTGTTCTACTTTTGTCCGTCAAAGAAGCAGACAGCTTTTGTAAGCAACGTGCCCTGAATGCTTTTCTAAATACACTTCCATACATGGAACTGCTGGGGCCGGGTGATTTAACCATCTATATTATATGATTCATATAAATAATATTATCATGACACACTCTAGTTTTCTAACGTGAGTCATATATCAAAAAGAAAAGAGTTGCACGTGCGTTTTGATTTAGCGCATGCGCGTTGTTGATCTGTGCGCGTGAAGTAGAGCTGACGCACGAGCTTCAGGTGCTCGCGGCTCATCAAGTCTCGTGAGTCGTGAGTGATGCGGGGTTGGTGAGTCACGCCACTTTGCTAGTAAAATAAAAACACGCGGATCATTATTGTCGTGTAGTATGTTTTAATATGTCAAATATTAAAGTCACCATATATATATATATATATATATATATATATATATATATATATATATATATATATATATAAAATTCATGTGCCCTATTTATATCTGAAGAGGCTGTATTTTGCCCTTTTGCAAAGTCTTGATTTTGTTTTTGGGCCGGCAAGAATAGGTTTTCAAACACAAATTATTTTCCACATATTTTTACATTGTAGCGGCACCTCTTTTCTCAGTCTGTGAGTAACACTCTATGAAGCCCCTTCTTCCGAAAAACACAGTGTGCTCTCTTTGGTCAGATAGAGTATAACTTAACGCCATTTAAAGTGCACTTTGTGTTGAAAATGTAAAAAGGCATAATAAGTCCTCTTTCATCAATATAAGTTCCCCTCCCTCTTGCAGCGACATCTCTTCTCTTCTCTAATGACATGAGATCACAGCAATAGCAAACCACAATGATCCAACCATCCAATCAAATAATTCCTGATGGACAAAATCAAGTCCCGTCCTACATATGTCTTGTTCAACAAGCAGTTTCACTCGGATATGTCAAAATTCGCTTGTTAATTCATCATGACATAAGGAATGCTGTTTCTGGGTCCATGCTTCTACTCGTTTCACTTGAGAATACTATCTCAACAGCAGTTTATGTGCACTATTTATTCATTTTACACATTTAAAGTCCCCCTGTTGTCAATAATTGTATCCCTTAAACTCATATTTGATCACCAAAATGACATAAAAACAAATTCCTGTGAAAAAATAAATAAAATAAAAAATTAATAATGAATATGCAAATTAGCCCCACCTCCACTCACTCACACAAGCTCAGAGATCCACTCGGTCAACAGAGGTAAACGCTGCACAATGGTATCACTCTTTACAACATCTGACAGATAACAGTAATTAATATGATTAGCCTTTTGCCTGACTATGTTATCAATACAGCTAGCTAATAATGTGTTGCTAATGTTACCCAAACCATGTCCTGTTCGCCATCTCAGAGTCAGACAGCTGCCTTCTAACAATCAGCATCCGCAGAAACGCTTTGAACAACTTAGGACGTTTAGTGAGAAAGGAATATAGTTCATCTTAACATCGTAATATAAATCATACACAGTTCACCCGCTATATTGCTAAATGCACAAGATTTTTCATATAACAGAAAAATATACTGGGATAACCTGGCTTCTCTTGAGACTCCCCTGCTTCAGATATTAGTTAATGATATGCTAAAGCCCCCCCGCACGTTGACGTGATTGGATACGTGGGTGACGGAAGAAACATCAGCGATTTCAAACCGCTTTTTTTTTTTTTTCACTGCAGTTTTAAAGAGAAAATACTCAGCAATGGTGCTGACTTGTGAATTTGCACATGGTTTGTCTTAAAGCATATTAAATACCCCACATAGACATATAAACAACATTAAAAGCTTGATTTTCACCACAAGGGGACTTTAACTAGCGGATAGGGAAGAAAATACAGTCACAACTTCAGTGTCATGCTGACTTTAAACAGTTTAAAATATAAAAAATTATATTAGTTTTCTTTTATCACAAAATAATGATTAAGTGCATTGCGAATTGAAATGTTTCAAACTAAACATTTTCTTCAGAATATAGTTTTCATTTTTAATCAATGAATACATTTTTGTGTGATAGCAATCACAATCATAACAATTTTGTCCTTTACTCATGCTCATGTTGCCAGTTTGTAATTCTGTCATTATTCGCTCACCCTCATGTTTTTCCAAAACCTGTATGACTTTCTTCTGTGGAATTTCTCAGTCACTTGTCAAACTTTAAAAAAAAAAGGAAAAAAAAAAAAGTGATGAAAGTGAGGAGTGACTGAGAATGTAATTGTTTTCCATGGGAGAAAGAAAGTCTTTGAATTTGGAACAAAAGAGAGCGAGTAAATTACATCACCCAGAAAGGATTATTATCTTAAACTAAAGCACAATAATCAGTAAGTCTTAGAGAAAAACAACTCTATACCCATATAAATAATTCATTTAAATTCTACACAGTTAGGTTTGTAAGTCAGTAAGGTTAGAGTCAGTAGTTTCTCAATATGTGTTCTTGTGAACTTGTAAAGTGTCATCATTCGCTGAGTTTTGGGTCCTGTCAGATTAAACTTTCAATCAATTTCAAAACATTTGAGTGCAAAAAGATGCGAAAGAGAACTCAATTCTAAACTCGCAGAAAGCATGTGAACACCGAATTTCTCTTTCTCATCTATTTGTGCTTGACCGGACTCATACGTGCAAAATGATCTCAAAATGCCTGTCTCGGCGAGTATCAAAGTAAACACAATCCGAATTGCTTATGGCTTACATAAACAATTGAGGAAGTAAACGAATGTGTATCATTAAATTTGATCTGTGCATTAGCTCTTAAAGTGACAGCAGCCTAATATAACCTCTGCTGTCTGAGTCATTAAAGCTACAATATGTAATTTTTCGCCGCCAGAGGTCGCATTTTCAAAACAATGGTAAAGGCGAAGCTTGATGACGCTATGAAGGCGAGTGGAACGATGGGAGATGTCGTTTTCACCATCCAGAGATGTATGGTATAATTCGTATAATTCACGTATCATGTTCACAGATGAGGTAATAAATTAGTTTTTGTATTACCTGTACGTTTGATCACACTATTTTATGTCATCGTAATGAATAAGCTGCAAGGAACGTGAAATGTAATGCTATATTAGCCTGTTACTGATATGTGACTAGGCCTATTTGTCAAATGATTTGGTTTAATGCTGCGCAGTTTTACATATTTAAAACAATCATAGTAAAAGTACATTTTAACGAAACCACAGTATTTGCAAGTAATGGCTAAATATTTTTGTGCAACACAATACTGTATTTAATTAGTGTTGGTCACCAAACTTGATAAAAAGCGTTACTGAAGTACAAACAAAGTGCAATATATCCGTATGTGTACAATATATATTTGCTTACCTGTCTATTAAAACACATGCGTGAGCAGAGTCTCTGTCAAGTCCAAATTTGTCGCAAAGCTCTCTCCATCTTGAAAACGCCACACCGATATTGATTCTTGTTTTATTCCTCTGTTTTTCCCAAAGTCCGCTTGCCTCAGTTGATCTATGTTTACATTTTTTTGGGGGGATTTTCTGTACTCGCAATCAATAATCCTGAACCATGATAACTGAACGACACAACAGCGGCGTGCGAGATACTATATCATAGGTATATATAAATATATACATAGATCCTCATTGGTGGCTTACGTATAGCGTCCCATTGAAACGGCCATTAATGAGGAGTCTATGTATTTATTTCTATGGTTTCTACAAGTGGAAACCGAGGATAGCGCGAATATTACGTCATTGATAGGCGACAATGACAAGGGACGAGCCATGATTTAAAACTGGAATTTCTCTGGATTTACAAATCCTTGGGAACTTTTGGTATAATGTAAACTACAGATTTGCATGAAATTTATCACACTGAAAGTGTTTTTTAATATTTTATTACAAAAATCTTACATATTGTACCTTTAATGTTAATAAAACTGTAAAATGCAAAGAAAATCACTTTTGTAAACTTAACAAAGATTCATTATATTTAATTTATTCAGTGAAGACTATGCAGTGTTATTTTACATTTGATTAATCAATTTCTGTAGTAGTCGCAATGTCAGATTTTTTTTTCTACTATCGTGCAGCCCTAACACCTTGTGTTTGCAAGTATTAACAGATAAAGAGTGACAGACATGCAATAGATATTCATATAGTGTGCACGTTCTCCACAAAATGATCTAGAATACACAGCATACATTATTTCATGAAACAAAACTACTTAGTAAATGTATCTCTGCTGCATACAAAGTGCTCATTAGTAGTGAAATGAGTGCTACTAATTAAATGGAATGTGAAAAAAACACAACTGAACAGCCACGAGTTCAAAAGGTACTGCATAACAGAAATGACCCACAAAACTTTTTTGTCCATATTAGTGCATAGTTTTAAAGTCAGGTTCCTGAAGGTACCCTCTTCAAGTTTTTTTTGTTCGTTTTTTTGCCAGAGCTTTTGGCGGTGTTGTTTCTCCCTTAGGTTGATTTTTAATGAATGATGACATAGAAACAAGGCCAGAAACATATTTCATTATGCAGATGTCAGTAGTTTTAAGTATTGAACATAGGCTACTTAAAAGTGCACTCTTCTGTTGCTGTGGCGGTAAAAAACTTTATGGGGTGATAGTTAGCTTCAAATGTTTGTGCCATTAAAGTGGATTTATTATTATTCAGGTGACTAGCTAATATAAAAATGACTTTAAAAGGATAGTTCACCCAGAATAGAAGATTCTAACATTTTTAGTCACCCTAGCACCCTAGAATAGAAGATTCTAGCATTTTTGTCATTCCAAAAGATATTTTGAACTGTTTTGATGACCATTGTATAAATAAAACAAAAACAAAGTATCTCCATGTTCCACAGAAAAAAAAAAAGAAAGCCATGCAGGTTTGAAAAACACATAAACTGGCCATAAATACAGTTTACTTTACACTAATGCCTGTTATAGCACTCCTTGGTGTTGTGTTATGTTTTCTGACACTTTCGTAATGCAACAATGAACAAAATGAAACAAGCATAGTTCATTTCTGCAATGCAGAGGTGGATGTGGAGAAAAGGAGTGAGAAATGAAAACCGGACTAAATAGAGATATGGAGATGTTCGGACATGAAATAATTGTAGCTACAGGGGCATTTGATGAACAGTGAGATACACTCAGCTTTGGAGAGAGATGGGGATAATAACGTTTTTGAGGGTGCTGGGGAGAATGAGATATTAGGTCTGGCCTTGTTCATGCTTGTGCTGTTAATATTGGAGAGAGGAAGATCATTGGATTTCTATATTAATGGCGATACAGTGAAAGACACATTTATACAGCTTGAAAACGTCCAACATGTGTTCCCTCAATTTTCTAGAAAGATACATTTTATGAAATAAACGCTGCTATGTAAATAAAAAGGATTTGTAGGCACCATGAATTCTATATATTTTTTCCTTGTGTGTTTTATGTCTGGTCAGCAGTTAGATGTCATCAATAATTTTGCAGTCAAGTCAGCAAAACTGATGTTGAGGTTCATATTTTTCAGATAATAGAGGTCATTCAGTATTAGGGCTGGGCGATATGGCCAAAAAAATTATATCTACAGTATGTATTTTTTAGGGCTGAATAGCGATATGTGTTATATATATCTCTCTCTGTATTTTGTACTTTTTTTCTATTTGCATTAAAAAAAAATTGTATTTATCTTAAAGGGTATTTCACATCCCGCAACGTCACAAGCATCTGATGGGGCAAGCCACATTAAACTATACTTGTTAACTATATCTTACAAGTTATTTTGAAGCCCTTAATATAAAGTATGTCTCATGTTTAGGACAAATTGGATGATATACATTAATGTAAAAAAGATGGACGATGCACTTTCACTCTCTTCCATTGAAGAAAAGTGAAGCTGCCAATGTCCACCAAAAGCCCCGCCCACACTCCTGCAGAATCAGTTAGTACACTACTGCAGTTAGTACACTACTGCTGAACAAATCATTACAATCAATCAATCGGTGTATAATATACTGTCATTGAAATGGGGAAATTAAAGTTAAAGCTCTAATCTCCTCCCGAGGATCCCGAAAAAAGTATTTTGGTGCCTCAGTGACTACTTCGCTCAGAGAAGCTGTCAATCACAGCTGTCAATCATGACACCACACTCCTGTTTTTATAGCATTAAATAATTCAAACCAAACTTATAAAAAAAAATAAAAAAACGAATACTTGCACTTACATCAGCTACTAAGAAACTCACCTCTTGATAAACAGTATGCATTTTTAATAATCTATCATTTTTATTTCTTCAGGATTACTTCTGATGGTAAGGTAGCAACTCAGTTTGAAGAATCATGGACCCAGACAGCGGAAATCCTTCCAGTAAAACTGCAGTTTCTTTCCAGCCCAAACGCCCCGTGGTAAGACTTTTCATTTCACATGACATATCTTACTGTTATATATGTGGGGTTAGAAGTGCTGAATGTTAAAGATTGCAGAACGTTTAGATTAAAGTAACTTCAGGCTAAGACTTGGTTAAAAGTTTCATTTACTAAGTCTTTGTGTACTTTGATTACTTTTGTGTTACTTCTTTGGAAATCTCTTTTTTAGACAATGGCAGTAATTATATCTCTGATGCAGTGGCAACTTAAAGGGATAGTTCATCCAAAAATGAAAATTCTGCCATCATTTATTCACCCTCAAGTTGTTCCAAATCTGTATGAATTTCTTTTTTCTGCTGAACACAAAATAAGATATTTTGAATAATATGCTATAATAATAACATTTGCTGGCCCCCATTGACTTCCATAGTATAGAAAAAAAATATGGAAGTCAATGGGGCCCATCAACTGTTTGGTTACCAACATTCCTCAAAATATCTTCTTTTGTGTTCAGCAGAAAAAAGAAATTCATACAGGTTTGGAACAACTTGAGGGTAAATAAATGATAACAGAATTGAATTTTTTGGGGGTGAACTATCCCTTTAAGCCTCTGCACACTTAGGAATATATGTATATGTAAATGTGTGTGGCTGTGTATACATACACTACCCTTCAAACGTTTTTGTCGTTATGATTTTGTTTTTGGATTTTTCAGGATTCTTTGATGAATAGAAAGTTCAAAAGCATTTATTTGAAATTGAAATATTTTGTCTTTTTAAATCTTGACATTAAAAATGTCTTTTTTTGTCACATTTGGTCAATTAAATGTATCCAGTAGGGGTGTAACGATATTCAAACCGAACTGAAAAAACTCGATACACGGTACGTGGTACGTATCGCGATAATCTCATGGCGTACTGAACACGCCCCACCCCTGCTGCCCCGCCCAGCCCAGCCCTGGCCCATAGTTGAGGATGACTCACTTAAATTTGTCACAAAACAAATTTTTCTTCCTTGACATTTGATTAAATAGTAATTAGGGGTGTAACGATACACGTATTCGACCTGTGAATTTTACGTGTGTCTTATGTGTACATGTCATGACGAATACAGCGTTTTTGCCTAACCACCATTAACCACCAGCAATTGGAGTAAGAACATCACTAGATTGTACAGTTTGCATACAATTTGTTATTTGAGTGTTGATTATTATATCTTAGAATAAATAGCAACTGAATTTAGGCTAATAGTTTGGGCTCTGTTGTTAACATTTAATATTATAGTAATGTGCAAGATAATTTTGTTATCCTTAAAGGTCCCATGACATGCTACTTTTTGTAGGCTTTAATATAGTCCTTAGTGGTCCTTAGTACTGTATCTGAAATCTCTTTCCAAAAATTCAGCCTCGGTGCAGAATTATAGCCACTACAAGCCAGTCCCAGAATGAGCTTCCTTCAGACGGGCCGTTTCGGTGTCTGTAGCTTTAAATACTAATGAGGAGGAGAAAGGCGGCGCAAGGTGGAGGGTGGGTGTGGCCTTGACCATCTTGCGGCAACGGTACCATGCATGTTTGTTTATGTTGGATATATTGCAATGGCACGAAGACACGCAGTCGTTCAAGCATTTCAGTTTGACCCAGAATCTGATCCAGATGGAGAAGCAACGGATGAAGAAGTTGCAACTCAGCGGCTCCAGCAGGACGTTTCCGAATGGTTAGTTTAAAATATTATGTCTGGATACGGTACTTTATTCGGATGGTTTACAGTTATTATCATGTAGCTAACGCGAACCTACTGTTGCCTTTTCATGAGAGATCTGTAACGTCTGTAATTTATCTTATTACAATTACATCAAGCTCTGCGATCTTGAAATGCGGATATCGCGCGCGCCATATAACCAACAGGAAAACGGTTATCCAAATAACAAAGAAATGTACAACACTCGCATTACAGTATGTGTAACTTGATGCTGTCTACCTTTACATTAGCGCAAGTAACTGCATAGCTGCATAGCTAATGTGACAGCCACATTCTACGTGTAAGAAGCTAGGTAACCATAAACAGTAAAGCAACACACTTATATATAATTTGTTGACTTACTTGTCCGACGTTCAGCAAGCCCAGCTCTGTATTGACCATTCGATGTTCATTTGTACATCCAATTATCGAGCAATTATTATGCTTCGCTCGCTCAAAAGCCATGATATCTCTCGTGGACAAACTAAAATCGCGCGCGCGCGTTCTACTTCCTAGCTCATTTTCTCATGGGCGAGAAATATTCTCTGGGCGGGCAAAGCAGAGAAAGGGGAGGTAACATTTCTCCTTATGACGTCATAAGGAGGAGATTCAAGATCAGCCCGGTTGAGCTTCCATTTTCTCAAAGGCAGAGAAAGATAGCAAAAGCTCGATTTACTCCGATTAAAATTTTTAGAAACTTGGGGACCATATACAGGCTAGGGGAACTCATATTAATGTTAAAAAACCTCAGAAAGTGGAAATTTCATGTCATGGGACCTTTAAGAAACTTTTAATTATAACTGAATTCGTTTAAAGACAGAGACACAATTTGTTCAGGAGACCACTGTTTAATATATAAAAAAGGCAATTTTATGTTTAGTTCCCGCTGTACCGAACGTGATCTCATAACCAAGGTACGTACCAAACCATCAGTTTTGTGTACCGTTACACCCTTAGTATCCATTGTTAATATTGCCTGGTCAGTGTGCAGAATTTGCTACACAGAGGACATGATATCTTTAAACAATAAAGGACTGCTCTTGCTTTCATATTTTCACTCATCCCACCTCTCTCCAAATCCACCTACTTTCTAGAAGATAATCGAATTCATAACTCAGACCAGCTGCAGACGATTACTCCCAAACGCCATCCCATTTTCTCCCAGCTGTTGTTGGCAGGGTTGGTTTATCCCCGAAGAGCTGCTGACTTTATCTGTGATTCAGTCCACTTGAGGGTTCTTGATTGGGTCTTTGATCATCTAGTAATCCTCTTATTCTAGGGCAGGTTGGATACATAAAACAAATAATGAGCTACTGTCAAGTCAAGTCACCTTTATATATCACTTTATATAATACAGATTGTTTCAAAGCAGCTTTACAGGGGTAAACAGGGAAATGACGATTCAATGATGCAAACAGAATTCAATTCTGCTGTAAAGCAGCTCTAAAGAGAAAAGTGTCATTATTCAGCTGAGGTCAGTTCAGAATTGATTCTGTTCTGTTCAATAACTGTGTAAAGATCATCAGAAATGAAATAAGATCAATTCAGCTATAAAGCAGCTCTGTAGAGACAGTGATGTCATTGTTCAGCTCAGCTAATAGTGTCAGTACAGTCAAATCAATAATATTGCTGAAATCCTGTATTGTGTGTCCCCAACTATAAGCACTGTGTCGTCAAGTAGTAAAAAATGCAACGTGACATTAGTCTTTGATGAAACTAATGTTGACAAGAAAAAGAACACTGGAGATGACAAAAGCTTTGTTTAGACGAGCAGCAAAAATCAGATTTTTGTATCCCACTCAAACCTGTTTTGTTGTTTGTCACATGAATGACAATAAACGGGTTGGAAATCTGATTAAAATGAGTCCTGATCGGTCCTATCAAATTTCAATAGTGTGTCCTGGCCCTGTCATTACTATGGAAACCTCTATAGATGATGACTGTCTAAACGAAAAGATCTGATTTCATCTCTTGTAAAATTGTTTGAAAAACAAGATAAAATTGGATTCATTGTGAACAAAGTCAAAAAGCTCTTTGATAAATTTCTCAGAAGCTGCTTCCCCTCAAACGCTGATGAAAATGACCTGAAATGTATTCCATTTTTGATTAGTTCATTAGTGTTGCTGTATCAGATTGAAAAATGTTATCTGTGTTTGTAATGATGGTGATTATTATAATCAGATTCAAAGCACAGCACCAGGTAAGCGTAAGGTAACTCTTGCCTCCGTTAATGAATGCGCACACACGGCCAAAAAGCTCACACACACAGACTGTCAGGAGTCAATCATGTGGAACCTTTGTGGGATCGTTATATCGTTTTTTTCTATAATTGATTCCAGACATAGATGTACTCACCTTGTCAGGAATGAGATTGAAAACTTGTCAAATTAGATGCAGTTGTAGAAATAATAACTCTACCAAATTATTGAATTACTCAGAAATACACGCAGTTTTCTGAGCAAGGGTTCAACAAGCAATTTTCTCCTTTTTTCCTGAGTCTTGTTAGATTGGAGATAATATTTTCTGCACAGAGCCATGACAATTCTATGTAATTCAAGTCCAGAACCAGACTTTTTGTTCAAAAGGATTCTTTAGAATAGTGTTTCCCATAGTTTTTTGTCTTTTCCCAACCGTTTGGTGTCAGTGATGCTCCAAGTGCCAAAATACATTTATTTTATATCATAAGAAATATAATAAAAAGGAACATAAATGTATCTACGTCAACAAACCTAATTAGTTTCATTTACTTATACCTGGACTTTAAAGTGGACTCAACTCTTTCTAGCTTGTGAGAGTGTGTCTCAGTAATTATTAGTATTATTATCATTTCAAATACAGATGTATATTACTATTGTAATATAGCTGCACTTAGGGGTGTGACGGTTAGTATATAACTGTGAGACCGACGGTTATAGTTGAACACCGTCATTAGAACTCTATAACCGCCAAAACCGTGTTATAAAAATATTTTGTACAAAAAAAATGTATCATAGAGAATGTTTAAATATTAATTAAAAACGATTGTTAACAGTCTGCGGTATTAATGGTCTACGTCGTTTCCAACTGTATTTGATTCTTTGCCAAGTACCCCCTGACCGACCAACAATCATTTGAGATAGAAATAAAAGCTATGACTATGATATAGTGATGTGCCATCATTATGAGATTTATTAAACAAATGAAAAATATTTGCAATAATAAACATTAGCAATAAACATTTGCAATAATATACAACGTATCATTACCGATAACTGTTCGTGCAGTTTAAATACCCCTTGACTGGCCCCAAACATGTTTGATAAAAGAAACATATACAGTGTGTATACAGCCTAGATGATGTGTATTACATTTTAGCTCAAAAACAATTATAATAAAAGATAGGATCATAAGATGCGCAATATGTCGGGAGACATGGTTTTTACCACTTAATGAAGTTTTGTTTTGTAAATCGTCAGACATGATTTTTACCACTTCATTAAGTTTTGCTTTGTAGAAAGCCTTTCTTTAAAGCAAATTTCGTTTTGTACAAATTGTATCTTAATTTTAATAAATGTTTCATCAACCAATTGCATATATTTAATAAATAAAAAGCAAATATAGCAGACAATATACTAACCGTGACATTGAGGCGCCGGCACGCCGCGTTCACTTGCATTGCATTGTGAACTAGAGCGCATCTCATCGTAAATGAATCAAACTCAGCGTAGGCCTATGCCTCATACATTAGCATTAAATATCTTTGCTGCATCCTTTCTAGAACAGACAAGGGCTTTCTTGCGGCTCGCATCAGCAGAGCATTGCATCGTCCATAGACCGCAAAACAATCAGCGGATGGCTTTGAAATTTGGTCAAAAAACGTTGGTGCGGATGATGAGTTTTGTGAATAATACCCCATCCGCGTATCTCTATCGATAACAACATTGAACACTACACAAACATTTTTTTATTTTTTTTATTTAGGCGATCAAGTAGCTAATCAGTGTCTGCTCGTTTATTCAAACTAAGTTGTCCTATAACAGACGAACGTCGCAACGATGCAGTAGTAAATTTGCAATATTTATGTCTTAATTTCTTCAATTGCAAAAGTGAATTATTATTCAAATGTTTATTGTGGTGGAAACTGCTGGGAGACTTTGTCATGAAATGAAAATTCACCCGATCTATTTGTAAACATGTCATTTGTCATTTGTCACAGGTTATTTGACCTTTTACAGCACTACCATTTTCCCGCTTTTACACTAGAGATGGCATTTTGCCTGTTAGAAATACATACCCCAGTTTGGGAACCACTGTGTGAAGCGGCACACTTACTCACGACTTCTCCGATCATTTGGTCCATTTAAACCCTGCCCCTTTCTTACTACTGACTGTAAGCTTGCATTCAGATATGCCTCCTTTTTTTTGAGTGCCACACCCACATCTCAACATCCAATCAACATCCGGTGGATAGAAAACAATATTTTTTCCAGTAATCTGTTACACTCAGGCGTGCATCACAATTCTTCATTTTCATTGCCACTTTATGATAAGTTTACAAATGCTTCTCATTATATTATTATGAATCATCTGGAAATCATCTGTCCATGATAATGTTAGAATGTGAAAATAAAGCTTAACTGGCACACATTGGGTTACCAAATGCACATTAAACCCACAGTACAGTACACGCAGAGGAGGAGTCAGCTTCATTAATTTTGAACCGTGCCGCACATCACTCTGAAACCCGCAGCGCATCACACTATACACTTATTTTATTTAGTTGCAGCCTTTTGCAAATTAATGAGTGCACAAAGCCATAATCACAATTTCGATTTTTGTACAATTAAGAAATCTCAGGTCAGATAGCAAAAAAAAAACACACACACACACACACATGAAATCTAATTTCTACAAGCACAAGCCAAACAACCTTGGTAAATGGTTTGAAATCACATTGAAATTAGATATGTTAATGCGTCACAGTCTGAACAATCCTCGCAAGTTTGCCTTGTTACTATGACAACCAATAGCCGTATACCTTATAGCAAAAGTGATACCTTGCAGTTTGATCTGAAAAAAAACTAATTTAAGAATAACCGGATTCCCCTACAGTGTGAACAAATGTTTTTTTTGTTTTTTTCATTTAACCATTTTAATATTTAGTGAATTTGAATGGTCTTATTCATATATTATTATTATTTGTAAAATATTTCTCTTTTACTCTTAAAACCAAAGCATTTGATTCTTATCTGTTCTGAAATTTGAGCTGAAGTGAATTACAACCTAATGCAATTCCTCTGGATGTCAGACTATCTTTTCTTGCTTTTATTACTCCAAAGACAGACACTATGGTGTCTGTGAGCCCAAGCTAATGAAACATTACCAGCAGAAATAATTTTCCGTTGAAAAGGAGATTGAAAGAATTAACCTGGGTGATGGAGCCCCCATCCATTATGCAGTCTTATTTAATAATTGATTGCTGTAAGTGATATTTCCCACACAGATGATTGTAATGGCGTCTGTTGTTGAGACAACTTTGAATGATGATAAATTAGTCCTACTGTCTCCAGCCATGTCTCTTATCCGTCTGTGCTAAAATGTTATTATTAGTACCAATTTAAATTGATGTCATCTTCAGTGGAAATCTTTTAGGCGACGGCTCTCTGTCACAAAGGCCCAAATTGACTGCAAATAAATTGTACCATCAATTGTAACCACTCATGAATAGATTTCATATTCCGTCCTTCTGTTTGCATTCAAACATTCATCCTTCCTGCTTTGATGTTGGAAAATGTGAAACAAATGAAGCGATCATAGAAAAGATAAAATTGGAACATGTTCCATCCCGGAGGATTGTTTCTTATCTCTCTCCATGTGGAAAGTGCTGACGCTGTAGTCCCAGTTTTAAATCTTCAGTTTATTCATTTCTTTGTGTTCCGGCAAACCCTTTTATATGTTTCTTTGTGTGTGTGTTTCTCCTTTTGGTAGCTGTCGTGGTGTGTGAAAATCAAGAGGAAGTTGAAAAGCGTGGCTCCTTTCCTGGGCAGGTTCAGGCCGATGGTTGGACAGTGCTGTCACCAATGCACCCCAGAGAGTCTGGTGAGAAAACGAGAGGGATGAAAGGATTATTTGAAGATAATAAAAGGACAAACAGCCAGAGGCAGATGGGGGAAGTACACAGATTTAGGCTCACCTGAAAAACCTCAGACACTGCTTTCACAAACCCATATCATGAGGGGCGATCAAAGGGATTTCAGAGCGCCAGCAAACGTGTTACTTATGGTAGGGATAGCAGGAAAAAAAGGGATTAGTAGTGGAGAGAAAAATAATGAACACTCAAGAGGCATAGTTCCCCCCCATGCTATGAAGAGCTTTTCAGAAAACTGCAGACGACTAAGCTTGTTTCCAGCAGCACTGGTCCCAGTGGGCAACATGGTGCTGAGAGCTGGGATGTGAGGCTAATGGAGCAGTAATCAGAGGGTTATTGGATCGAACCTCTCCTGAAACAATCTATTAATCTCAGACCAGCCAGCCAGATAAATCATATTTGAGCTATCTGGTGTTTGTATTAAAAGTCATTTAAAAAGCATGCTTGCATTTTACTTAGCAACCCTGTCAAATAAATCTGCACTGAACTAGGTACATAGCAACCACCATAATTGTACTTATGAGATGTCTGCATCTGCCCCCCCTCCCCCCCATGTTTTACTGAGATAATGAATGACAATCAGTGCCTCAAATGAATAGTTATTCACTCTGTCATGTCATTCTGTAGAGCGCAAAAGGAAATTATTAGCAGGATGTATCTTTTTTCAATGTACGCACATTTCTGAATTGAAGTAAAAAAAGAAAAAGAAAATATTTGCGACATTAAATAAGAAAGTCATATTGTGAGACAAATTAAAATTTAATTTAATTAAGCCAGGATTAGGTGTTAGGATTAGGACATTGAAGTAGCTTTTATAAACGTGCTTTAGAAAAAAAACAAAAAAACATTACTAGTGTGCATCTTGAGACAAAATAAAGCCACTGACATATTTTGAGATATGTCAGTGCAAGTTGCTTTTAGTTAAGACCGCTCAAACATGCATTTCAGTCTGGGACTAGACTTAAAGGAATAGTTCCCCCAAAAATAAACATTCTGTCATAATTTACTCACCCTCAGGTTGTTCCAAACCTGCATGAATTTATTTGTTCTGTTGAACACAAAGGAAGATATTTTGAAGAATCGGAAACTGAACAGTTCTGAGGAACCATTGACTTCCATAGCATTTTTTTTCCCCTACTATGGTAGTCAGTGGTGCCCCAAAGAGGCCTGGTTACAGATTTTCTTCAAAATCCCTTCTTTTGTGTTCAGCAGAACAAGGACATGTACAGTATACAGGTTTGGAACAACTTGAAGGTGAGTAAATTAGATTTTTCATTTTTGGGTGAACCATTCCTTTAAGACTTGTCTGTGAAACCAGGAAAAGAAATTGCAATTGCAAGATTGTGGGAGATCTAAAGTTGCAATTTATCTCTGTACTTTCAATTTAGGGCCTGTTTACACCTGGTCACTTCTCTGATTGGATGGCTATCTGATCGTGAAAAGACCAGGTGTAAATGCCCTCCGAAACTCTGTAGAGAATCACATCACTCAAACCACTTCTCACATTTCAGACGAAACTGGACAAATGTAAATGCACCTGGTTGTTTAAACCACATACCTGGATGTAAAATTTACTCAGCCAAAATTAAATGAAAATAAACTTGTGAGAGCGACGCCGCAGATGAGTAGCTGAGTATCTCTTCAGCAACCAATGCGCTGACTGCCGCAAATTAGTCTGAAAGTAAGTCGCAGACGCTCAACACAAAATCATCTTCATTAGAAGTATTAAAACTAAATGATCTTACCAGTGCTGATGCCGCTCTCTCTCCTATTGCAGTTTTTAATCTTGAAATTAGCTGATAAGTAAAATGCAGCACATATCTGTTGCTTTTGATTGACGTGACCTCCGTTAAATTTGCATATAGCACAGGAATTTAAGATTGGATTTATATCCGTTTTGTGGAGACACATTTATGTGGCCAATTGTAAATGGAACCATTTTAACAAAGTGATAAAAAGTGTGGGTTTGCTAAGATTTTTTATATTTTTGAAGAAGTCTCTTTTATTCACGAAGACTGCATTTATGTGATCAAAAATACAGCAAAAACAGTAATATTGTGAAATATTATGATTTAAAATAACCATTTTCTATTTTATTATATTTTAAAATGTAATTGTATTCCTGTGGTGGCAAATCTGAATTTTGTGCTGCTAAATATTTTTGTGGAAACATTGATCTTTTTTTCCCCAGGATTCTTCACTGAAAAAAAAAGAGAACAGCACAAGACATTACACGTCTTTTCTAAAGGCTTATAAGATAAACATATCTTGTTGACCCCCAAATTTTAAATGGTAGTGTATGCAAAAATCCTTCCTAAACAAGAAGATTTTCAGTGAATAGTTTCCTAAATTTCAGTTTATTCTGTAAATAAACTAAAATAAACAGTTTTAATTTTGAGGAACTATCTTTTTCATTTCTGAGTGCTTTAGTTATTAATTAACTTTTTCAACAAACTTTTACAAATTAGTCTTTATTCCAGAAGCTTTTAAGAGCGCTGGTGCTCCGAGGGATTAGTTATGGTCGACCTTAATGGCAGCAAATAATTAAAATGTACATTGTTCCAACTTCTATATTCACAACTTTTCAAATAAGTCTGTTCAAGATACTTTTTAGAGATGAATTGTTTGGAGCTGATGCAGCTGCTCAAAAAGACTATCTTAAACTAACCCTTACACAGAGATTAAAATACACACTTTTGTCTACTTTACTTTGTACTGTACAACCCAAATCTATTTTATTAATTTATTTTAAACAAATAAAATGAGACAAAAACTAAGTAATCAGGAACTAGCAGTTTTAAATGTTTTATTCTATCATTTAGAAACTTGCATGATAGTGTTACTTGCATGTCACTATGTTTTGAGAAACATTTTATTTTGGAAGTGTTTTATTTAGGCCCAATTTTTGAACATCTTTCAGGCTATGATTTATAGTGGAACTAATAGGGTGCTATTTTGAACACTAAAAGGCTTCCCTAAAGTGTGTCATTATCTCAGTCTATGTAGGACAGCAGAGCAGACTCTCTGTACTGTGATGGAGGCTGGTTAGCGCGCTTTCCATCAAGTTTGATCAAATATCCTCTTGCCACTCTCAGGGTCTGAAGTTGCTGTGTAACACTCCTCCCCTGGGCTTTCAGAACCTGACGTGTGTGAATGAGACACACACCGGGTAAGTGCACATCCTTCACTCAACTCAAGCCCTCCACATCCGGGCCATTAAAATAACAATGCACCTCTCAACTCCAGCTTCAAACTGCTCAAGTGTAATTACTGTTTGTGTTTGACTCGTAAGCCAGGCACATGTACTTCAGTCCCTAGAATAAATTTCTCTTTATCTTTTACATCGCAGACCCACAATCAAGTGTAGATCCACAATCCCGCTACCCTTTTGTAAAAGGGTACCCTTTTTGTACACTTTTAGCCAATTACACACCAGAGCTGGGGAAGATACTTTAAAGCTGCACAGGTTTAATAACTTTTTTTTATATAAAAAAAATAACATTTAAATACAGTAAAACAATACAAAAATTCTTTAACTCTTTCCCTTACAGCGTTTTAAAATAAAAAGTTGCCAGCCACCGCCAGCGTTTTTGTTCATTTTCACAATTTCATGGCCCCCAGAATACTTTCTTGTATGAATATCTGAACATGCAATATGTCAAAAGAAATATGTGTATGTGTTTATTAAAAAAATGTGTTTTATTCTAGCTACAGAAAATCACGTTTTTGTAAAAGACTACATCCAGATCAGATTCAGAACGATGATCAAAATTTAGATCAACACCCCCAAAGCTTGCACAGTCCTAACCACTTCGTGGGTTCGACATTTCACTCAGTAACATTAGGCCGTTCTGATTTATATGCTGTTTATTGTTGATGATCGAATTTTTTTCATATGCATCTGCTTACATATGAGATCGCTCCTTTCTGCTTGTTCTTTGCCTGTGATTTGATCTGGAGAGACTGTACTTGTTCAGGAGATGCTTAATAGCGGCCCCTACCTAACAGTGAAAACACGAAAAGCCGTAAAAACTCGTCAATGGCTGGAAAGCATTTTCTCATAAAAGACGAGATAACTCGTCAATGACGGGGAAAGAGTTAAGAATGAAAAATAGCTACATTTGTTACAGAAATTATTATTATTTGATAATGTTAGTAAAAAAAATATCATTGTTAGTTCATGTTAGCTCAGGTTTTGATTTTAATAATGTATTATTAAATTTTGAAACTAACATTAGATTAATAAATCCTTTAGAAGCATTTTTTCATTTTCAGTTTATGTTAATTAATAGAGCCTTATTGTAAAGTGTTACCAATCAATAATAAAAAATCAGAACATTTTAAATCAATATCTAGGGCATGTTATAGTCCAGATTAAAAATGTTAAAGATTGAAAATAAATAGTTCAACCTCAACTGCTTCAACCTTAATTTTATGAAGCAACAAGAATACTTTTTGTGTGCAAAAAAAAAAAAAGACTTTATTCAACTATTTATTTTCTTCCATGTCAGTGTCTGACTCTGTTCATTTGAGCCCCACGACACATGCGTGTGATGCTGACGCAGGAGTCGGCCGATACTGAGCCGGCGTTCTGACATAGAACCCAGAAGCTCTGCACTGTGTTTACAACGTGAACAGCATCAGAGACTGACACTACTGTTATTTTTAGCTTTTTTTGAGCACAAAAAGTATTCTTGTCGCTTCATAAAATTAAGGTTGAACCACAGTAGTAACATGGACTATTTTAACGGTGTCTTTGCTACCTTTCTGGGCCTTCAAAGTGGCAATTACGCGTGGGAGTCAGAAAGCTCTTAGATTTCATCGGAAGATAAATGAAGATAAACGAAGGTGTTCTGGGTTTGGAACGAATTGAGGATGATTAATTAATTGAATAATTTTCATTTTGGGGTGAACTAACCCTTTAAAATAACTTCAGTCTAAACACTCTTACTTCATTAAGTATATGCGGTACCATGAATATGCAAATTAGCCACGCCTCCACTCACTCACACAAGCTCAGAGATCCACTCGGTCAACTTTACTGTAGTAAACGCTGCACAATGGTATCACTCTTTGCAATGTTTGACACATAACGGTAATTAATATGATTAGCCTTTTGCTTGACTACGTTATCAAACAGGTAATAATGTGTTGCTAATATTACCCAAACCATGCCCTGTTCGCCATCTCTGAGTCAGACAGCTGCCTACTAAATATCAGCATCCGCAGAACCGTCAGTGGAGAAAGATACAGTAGTCAACATTTGAAGAGGATCAAAACCTTTCATCAAAGTTCACAGACGATGAGTGGTAGTAGAATTGTATTTATTTATTCATTAATGACATTTTATTTAACAGCAACTGCAGCTCGTTCTGTGCGTCATACGTCATTACGCCATTTCTACATCGTTGCACATGCAGAGTCCCTTTCCATTTTCGGCTTTCAATCCAATCAAGTGTTTACATGTTCTCTCGATTGGATTAGAAAAGGAATAAACCACCCCTTTCAATCGAATTGAAATTTCTTTCGGATCGAGCTCAATCGCATCGATTAAAGGCTTTTCAGTCTGATTGAACCGTATTATAAATATATACCTCCTGATGTATCTGTGACACTTCAAGATTTAAACAAACTTGTTGATCAATTGCCACCCCCTTTCATTCTTATGGGAGATTTTAACAGTCCACTATGGGGAGGACACCACACAAATACGAAGGGCAAAATACTTAAAGATTTTCATTAGTAACAATGATTTGTGCCCCCTCAATGATGGTTCAAATACTTACTTGCACCCGGGACATGAGACAATTACTGCCATTAATGTAACAATCTAAACTTTTGCTTGACTTCTCATGGAAGACCTGGGATGACTTATGCGAAAGTGACCACTTCCCCTAGATGATTGCCTCAGAAGAATTGGACATCCAATAAAGAATCCCAAGATGGCAACTTAAAGCAAATTAGTACATTTTTCCAACACTATGCTATAAAAATGTATATATAAAAGATTCTCAAGATCCAGTAAAAAGGTTCACTGACATTCTTACTGAAATAGCAAACAAAACTATTCCTAAACTGTCAACAAAGTCATGTTGTATGTCTAACCCATGGTTCAATGAAAACTGTACAAAAGTTATTGAAATCCTGAAAAAAAGCAGAAAGAATTTTTAATAAAATCTGATAAAATTAAAATGTGTCAGGCACAAGCACGCAGAGTTATTAACACAAAGAGACAGAGCTGGAAAAGTTTTTTATCAAGTTTAACTGCAAACACACCGACCAACAAGATCTGGGATATAATTTCGAAAGATGAACAACAAAGAAAGTGGATCATAAATACAACATATTAAATTTTGAGATATTCTTTTAATGACAATCAAGAAATAGCAAATGTTAGTCTTTTGAAAAGAACGCCTTATTAGAAAATTGACAACCTGAATTTCAAACAATACGAACACTGCAAAAGCAGAAATATCTGGACTTCTCCTCAAATAACACGGAACCGTATAACGATCTCTTCACTATGAAAGAGCTTTCAAGTGCTCTTAAATGCTCCCATAATGCTGCAGTTGGTCCAGATGAAATTCACTATGAGTTTCTGAAGCATCTACTCCATGCTGTATTTTATTACTCCTCCTCAATTTTTAATACAATCTGGAGAACAGCAGATATACCTCAATCTTGGCAAGAAGCCATCATTTTTCCTATACCTAAAACAGGCAAGGACCATTTTGAGACAAACAACTATTGCCCAATAGCATTGCTGCCTTTGCAAAACAATGGAGAAAATGGTTAATAAACATCTGGTGTGGAGACTGTAGTCGGGCCATAAAATAAATGAATATCAGTGTGGTCTTAGATGAGGTAAAAGTACTTTAGATCCATCGTCTTATTAGAATGGAGTAAATTTTACGTGATATCTTTATCAAAAAAAGAACATGCTGTTTTCTTTGACCTGGCGAAGGCTGGATATCACTTCCCCTTGATAATTGCCTCTGAAGAATTGGACAAAACCTTACTTGAAAAACCTGAGCTTAAATTTGGACATCTTGACTCAGACTCATGTTTGCACTATTCTTCCCTGGGATCTGAAAAGGTTATATCAACCCTGTTATATCAACCCTGAAACAACACAAAAAGACAACAACACACCCTCATGAATATCAGAAGACATTTTTTGAGTAAAATGCCATTTTTCCTCTCCATGGACCTCTATTCACAGATGGATCCAAAGCAGGAACCGGTAATCGTGTTTCGGCAGCAGCAATAATTGGAAATCAATTTCATGGCATGTGAATCCGAGGACAAAGTTCTATCTTTACAGCTGAAGCTTGTGCTTTACTTCTGGCTGTGGAAAATAGAAAATGGACAAGAACGAAATTTCTTAATCCACCGACTCAAAATCCTGCCTTCAGGCACTTGAATCTGTAAAGACTGATCATCCCATAATTACACGTATATTAGCTAAAGTAGATATGGTATGCAAGAAAAACTTCAGTATCTTGTTCTGCTGGGTTCCAGGTCATATTGGTTTATCTGGTGATGAGAAAGCAGACATTGCTGTAAAGGAGGCTTTCAACTTGAGTATTTCAGAGTGTCAAATGCCAACCTCTGATCTCAGACCAGTAATAAAGTCTTATATTAATAACGTGGCAGGATGTAATGGCATGAATGCCACATAAATAAGTTACATGAAATAAATCCTTGTATAAGAAGAATGTTAAAGCTAATATCAAATCTTGGTATGATCAAGTTGTTTTTACTAGATGCGGTTTCGGTCATATAAGAGTTCCACAAGGCTATTTATTAAATGGTGAAGAACCACCATCTTTGTCAAACTACAATGGCTTTAGGGGTGGGCTATATACCGGTAGACATGATTAACCAGTAGAAATTTGTCAACTGGTAGAGATTTTGGACTATCGTCTCTATCACGGTAACGCTCACATGACACGCCATCACGAAAGCTTCACATCAGTTCTAATCACATCGGTGTGTGAAATAACGGTCACTAGACGAACTTGTTTTCCAAAATGCGGCGCTCAAGTTAAAGAATTTAAGCTTTTAAAAAAACGTGTCTCTAGACCTTGCATGTTTTTTTCATTCCATTGATGCATCTCGCGTTTTAACGGCAGCGCTCTGTGTGAATGGCCCTTTAAGCCATTGCTGATAGATCCTGACGTGTGGTGATGCAGTCATTGTTTCCCAGAAAAGAAAGAGGGCTCTCATGAAGAGGGGTTTCTAACTTCCTAGAAAACACTTTATTAGGCCAAATAAATGGGATTCGCATCAAAACACACAGCGACTGACTCTGTGAGCACCCAGTTTATCTTCTTTTCAATCACCCCTCTCACTTTAGAGAGTGTCAGAAGCCGAGCTCTGCAAATCCTGCTGAAGCGTTTAATTCGTCTTGAATTAATAGGCCCAAATCAGAGCCTGCTCTTTCATTGGTTGAGCTAATTAACATTTTGGAGCCTGATTATGCTGAGAATATGATGTATTCACCAATTTCTGATTGGTCAGTGATTGTTTTCATTGTCCCAAGGTGAGTGAGACAATATCTGTTTACACAAGGGCTCCTTTTATTTTGCTAATTGGGTAAAAGAGAGCGGGCATACTTGAATGTAGTGTGTGTGTGTGTGTGTTTTCAGGTACCGTGGCTGGTTAGTAAGGAGGGTGTGCTGTTTGCTGTTTGTCTGGGGTCGTGAAGTTCACCCCAGCCCTGCTGGAAACAGAAGGCATAGAGTCCACGGCAGCGAGAGGTGCGGCTTGCTCGAGCACTCTTCACTGATTAGATGACATGCCATGTGTGTAAGAGAGAGAGAGAGAGAGAGAGAGGATGCGAGATGCGATTGAGGATTGAGAGGCGCTCCCATTGAGATTTAATTCAGATGTCTTTCTCCTCTGTTAATATAGAAGATTGTTACCCACTTAATCTGACATTACATTAGCTCGTATGCAGATGTAAAAACGTTCATATTTTCAATAGCGACCAGTACAGGGGATTTCAACCTTTTAGATTACAGGAAATTTCAAATATAATGATTCCCTTTGTGAGGATCCTTTCTAAAATGTAAAACTATATATATATATAAATTTTCACAATTGACAGTTGATTCTCAAATTGAATGCATTTTTAAAATAAGATTATTTACATAAAATCAAACGGATGCAAATTCTTAAACTATGCCATGGTTATTTTTGGAGTGTAAAATATAAAGGCAGCATAAAGGCTAGTTTATACTGTGAGACAAAATAGCAGTTTGTTTCTAAATAGCAATTTTCAATTCAAATGTAATTTAACACTTAATACCTTTTGACAGATCATGTTAGCTTAAAATACAAATAAAACACTGTTAAACTGTCAATTTAGCCTTTACTAAAAAAAATATAATTATGGATGTCAGTAAAATGAATTGCAACAAAATAAATAGTCGTCTCAGCATGTAGTAATCTCAGCATTCAAAATGTAGCAGAGATGTAAAATGTTCTCCCTTTCTGTCGGTTAAATTTTTTACCTTTGATAGAGTCTAGAAGTCCAAAGTTTTAGGATCTAAAGTTTAAGGAAATGTCAAATGAAGAAATCAACACCCCCCACCCCATGCATTTTTTGGTCACTAATCAAATAAGCAAAGTTGGGACATTGACCATGTGGAACTCATTTGTATAAGTATTTTTCAACACAATTTTAATTGTCTTTCTGTCCTTTCCTGACCCAGAAAGCAGAATGAGTAAGTCTGGTAGAAAATATAATGTTAAATAAATTGAATATCTTATGTGACCTTTTTAACTTTGACAGCCCTAAAAGTACATTTGGTGAATGCTCTTTTTCTAAAGACTCGAAAAAGAGACAGACCCTAATTTGAAAAGTTGGTGGATTGCTTGAAAGACTAATCGGTCGTGAAGCCCTGTATACAATGACAGTCACCTGACCCTGACTGTATGCGTATCTGATAGGAGCAATTGCATAAGAGGCATTCTTGCATTCAAAAACAGTTCAACAGAGCACTATTGGACAATTGTGTCCCATCGCCAACTGGAATGGCATTTAATTTAATGTTGCTGTCAACTGTATGCCACATATGCCATGCTAACTTTTCTTTTTGCTTCTCACCTTAGTTCAACCCTGCTACCACACCCTCCCTCCATTCACCTAACCCAATTTGGGCCCTAACATTTAAATAACCTTTTATATTCCCAAACAGTATGGGTGTGTTTTTCACTCTGCAGGCATAAGCGGTGTGTTGCGTGGTGTTTATGTGATGATCCATGACACAATATCCTCTTTGTTTTCTCTGCGGTCTGTTGTCCTGTGACTCTGTGTGTGTTTTTATCCAGAGTGAGGCAGGCTCTGGAAACAGCATGCTCCTCAGATGAGACCAAGGTGGTGGAACTGGTGATGCCTAAGGTCAGAGGTTTTTTAAGCAGACTTCTGGCCCTTACGCAGACCTTCATCTCCCCCAGCCTACTCAGGTCTGAACGTAATTCTCATTCTTAAAGCAAATCACTTTCATCCTTCTGTTTACAAAAAGTCTAAAAACTAATAGATTGTTCAGCATTCAAAATGTAACAAAAATGTAAAATAACCCTTGGTAGGTCGCAAAAGTCCACATTGAAAATCTGAGATTTAAAATCCATTTTTTGGGGGATTTTGAAAAGTTAAAGGAATTGTCAAATGAAGAAATATTTCACCCCATGCATTTCTTGGTCACTAATTAAATAAGCAAACTTGGTACATCGACCACGTGAAATCATTTGTACAAGTATTTTTCAGCATTTCAGTCGTCTTTTTAAGTTTTTTCCTTTTTTTCAGTTCTGCAGTGTGACATGACTTTTTAAAAGCTCAGATATTCCATGTAGCCTTTTAATTAAAATGAGGTCATGAAGGCTACATAACTGCCCTATATGATTTACTAAGAACTCAAATATTATAGCTTTTAATGAAGGGCAGCTTGACATTCTTAAGGAAACTGCTGTCACTGCTTTATGTCATGTCAACTGTCCCTCTGCAGATTATTATTAAGATATATTGATATTTTTAGTCAATGTCTCCCCAAACTCTTTTAGGATTGTGAGCTGGATGCTGCTGAAGTTCTTCAGTTTAATGTTCTGCAATGTACAGATCAACCTCAACCAGCTGGCAGCTTTACACCGTGCCACACGACTGGTAACCAAATATACAGCCTTTACAACCCCAATTCCAGAAAAGTTAATGTTAATGTTTAACGTTTATTAAACTGACAACAGTAAAAAAAAAAAAAGATTTCCAATATTTTCACTGGCCAACCTTATTGTATTTTGTAAATATAAACTAATTTTGATTTTGATGGTTTCAACCCACTCCAAAAAAGTTGAGACTGGGGCAAAATAAAAGTGAAAAGATCACAGAAAAGCAAGTTAAATGGTTTTGAAATGGTCCACAATTAGAAGTTGTACTGGTAATAAATGAGGGTATCATGTTTGGGTATAAAATGATAATACTGCAGTCGTGGCCTAATGGTTAGTAAGGGTGTCACGATTTCGATTTTAAATCGAAATCGATCGAAATTAATGCTCAATCTCGATTATCGAATCAAAAAATGGAATCGTCGATGCTGCCACGCCCCATATGTCACGTCAGCTCGGCTTGCCTGTAATAGGTAAAACTCCTTTTCTCGAGAATATTGAAGCCTTAATTTTAAAACGCATTGCAGCTGCACAGCGAGAGCATCATAGCTAGTCTGAGCGAGCTGATTGGCTGTGCTGCGGCAACTGCACGAACCTATGGCGAGTAGGAGCGCTTGGCGCCCTGCCAACCTCGAGCGCGCCAATTTGGACGCGGCTGAAGTGTATAAATTCAGAGAAAACTCGCCAAAGGACTTTAGGTTTAAATCCACTGAAGTGAAGTACCTGATATGAGCGAAATAGCACGGCAAGGCAACGCAGTACTCGTTCCCTTATCACTGAGGGAACCGAGGTTACGCAAGTAACCAAGTACGTTCCCTTACGAGAACGTTCTCTCGTACTGCGTTGCAAACGCTGTGGGAACCCAATTTAAAACGCCGTGCTATTCGCCTGTGACTGCTCCAGGGGTCCAGGGAGCCCCAGGACTATAATAGGTAATAGGTTATATTGTTTAAGTTTCCAATTGACTGAAGATATAAGTTATTGTTACATTATGTTGTTAATAAACGTTTTAAATTTGACAATGTAGTGTGTGGTACATTGCGAACAAAGGTCAGATATTATTATATTGCATAAAAGTCTAAAAATGGCATAGCTTGTGCTTTAAAACAAATTTTTTTTTTACATCGAGAATCGAATCGAACCGTGACTTTAGAATCGAAAATGTAATCGAATCGAGGATTTGGAGAATCGTGACACCCTTAATGGTTAGAGAGTCGGACTTGTGGGTTCGATTCTCAATACCGACAAGGAAAGGACTGAAGTGCCCTTGAGCACTGCTGCCCTACTCTGGATGTGTGTGTGTCCACGGCTTGCAGTGTGTGTGTGTCCACTCCTCACTGCTCCTAATATGCGTGCACTAACATGGATGGGTTAAATGAAGAGGACACTTCACGTCACGTCACTTTGCTTCACTTCACTAAATGGAGCATCTCAGTCTTTGTAAGCAAAGATGTGTCATGGCTCACCACTTTGTGCCATGAGAGAATTGTCAATGCGAGATTGCGAAGTAGTTTGGTATTTCTGCATCTAGCTGCATATAGTGAAAAGATTCAGGGAATCCAGAGAAATCTCAGTCTGTGTAGGACAAGGCAGGAAACCTCCATTGGATGTGCATGACCTTTGAGCCCTCAGATTGCACTGCATGAGAAACCTTCATGCTACTCTGTTAAATATAGCCACATGTGCTCAGAAGTACTTTGGAAAACCGTTGTTACTTTGCACAGTCTGTCGCTGCATCAAGAAATGCAGCTCGAATCTCTGTTACGCAAGGAGAAAGCTACACATCTAATCAATGCAGAGATGCCGCCTATGTTCTCTGGGCCCGAGCACTTCTCAGATGGTCCTAAAGATACTGGAAAAGTGTGCTGTGGTCAGATGAGTCCATGTTTCCGTTTGTTTTGGTGCAAAAGCAAACATCTGTCTTGGTATGGGGGTGCATCAGTGCAAACGGCATGGGTGACTTGAATATGTGTGAAGGTACCATTGACTTGGAGGTGTATACTGGGATTGTACAGAGACTTCAAGATGACATCCTTCCTGGGAAGCAAGACAATGCCAGGCCTCATTCTGCATGTGCTACAACAGAGTGGTTTCGTATGAACTCTACACTGTACAGTGGATGTGCTTGACTGACCTGCGTGCAGTCCAGATCTCTCTCTTATTAAAAATGTATGGCTCATGAAAAAGAAGAATCTGACAACGATGACCACCGACTGTTGAGCAGACGTCTTATATCAGCCGAGATTGGGCAAAAGTTTCCAGAAAACAATTAGTATCCTCAATTCCCAAACATTTAAATAGTGTAAATAAAAGGAAAGGTGAATGCGACACTGTGGTAAAAGATTTTTGGAGTGGGTTGCAGCCATCAAAATCAAAATTTGTTCATATTTACAAAATATAATACAGTTTGTCAGTGAAAACATTGGAATTTTTTTCTTTGTACTTCTGTCAGTAAAAAGAAGTTGAAAGAGAATTAACAAATCACAGATTCTTTATTACATTTTACAAAATGTCCCATTTTTAATTTTTTTTGGGAATTGGGGTTGTATTTCTTCACCCCATTCTCTCATATTACCAGCTTTCCTTCCCTGTAGGCATCCTGTGCTTCATGTATTGCATGCTTTCATTCTTCCTATATCTCATTAGTCTTTACTGCTTTTCTTCTTTCACCACTATATCTCCTCAAGTGTCTTTTTTTTTTTTTTTACATTTGAAGTGTTTTTTCTGACCAAAACTCAGTTATTCTTGATTTCACTGTATGATATTGTGATTTAAATATATGAAGCTGAAGGCTGCTCTCTATATCAAAATGGTCTTTTTGTGTGTGCCTCTCTTTCTTTCTCCCTCTCTCAAGCTATTGCTCCATTTATCCTGTTTACACATTTATTTTTATTGCAGTCAGGTTTTCCACCTCAGGCTTTTGGTCACAGATAATCCTTTATATGGAAGTAAAAGCACACTTTGAAAGCTTTTTTGTTACATTTGATTGTGTGATTCTTACATTTGGTGCAAGTGCATTGTGAAACAAAACATCAGAGAACCGATTAGACCTCATCTAGCTTGTGGTTTTATAACCAATTAAACATGCATTCTACAGCACAGCCAGAAATCATCTTTTTGGCCTCAGTCCATGTGCATGACTCCGGAAAGTATTGAGCTCACCTGTTCACCTACTTGCCAGTTGCCGCCCACCTGAATAGCACTGACACATTTCTGCACCACTCAGTTTAACTTCACAAAAAGAGAGTTTGAAAGAATTCAGTACTTATAATCCAAAATCCTATTCATTATCAGCATTGTTGCCTAAAGTATATATAAATATATATATATTTTAGGCTGATGTGCGTCTGTCTCATGTGAGTGTAGATGATTTGAAACCCTTTTAAATAAAATGTTTCTTAGTTAGGGGTAAAATTTTATTAATGAGGATTTTTTAAAAACATTTTTTACTGTTCATGTCTATTTAAATGTATATTTATTCCAAATAATAGCTATAAGAATGCAGCAATACATTTGAGATTTCATGTAGGCTTTATTTATAAAATTATGGGTAGAATACTTGATCAGAGTTGAGATGAACAATGTTTTATTTGCTGTAACAGGGCTATTGTGACCTTTAACCTGTGCTCTTGGCTCTCAGTGTTTGTTAAATAAGAAGGCATCAGTTCAGAAATATCAGCACAGTTGGTACAAAGGGTCTAGAAACACAATCTGAGTGCCATTTTCTGAAGTACAAAAACAGTTCATTTACGGGTTCATTTTCAAGTGCGCACTTAGCACTGAACTTTATTTCTCCCTGCACTGAAGTGTCCTCTAATTTTGTCCGTGTCTGTGTGTGTGTTGTAGAAAGCTCCGCTGGTCTATGTGTGTGTTCGGCAGAGCGGCATCGATCATGCTCTCATTTGTCTGACTCTTTTCTGCCACAACTTGAGGGTTCCCTACACCATTTATCCAGCCCACGTCCGACAAACCTGGCTAAGGTACACACACACACACACACACACACACACACACACACACACACACACACACACACACACACACACACTCGCACTCGCTCAAAACACAATAGCACCTACAGATGGATAGTTTGCTTAGAAAGGTTATTTTTGCAAGGTTACTTCCCTACCTGCCCTCTAATATTGTAAATGTACATATCCGCTCAGCCATACTATTGTTAAAAAGAACATTCTAGTTCATTAGTTTGGTACTAGTTCGGTGCAAGCGCAGCAGATTCTAAAGTTCAGTGCACTTATTCAGTCTGTTAGACAGCCAACGGAAGCACCTGTTCGCATTTAACAGGGCATAATGGTTCAGTAAGTAATGAAACATACAATTCTTAAAGAATCATGACACAGAGTGCTGGAAACAGCAGTCGACCCCGGCGAGGGAGTAGTGGGGGTAAATAGTTTCCTCCTGCAGTTAACGGAAGACTTCGACTGCAAGCCGTGGGGAAGTTTGTGCTTTGTTTACAAGGCTACATCAATAATTACTTAATAGCTGTTTATACAAATTGCCCTGTCAGTAATTGTTAATGTATTTATGATATGCTTCAAGCTTAAGGTGCAATGCTTGATTGATTGTCACTGGATGTGGAGCACACATGAATACAAATGTAAAAATGCAGCTTGAACAGTTCACACTTTTTCATTTGCTAAAAGAAAGTCCAAGTCCAAGTTTCAAATGTGCCACAAATTCACTGGGGGAAAGAAACAAACACGATTTTTCTTGCTCTTTTGAAAGAAGAGTTAAATGTGTTATGTTCTCAACCTTTTTGATTTGAAGCGCCCTCCCATATAAACAAGATATTTTCAGGTGCTCAAAGCAGCTTGTTTTTAAACTTTATACACACAAACTGGAAGCAGTTATATATTTAATTAGCCACAAATAATGTTGTCATTCCGGAAGTATCAATAACTTAATGTTCTTGAATAGAAACAACAAAGGGGGAAAATGTGATTTCAGTTTACATCTTGTTTTTTTGTTGTTGTTTTTTTTAAAAACATTTTAATTTAGATTATAGTTAGATTATTTAAAAATATTATTAATAAGTTAGTTAAGTATTAGTCTTCTTGCAGCCCCATTTGAAGTTTGCTGAGGCCCCCTAGTGGGCCCTGGGCCCTTTTCCATTAAAATTCTCTGACAGTGTTTCCTGCAGTTGTCATTAAATGTTGGTGATGTGCTGCTACCAAATTTATGTTTTAGCGATGTTGTGAGCTTAATCTGAATTGAATCTGACTGAACGACTGCCTGAGGTGAAATAATAAAAATACTTGTTGGCTTGAATTGGTCTAATGAGTTGGTGTTCAAGTACTAGAATTGTTAATGGAATCATTAAGGAACCAGAACCAGTACGAGAAATTGGAGTTGGATGAAGAATCGTTGATTTCTTTGTGATTTCCATCCCTATTCTCAGTGCTAAGCTCCCCAGACCTTTTGAATTTTGTTGGTTCCTGGATTATTAATTCATAACAATAAAGCAGCAAAAAGTGGAAAATGGTCATTTTACGTGGATGAATCAGTAAACACAATTTCAGGCACTAGCAAGGACCTTATCCACTAAACAACAGTCTACTCATGACTCAATTGCCTGCGATCTGCCGGCGACACGATTATGAGGGTTGTGCGTTAAAATGTAGCTGGTATTTATCAACATCTCTGCATGACACCTTTGTTGTAGGTGTTAGAAAGTATCTAATGGAGTGCCATTATGAAATATGTGCTTGTTCTGCCTTTTTATATTGAACAAAGCAGTTAAACAAGATAATAGTACATTAGTTCAATATTGCAAAGTGTTTCTTAAGCAGCAAATCAGCATATTAGAATCATTTCTGAAGGATCATGTGACACTGAAGACTAGAGTAATTATGCTGAATATTCAGCTTTACCATCACGTAAATTACATTTTAAAATTTGAAATATTTCAGAATATTTTGGTTTGTACTGTATTATTGATAACATGAACGCAGCTTTCATGAACATAAGAGACTTCTTTCAAAAACATGAAATAAAAAAATCTCACTGACGTGTGAACAATAATTAGAGACATAAAAGGAAGGTTTGTCTTCATACATGTTTGCCCATCCTGTGACTTGAAAGGCTCTGAAATTGTGATGACATTTCCTGCAAGTCAATATAATCAGTAGCCTTGAAGGTTTTCATGGTGCATTCTGGGAATTTCTAGGCAGAAAACATTGCAGTTTTCTAACTTTTTTGATAATAAATGTGAGTAGAAATGGCTGAACCCTTTTGTAATGCACCTACCACTGAACTAGGGATGGGATTGAGACTCCCTAAATTCTGACCTTGTCTTTAAGTAGACATCAGGGGGGAAAAATAGTGCTACGGAAGTGCTTTTATATGGCCCCTTTGAAGTCTCATCTATGTTGATGTTTATTTGGCTGAATAACCTAAAGGAATGTCCCATTAGTCACTGTTAATTGAGACCGTTTTGTCTTCTCAGGTCCATCCTTCAGAGGCTGGGTGTCATCTTGCTCCCAGAAGGCACTGGCTCAGAGCGAGACGTGGAGATGGACAGCCTCTATTCTTCAGTCATGACCTCTGTAAGCCCCCGCAAAGGCTGAGTTTGCTGTTCTGTTTGAATTGCTCAGATTCAGCACATGATAAGACAAGCGAAACAGACTCTTGCTTACAGGTTTAGTTCACCCAAAATGAAACTGATGTCATTAGTTACTCCCCCTCATGTCATTCCAAACCCGTAAGAACTTCGCTCATCTTCGGAACACAAATGAAGATATTTATGATGAAATCCGGGAGGTTTCTGAACCTTTCTGACAGACAGCAATTTAATTACCACTTTCAAGTCCCAGTAAGGTAGTAAAGACATCATTAAAATAGTCCATGTAACTGCAGTGGTTCAACCTTAATGTTATGAAGTGACGAGAATACACACGCATGTGTCGTGGTGCTCACGTGACCAGCGTCGGCCAATAGTGAGGCGGCGTTCTGACGTAGAGCCCAGAAGCGCTGCACTGTTTACACTACTTCAACAGCTTAGGAGAATGATGTGGAAGAGAAGAGATTGTTGAATAAAGTCATTATTTTGAGGGGTTTTTGCACACAAAAAGTATTCTCATCGCTTCATAACATTAAGGTTGAACCACTGGACTCACATGGACAATTTTAACGATGTCTTTACTACCTTTCTGGGCCTTGAAAGTTGCAGTTAAATTGCTGCCTATGTGTGGTCAAAAAACCTCTTGGGTTTAATCAAAAATCTCTTAATTTGTTTTCCGAAGAGGAACAAAGCTCTTACGGGTTTGGAACGACACGTGGATGAGTAATTAATGACAGAAAGTTCGATTTTGGGTGAACTCTCCCTTTAAAACGTTTGCTCAGACACACTGCTTTTGAATGCCATTGATACCAGCTTTAGTCTCAAGACGGACAGTCACCCACGTTTTCAGGGCGGGTGAGGATACATTAGTAACCTGGCCTTGATGGGCACAGCGGTTCCCATGACAATGGGGCACTTGCGGACTGCAGATGTTTCACTGGGAGGTTGCATGAGTCGCTGAACCCATTACTCTGCCTCGCTGATGCTTGGAGGTGGATAATAAATCTCCTCGGCCTCAAGATTTCATACTATTATCTGAATTTTTTTGGTGGAGCATCTTATTAGCAGTTTAGAAGAAACATTGCCAGAATTTGGATGTTGTAGGGTTTTAAACAGGATTTGACATAAACTGCATTTGAATCTTGATTGAAAGAAGGGCTGATATGTTTTACTATGAAGGGCTTTGATTAGATATGTGCAAATGTGCGACTTCTGATTGGCGTAAATGAACAGAGGAAATAATCTGTCATGCCTGGAATAGCATATGAGCTTATCAGGCTTCTCAAGATGGATTTAGGATTTGTGTGTGTGTGTGTGTGTGTGTGTGTGTGTGTGTGTGTCTGTGTGTGAGAGAGAGAGCGAGAGGGAGAGATAAAGGGATAGTTCATCCAAAAATTAACATTTAGTAATTTACTCACCTTTATATAATTCAAAACCTGTATAAAGTACTTTATTGCATGAATCACAAAAAATGTCAGTGTTGATGCTGTTCTTTCCCATATTAAAACAGACTGAGAGCAGGGGCTGTTAAAGGGATAGTTTACCCCCCCCCCCCAAACAAATGAAAATTATGTCATAATCTACTCACCCTTGTGTCATTTCAAATCCATAAGACTTTTACTCATTTTTGAAACACAAATTTTTATATTTTTATGAAATCTGAGAGATTTCTAATGCTTCCATTTGAAAGTCCATTCTACCAAAACTTTGACACTTCATTGGAACATCAGCGTTTTGGTGGAATCTCTTAGGTTTCATAAATATCATAATTTTGGAATGACATGAAGGTGAGTAAATGATTACAGAATTTTTATTTTTGGTTTAACTAAACTATCAATTTAATGCAGTTGGAATTAATGGAATGGAATTGAAATATTAAAGACAACAATCAAAATACTAATAACTGCCAGATGAACACGAATGTGTCCGAAGATTAATTGTGGAGTCTTTAATATATGGAAATAAAATCTAAAGGAGGGTAATACATCATTCTCTTCTCTCAGATGTGAGCTCTATTCATCATACTGATGCATCGCCCTCACATCTGTATGGGAAATGTGCAATCGTGATTTTAGTTAAAACATATTCGATGCACACAAGGAGCAATGACTTTGATGTCACAGACGTCAAATCTGTTGTAAAACTTCTTGAAACAGCAAGTTTAAATCAGTTTTTTTTATTGTAAACTTAAACTAGAGTTAATTGAAATAAAGCTTAAATAAAAAAAAAAGAGGAAATATTAAATGAAAAACAAATTTGAAAAACGTGTTGCAAGGACAACTGAAATAAAATACCTAAAATTAAGGCTAAATAGAAATTTTTATTGAAAATATTTGACATAAAAAATTTTTTTTATAAAAATGACAAAAGCACATAAATGACTCAAGCTTAAATTAAAATGAAACCTGAACATTTAAAATTATTCAAAATATCCTGAGACCCAGCAATGGAGTTTTTCTTCTGTAGAGGACATTTATATTTGAGCAAATTTCTCTGACAACATGCATGTCATAGTTTTAAGTCTGGATGTCATGTAAAGAGCACATTTAGGGCTTTTCAGAGGTACCAAATGTTTGGAGGTGTAACCATGACAACTCCCTCTCCTTGGTCTTTAAAAATGACTGAATGATAAAATTTAGCGCACATGAAATATGATAATATTTTGCAATTATCATTTAAATCAGACTCATTTTCTAATTGTTTGTCAGAAATCAACATCTCAGGAAAACGTTCTTCAAATCAGAATATTACTTTCTTATACGAAACCGGGCATCGATTTCATACATGTCCACTGCAGAGGACACCAGAACTTACTGCATCTTTATCAGGGATTCTGGAGACACAAGAAGTGAATGGGGAAATAAATTAGATATCAATATTCTCTTGAGATATTCTAATGAAAATATTCCCAATTATTACTCTTTTTTAATTACATGTTGCCCCAAGAACACATTAATATTCAGATTACATAGTGTGTCGATGCATTGCATAGAATCGGAATGGCATTTATGGCCATGTTTACATGCATACTGCATAAAGTAAAAACAAATTGGTTCTCAGGAGGATAAATACTATAATAATACAAAAAATTACACTTAAATGGTTTGAATATGCACAAGCACGATTAAGATATGAGAGCTAGATTTTTATAATGACAGTGTTCAGTCTGACAGAACACTACTAGGAATATAGCACGAGTCACACAAACCATTTCTATGATGCTTTCTTGAACTTTATGGCCTAGCTGGTTAGCCCTTGGTCACTGCATGTAATATCACTAAAACCTTCACCAGAATTGCTCCCTGTGAGTCGTATGCATTTAGAAGGACGCAAGGGTGAGTAAATATGACACAATTGTCATAATGCTTTGTCCAGGCATTAGAAAAGCACCATTTGATTCTACAGAATTGTCAGCTTGCCACTTTCGCTCTTGCTATAGCTCATATTATCTGTCTCTCCTCTCCTCTCACATATAGACACTTACCTCAAACATACACCAGGCTTTCAATTCATTTTTATGTGACTGATTTTGCAGATATTGCAGTTCATTTATTCTCTGCTTCAAATCTCTTTTACATAAAACTATCCAGCCTCTCTACTTTCCCGCAAACATTTTTATCCATCATTTCTCCTCTTTTGTCCCACTCCACAGTTCATTGGCGAGCTGTTACGAGAGGGCGCCGCTCTCAGCGTGGGCATCACCGCAGCCAGAGGTCACGGCGGGCAGTGGCTGGCGCGTGTACATCAGGCCATCAGTGACGGTCTAGTGCCTGATGTTAGCATCGTGCCTGTGGGCGTTTCCTACGATTGCCTACCACGCCACTTTATGCGTCCACAGGTGACAACCTTAATATTAACAATGCACACTCCATTCCATAATGACCCGGCAGTCACCGTCACCGTCAGTGCACTGGGCTATTAAACAAACCCAATAAACAAATTACAAACAGAAGTAGATCCACATTTTTCCTGACAAAGGCAAACATGATAATGGTAGTCATAAGCATAATGATCATTGACCAATTGGGGAAGGATTTACCAAACTTTTAACTCAAGTTATAAACTTTTCATGTTACTCCAGTATGCACTATTTTGCTACCGATATCAGTGATGCATAAAAACGTTAAATCGGTGAAAACTAGCACCCACCATAACCAACAGGGGTAGTAACACACTGATACAGCAAAACTCGACAATCTGTTGCCGTTTAGCCTTAATTTTATGATGCTAGACAAGTGCTTTGTTTGAGCAAAAAAACATAATTTACCACTTTATTTACAAAATATGAATCTCCAATGCACATTCATGAAAGCACCACAATGCATGCGTGTTGTGTTGATGCGAGAGCAGATGTTGTGTGAACGTGCTTTGGAGATTAACATTTTGTAAATAAAGTGGTAAATTGTTTTGGTTTTTTTTGCACAAAAACAAAGCCGTCGCGTCGCTTCATAAAAACGAGGTTAAATCACTAGAGTCACATGGATTACTTTCATGATGTTACTACCTTTCTTGGCCTTGAAAGTGGTAGTTATGTAGACTGTAAATGGAGGGACAGAAAGCTCTCAGATTTCATTAAAAAGATGAAGATGAAAAAATGTCTTATGGGTTTGGGACGACATATAGCAATGCGCTATAAACCACACAGAAGTTTTGCACAGGAATTGCAGTCATGCAGTTTTGTATTTGTAATTCCTGAGGTGAACTGATTCATTACACACTAATTAGCAGCAATATTCAGTTAAATAAAACCAGACGCTGTTTTTTGCATTTTGATGTGATGATTTTTAATATGCAGATTGCGAGATGTGTTTTCGTCTCACATTTCGAGGGGAAGAGAGGGATAAAGGGCTCTGAGAAATCTATATTATTGTGTGCATCCATTTCAGCCATTCATTTCTCCTCTGATGACTCTTCACCATTAGAGCGCCGTGAAGATCAGAATAGTTTTCTCGAATTAGATCCAAGTCATTTCCTCAGCTCGTGTGTGTGAGTGGCAGCGTATTTTTTCATTTGTTTGTGTGCTCTCTAGGCCAGCGTGATGTCTGCTCTGCGGTTTGTGGTCTCCCTGCTGAAGGGTGATCACAGAGGAAGTGTTAGGATCCATTTTGCACAGGCTTTCTCTCTGAAGGTATGACTCACGCATGGAATTACACACGCTCGCTCATCCGTATACACCAGCAAATAAAATACAATCATTTCATACAAATGCAGAGCTTTAGCGCAGTGGTTCTCGGCTGGTGTATTCATGACAGGGAAATAAAACAAAATGCAAATAATAAAATGCAAGCCATATAATAATACGTAGTAAGTAAATCAAAAAAATTGTCCAATAGACTTTAAGGATTATTTCACTTCTAAATGAAAATTCTGTCATCATTTACTCACCCTGAACACGTAAGAATACATTTTGAAGAATGTCAGTAACCAAACAGTTGATGAACTCCATTGACTTCCATAGTATTTTTTTTTTCCTACTATGGAAGTCAATGTTGTCCATCAACTGTCTGGTTACTGACATTCTTCAAAATAGCTTCCTTCGGGTTTCTGCAGAAGAAAGAAATTCATATAGGTTTGAAACAAATTGAGGGTGAGTAAATGATGACAGAATTTTCATTTTGAAGTGAACTATTCCTTTAAAAAGGAGGAGAACCATTTGTAGATTCGCAAATGTATCTAGAGCTTGGTAATATAGGTAATATTGGGGGTTTCGTAATACCAACATTTTAGTACCTAATACCTTAAATATCTATTGCCATTTTTCTTCATAATTTCATGATTCTCAATACCAATCATTTGTATACAGAAAAATATTCTATTGAATTGAAAATATGCTAATATTCTATTGAACACGCTCCTTTAAAAAGTTAAATATCAATATACTTGTTGACAAATTGCATAAAACCATGGAACATAACCTTCAAATACTTAGAGTAACGTTCAGAAGTTTGGGGTTGGTACAATTTATTTCATTTTAGTACAATTAATAAAAATGTTAATAAAAATTAAAACAAACTATTTCTATTTCAAACAAATACTGTTCTTTTAATGTTTGTTCATCAAACAATCCTGATTTTTATTTTTATTTTTTTCACAAAAATATAAAGCAGAAATTTCAACATTGATCATAAGAAATGTTTCTTGAATATCAAATCAGCATTTAGAATGATTTCTGAAGGATCATGTGACACTGAAGACTGGAGTAATGATGCTGAAAATTCAGCTTTACCATCACTGGAATAAATTAATTTTTTAAGTTAAAATAGAAAACAGTTATTTTAAATGGTAACAATATTTCTAAATAATACTGTTTTTACTGTATATTTAATCAAATAATTGCAGCCTGGCATTAAAAACATAAAAAAAATCTTCCAGACCTTTGAATTGTAGTGTTTAAATATTGCTTCAATTTATCCATTAACCCTCTGGGGACCAAGCTGTTTTTGGGGCCCTTGAGATGTTCTGACATGCTCTGACATTTGTGCTTTTTTCAGTTATTTATAAACATGTTAATGGCAAAGGTGTAAATTCACTCTATATAGCACAAACAGGCCTACCATAATATGCGAGCAACATGTATGTAGATGTTTGTATTTTTAAGAGAATAATGTTTATGCGTGGTTATTTAAAAAAATAAAAATGAAAGTTGCTGAAATAAGACCACAAAACTCATACAAAATATGTGCCCACAAGACTTTTGACTAATGGATGTTGTCCCTTTCAGTTCTAGCTTCAAAATTATGTGAAAATAGTCTTGCTTTATCGTTCACAAAAAAAAATACATTGATTTAAATGGTGTAAAACAGGTTTTGCTTGGAAAGCCAATATGCGAGGGGGAGGAGTAGTTTACACCTTAGTCCCACCCACTCTGCATAATGACTCTGCATAATTAGCCATTCATTCAGGTGTGACACTGACTGAGCCACAATGCAAGAACAAAATATATATTTTGAAGAAGACTTATATTGACCATTTAAGATTTTGCTTACATCTATCTTGTAAATATGTTTTGCTATTTTATTAAAAAGGTTACAATTACAACAATAATTACAATTTCAGCAATATTTCTGCAAAAAAGTACTCTTTCTTTGTAAAAAAAAAAAAAAAAAAGATTATAGGCCTACATTTTATCATATGTATTCATTAGTTTGAATATAGCCAACATTGGAACATCTTAGTCTATGACTTTATTTTTGACAAAATAGTATTTTATATATATGAGCAGAAAAGCTTATTTGATGTGACAGTATATTCTACAGTAAAAACTGTACCCAAATCTAGTCAACAAAATGTTGTCTTTCATACTTCGCCTGACTGTAACGCAGTAACTGTAACTGTAAAAGCAGTTTATTCTTTCACACACAGACGCGCGATTCATATTTAGGCTAAACACTCTTTACAAATAGACGCGCGATTCATATTATAGAAACGCGATTCATCTTTTTGTTTACATAAGCCTACAACGTTATTCCATAACGTTATTCCACATTAACACTTGAGAAAGGATAACTTAGCCTACCTCACTCCTCAGCGGGATCTGCTCCTCATATCAGCACGGAAAATTTTCTCCATAAGGTAGGCTATATTATGCCTCTTTGTTTACAGCTGATGTGGGGGCGTTTCACAGACTGAAATGGTTCTCAGAATTTGCGTTTGAATAGCACGCGCTCTCCGGGGCGTGGTCAAATTACTTTTGAATGGCTCGTAATGAGCTCGACTGGAGTCGCTCTCTTTTTATACAGATTACAGAAGCTGATAATATTTGTTTTTTATATAAATTACTTCATTTAAAAGCTGCGATCTCAAGCTTTATGCCCGTGGGTCTGTTTGCCTGTTTGACTGAATTTTCGCGGAGTTATAGATAATTTTCGAACGCGTTTCAAATGGGAGTTTACTGACAGAGAGAAGGCAGAAATAGCATCATGTTAGTTTTTCTTTATTTGTCAAAAAGCAAAACACTTTATTTGTATTGTGAGTATACAGAAAAAAAATAGAAACTGAACAGGATCGATTGATGTATTACACGAAAATGAAAGATCAAAATTAACAGAGCATTTTGTGTTTATTTTTCATTGCTAAAAAAAAAAACGAGCAAAACGCGCGGGCGCGTTTTTGGTCCCCAGAGGGTTAAAGGTGCTGAATGTAACTTTTTCACCCTACTAAAGTATAAAAATACCATAATATGTTTGCATATATTGAGGAAACATGCTAAGGCCACATACTCGTTTCTCTGAAAAACACTTCTAAAGCCAGTTATTTTACTTTGAAATGTGTGTTTCCATGCTGGAATGTATTTTTTTTTTTTTTTTTTGGTCTGTGATACTGCACGTTGCCAATTTTCTTTGTCCATTGCGGTCGTTCCTGTCGCGTGTGCTCAAACTGGCCACCCGTGTGAGAGCCGTCCAGTCTGAGGAGCAGGTGGCGGGAGAAACGACGATCTCTGATATTTTTCATTCGACTGCAGTACCCATTTCGACCACTAGTTGTCATTCTTACATACTGCACCTTTAATTGTTGCAAATAATATGCAAATTAAATGTATAATGGTCATTTACTTAGATATAATACTGATTTAATGCTTTTTGACAGCATTTTTTTTATTTTTTTATTAAAGCTATTAAAGTTATCCATCCAAAGAGCAGTGAGACTTTTCTTGTTTTCTCGCTAATACTATTGTTTGATCAATATTAACTTCTTGAATGACTGCGGTTAGACTGCATTCACATTGCAAGACCTAATGCACAGATAAACTATTTTGGGCATTCTTAAGAGCATGAATACCCATGTGAGTGGCCACATGTCAAACAGCACTCACACACTGAATTGAGATGATACAGTACTTTTGTTTCTTTTGTTGTGTTCCTTTATTTGTTTTGAAAACTACATTGTTGGACCTTTTCAGTTTGTGATAATATTAATACATGTTTGATTTTAAGTACTTTTCGTACAGTACTGCCATTTGATGTCCAAAATCTGGGTCTTGAATCAGAA
>CM038639.1:14484696-14682196 GCA_021554675.1 Leuciscus idus | reverse complement strand
AATTCATTGTACTACAGAGATGGTACAATTTAATACAAATGATATATATACGCATTAAAAATATTTAACAGTTAACACAGTCTTTTTTTTCTGTCATCCTTTGGTTGCGCTACAGTATATGATCATGCTATCATTCAATCAAGTGCTATTAAACCATTAAAGTGCAATATACGAAGAAAAAAAAGAACTCAAAAAAGGCTCTATGTGAACAAATACCCGAAACGCGTGCACAGAATGCTGCTTCAGACAGTGTGCTAGCACCGCATTGAGTTCTCTTTGTGTGTGTGTCAGATCCAGGTTATGTGCGTCAGGTCTTAAAGTGGCCACAGCCTAATAAACCTGCCACTGTCTGTCATTAATGTTAATCAAAGAACAAAATACAAAGAGAAAATATCTCACTGTTCACTGAATAACCTTTGTAGCTTTAATAAGGATTCATCTATATTTATTATTTATGTAGTGAAGACTAATTGATTATTCAATTTCTATATATTTACCTTTTGGACCTACCTAAAAATCTTACAAAAATGTTTACATTTATCAAAAATAAGAAAAACAAACAGAGTGCTGGTAGAAATCTGAACTCTATTCTATCTAATCTATTTTGGAGATTTAATGTGAAAGTATTGCAATATATAAATATATTAAAAACTTTAATGTTAGGTGTGGTTAATCACGATTAAAAACAGAAAAATGTGTGATTAATTAGGCAATTTATATATATATATATATATATATATATACACACACACATACACATACACACACTGCCGTTCAAAAGTTTGGGATCGGTAAGATTTCTTTTTCCTTTTCATAAGTTTCTTATGCTCACCAAGGCTGCATTTATTTGATAAAAAAATACAACAAAAAAACAGTAATATTGTTAAATATTATGACAATTATTTAGACACACACATATATATGTATGTGTGTGTGTGTGTGTGTATACACTCAATTTAATTATATTAATGTATTATTTTAATTTAATACTGTGAAGCTGCTTTGATACAATCTGTATTGTGAAAAGCGCTATACAAATAAACTTGACTTGACACTCAAAATTGTTGCTGAAATTAAATTAATTTTGCACAGTAATTACTTAAGATTAATATATGTTCCACTAATAAGGCCAGAATTTGCATTAACTGAACTTTTTTTAATATAAGAAAAACACTAACACAAAATAGCTGGTATCTTGTTCCTCTACTTTACCACTCACACTGTAAAATATGGTAATAGAACTAAAAAGATTTAAAAAAAAAAAAAATTTAAGTGCTTAAGAACCCATGTTAAAAATACCAAGTGTATGTATGTGTGTTTATATATATATATATATATATATATATAAACACACATAGTACACACACACAAGTTTTCAATGCTTAGGTCAAAACAACAAACTAAATTCGCAGAGACATGGCCAAAAATACAGTTTTCACTCCACTGCCCAGACATCTAGCAAGCTCTCAGGCTCAATCTAATCTCTGACACTGACCATTCAGTCTGTGCCTATTTATTTTCAAGTGCCACCAGAGTTTTCAGCTGACTGATTCACAAACACCCACAGAGATGAAAGCTATTTTTGTTTACTATGGTTAAAGGTCATTTCAACCCTAAACTGATAATTTTTCAACTTGTGTCTTTAGATATTTGAACTTTATGTGTGTGCAGGTTCAGAAGGATTCACCAGCATGTGACTTCATGAAGAGGCAGGGTGTGTTATCATGGGCTGCTTCAGACAACCCTGACCAGAGCAGCGATTCAGACTGTGAGGAACCAGACAAACACTCTTACAAGGTACACAAACCCACAGACCCATCATCAATGGACATTTAGTGGGATTTTTGTGTTTATAATAATCATATATTGAGATTCATAGTACTCACGTCATCTCTGAACACTCTGGATCCAGAGTTCTAGTGAGATGAAAACCACTAAAAAACACTAACACGCAAACCTCATTCATCATTTATAGATGCACACACAGACAGACTAAGACCCAATAACTAAGACAGACAACTCTGCTGCCCTTGAAGTGTGCTTCTGTCTGCAAATTGCGGTTTCTTGGTATCTGCGATGAATCCAGCAGAAAGAGAACAGGAAGGGAGTGTCAATGGCATAAACTGCTGTGGATTGGCGGCGCCTGTTGAATCAGAACCTCAACCAAACATTTCGGACACAGGTTTAGGCTTTCCTCGGGTTTTAGCTTATCCTTATTGATATTTTGGGGTCATTTCCGTTTACATGTTAAAGCTTTTGTACGATTATTTAAGTGGTGTTTGCTAGCTTCACCATTACCAAACGCCAAGTAAACAAGTATCATTAATACTATCGCTCATACTTCCCTTGTCGTTAGTGTTGAATTCATCCTATAACTGGGCATGAATGATACCTCAAATCATGTGTCCGCCTTCTGTAATCAGACTATTGGTTTTCTTCTGGTAGACAATAAAACAGACAATCCCACATACTTAAATTAAATGAGGGACACTCTAGCTACAACTAAGAGACTACTTGTTTTAAATTTTTTTTAAGGAACACTTACTTGGATTTTAAATGTTTTAATTATATTATATATTTATATACACTCTCACCGGCCACTTTATTAGGTACACCTTGCTAGTACCGTGTTGGACCCCCTTTTGCCTTCAGAACTGCCTTAAACCTTTGTGACTGATTCAACAAGGTGCTGGAAACATTCCTCAGAGATTTTTGTCCATATTGACATGATAGCATCACACAGTTTTTGCAGATCCATGATGTGAATCTCCCATTCCAGCACATCCCAAAGGTGCACTACTGGATTTAGATCTGTTTTTTTAGTGTAGAGAACTCATTGTAATGTTCAAGAAACCAGTTTGAGATGATTTGATCTTTGTGAGATGGCATGTTATCCTGCTGGAAGTAGCCATCAGAAGATGATACACTGTGGTTATAAAGGGATGGACACGGTCAGCAACAATAGATGCCCAATATGTGCCAAGAAAATATCCCTCACACCATTACACCACTAGCAGCCTGAACCGTTGACACGAGACAGGATATGGATCCACGCTTTCATATTTTTTCATGAAAATCCCAGTAGATCAGCAGTTTCTGAAATACTCTGACCAGCCCATCTGGCACTAATAACTATACTACATTCAAAGTCACTTTTTCTCCTCGTTCTGATGCTCAGTTTGAACTTCCGCAGATCATCTTGATCATGTTTACATGCCTAAATGCATCGAGTTGCTGCCATGTGATTGGCTGATTAGATATTTGCTTTAACGAGCAGTTGAACAGGTGCTCCTAAAGTGGCTGGTGGGGGTGTGTGTGTGTATATATATATATATATATATATATATATATATATATAAGTTCAATAAATAAATACATATTATGCATACTTTAAAATGATACATATTAAGAGCTTACAATATAATCATAATTAAGTGTTCCTTATTTTATTTTATTTTATTTTATTTTATTTTATTTTATTTTATTTTATTTTATTTTATTTTATTTTATTTTATTTTATTTTATTTTATTTTATTTTATTTTATTTTATTTTATTTTATTTTATTTTATTTTATTTTATAGAAATCCAAGCATGACAACATGGTATCATGCATGGATTTCTATTTAACAAAATATTTATAATTTGTCATTTTATTGCATTTCGAAAACCCATGTATGCAATAATTGAAAATGAGCCTTATGCATTCACAATACATAAATATGAACAAAAACAGCATTCAGAAGTTTGGGGTTGGTAAGAATTTTTTTTTTAATGTTTTTGAAAGATCCTCACCAAGATCAAAAATACAGTAAAAACAGTACTATTATGAAATATTATTAGCTTTTAAAGTAATTTTCTATTTGAGTATATTTTAAAATGTAATTTATTCCTTTGATGCCAAGCTGAATTTTCAGCATCATTACTCCAATCTTCAGTGTCACATGATCCTTCAGAAATCGTTCCAATATGCTGATTTGTTGCTCAAGATTTTTATTTTATTTATTATTATCAGTTTTGAAAACAGTTGTGCTGTGAGGGGGGAAAACTGATTTATTGGAAATATAATTTTTTGGTAACCATGTAAAAGTCTTTACTGCCCAAACAACATCTGTTTCCTAATTAATAGTAACCTTTGCATGTTTTCTCACTGTCCTCTACCCTTCTGCTGTCTTCTCTCTCTCTGCTTTCTAGTTGAGTCAGCCGTCTCAGTGCCCAGAGCTGCTGTTCTTTCTCTGTAGTTTACTGAGTGTCCAGCTGAGAGCTCTCTGCTGGGCGCTAGAAAGCCTTCATTACCTCCCCACACCCATCACAGGTTAGTACACACACACAAACTCTGACCTCTGTCCACACAATGCTGTTGCCATTTGTGATGAGTAAGTGTTCTTTGGCAGCATCTCTGTCACTATTCACACTGAGTGTGAACAGATGAGTGTTTATAACCTAAAAACTGTTTATTTTAGAGACGGACTGTTTGAGTCAACTACACACACACTTGAAGAACCGAGCTCAGCTGGACAAAGCGCACTATGGTAAAAAACAAAAACATGCTTTTCATTTCAAAGGATTAGATGTTTCCACGTGGTCATCCAATAACAAGTGGTCAGCACTACATACAAGTGTAAACATGGTCTAAAATGTTTTTTCAACCACATTTTGAGGTTGTTAAAAATGCATGTGACATTAATTGTCCTAATGCACCACAGATAAGTATGAATAAAAACCATGTAGCACTACAAGTGTAGTCTGATTCTGAGGGAAAGCCTATCAAAGAAGGTCAAAATGCATTAATTGTTTAAATAAATATACTTAAATACATATTGACGGTAATTTCAATACAAATATTTTTAAAAAACGGTCCCTATCATTAGGGTTGGGTATTGGTTGGGTTTTATCCGATACCAGTACCTACTCGGTATTTTTCAAACGGTTCCGGTGCTTAAACGGTTCTTAAACAGGTACTTAAGAAAACGAAACTGCACACACTTTATCAAAAAAATAATAGGTGTGTGTTTTCTGAAAAAGATTTTCTGATTTCTGATTAAATTAAAAATTGTGCTGATGTAGCCGAAAACACTTAAGTTAAGATAAAAATGTTGTCTTCTAATATTATTTATATATATTATATATAAATTATATTACATATTATATATTATAGACTTTTACAAAACAGAGAAATATCTGACACTGAGCAGAAATATTTAACACACAAAGTATAGCCTCATATAAATATACTTGATATAGGCTACTTCATACTTGATATGCAAGATTTGCAGTTGGTATTAAAATACTAGACTTACCCGAAGAGGAACACTGCAGCTGAACTTGAACTTTAGTCAAGAATGTCAGAGGTTTTGGGTTCTAATCCGCATGCGTAGTTTTTTTAAACCGATAATGCTCATCAGTGGTTGTATATCAAGCAGGGACACTTTGTGTGCATTATATGTTGTGATTTCACCAGAACGAATAGATATGAGGCGCCGTCTAGGGCTTAAATCGAACTTCATTCACGCACACATAAAACGCTTGCATACACATATACTAAGTAGTCACACATGCATGTATACTGCTGAATGCTCCAACTATATGAAATGCACAACGTCTCATCTAAAGTCGCTCACGCACACACACACACACACACACACAAACCGCGCACATACTCATCTGAGACGCGAGCGCACACACACACACACACACATAAACCTCGCGCACATACTCATCTGAGACGCGAGCACACACACACACACACACAAACTCGCGCACATGCTCATCTGAGACGCGAGCACACACACACACACACACAAACTCGCGCACATACTCATCTGAGACGCGAGCACGCACACACAAACTCTCCAAGCACATAACGTTACTCATATAGACGGCGCCTCATAAATAGATCGATCTCTGCAACGTATTGAAGCGCGCGTCCGAGACGTGTGCGTGAGCCACAAGAGAAAAGAATTTTCAGCGCTAGATCGTCTCTTATTTAACAAACGAACGAAATGAATGCTCTGCTGGTTAACTGGAGATGTTTTGTTATTGGATCATTCGTGCCGCGAGATGTTTTATAGGGGGCGGTGAAAAAAGTCAGGCACCGAAATCAGGCACCGAAAGTTTCGTTCTTATTCGGTCTGGTTACTACCGTTTACGTCGGAACCGGTTCCCTATTGGAACCGGGTTTCGGTACCCAACCCTACCTATCATACACCCGGCGCAATGCGGTGCCAGGCGCGACGCAAGTGTTTTCTGCTAGTTTCAGCCCGACGCAGTTATCATTTTCACGTCCTGCGCCACGTTATTTAAAAAGCAAATGCATTTGCGCCTATTTGTTCGCCCATAGGCGTGCTGGTCTGACAACGAGGTGTGTTCAGGCGCATTGTTGGTGCGTTGCTATTTTGAGGCAACTGAAATAGACTGCGCCATTGACCAACTGAAACCTGACCTAAAGTCAATGGCGCAAAATTTTTTTTGTTATTTAAAGGGCACATTAGAAATATGTGCCTATAGGCGGGTCCACAACGCGTGCACACTCTGCTTATTACTCACACAGGGACGCGCAGCAGCACACAAACATGCTAAATATTAAAAATAAAAGGATTACAATGTAAAAGATTATTATTATTATTGTGTACATAAAGATATGATGGAATCAGGCTTGTCCCGTAGATGGTCTTTGCGTGCTTTAACCCCTCTCATGAGCAGATTCGTGTCCTCTCTGGAGAAGCATTCAGTCTTTCTGCTTGCAAATTCCGCCATGTAAATAGCGAATCCGCCATGGCGCGAGCGCAACTGGCTTTAAAAAGGGAATGGGAGATGAGACTCTGATTGGTTTAATCCACGTTATGCCCAAACACACCCATTACTCTTTAAGAGAATAGGTACAACCCGTCATTAAAAAAGCAATAGTGGATTAAGTGCTAAGTGCACTTACACCCTAAGTGCACTTGCGCCGTGCGCTTTAGACCATGCGCTTAGATCACTAAAATAGGGCCCTAAATGTTAATTTATACATTCATTTTAAATTCGACTGATTTATCATTGCATAATGCATAGCAAATAAAAACAGATCAGGCAAAATCCTGACAGGATCTGTCAGACTAGATGATCTGTTTTGGACGTTCGGTAAGTTCCGTTTCTAAATAGGCAATGTGTCATAAAGGCCGACCAATCAGGTTGTGAACGTATCCCTGTGCTTTGAGATTCGGTATCTTTTTGAACCAAACGAACTAAGCAAAGTGAACATTTGATGTCATCGAAAGACAGTTATACTCACGGTAGCTCCGGTGACACAATCGCGATTTGGATTACAAAGTTTATGGTTCATATTAACAACATCCGGAATCTAAAAATTGGATAAGATTAAAGGCAGGGTAGGTAGGATTTAAAAAAAAAAAAAAACATTCCAAATTTGTTTAAACTGTCTTTATATACCAATACATAATTAAAATGCAAGTACTCTGAAAAAGAGAGTATAAAAATTGAGTGTCTGTAGACCTCTCACGACTTGTAAACACAGCAAATTATTTCCATTCACTCCACCCCCTCCCTTCTGGGCTCCTTCCAAAGCCACGCCCCCAAAACACATGAACGCGCGACGCCAAACGCTCAGGCTCAGCTGGAAGACGCATTTATTTACCTGAGACAAGTGGAGAGGAAGGAGCGCAGTGCATGCAGTGACATCATGTCAGAATCACATGTAATAAAATACCTAACTTTATCACTATAAATATAAACAAATAAGATGGCTTTTAGTACTCACTATCAAGCTAGCATATCGATACTGGTAAAGTTTAAAATATATTTTGTTTGATTCGGTAACGAGCTATATTTATAGGTAACGAGCTATATTTATAAGGCAAAGCTAAAAACAGGTTGCATTGATGCACGTTTTTCCATTACCATCAGTTAAACTGTGATGAAGGTGTAAGAATTTCGTGTAAGATTCATAACATATACGGTGTTTTGCATGTAAGAGTTTCCATGATGAAAACATTGTTGACTGATGAGGACTAACGTTACACTCCGGAGACAAGTACCGCATCGTCGGTTCGAGGACAGGTCCGGGGTCGAGGGCGAAGCAGAGGAGGTCGTTCAAGAGTGCGGGCAACCAGGGTCCGAGGAAGTAGTTTTTGCCTTGTTTGCCTTCGCTGCCTGCATATGCAGGTGGTTTGAATTTTGAATGCTCTTTCTCTGCCATAATTTTACTCTTCGTAGGTTCCGCGCCTCTCTTGCACTCCTCAAATCAAACGGGTGCGCGCATATGGGCAGATCTTGTAGCAACAGGGGTGGTAGCCATGGTTGCGAGAGAGAGTGACAGTCGCCCAAACCAATCAATTGTTTCGTCCCGAATGGAAATAATGAGCTGTGTTTATTGCAGATTAAAAGGTCTACAGTCACTCGATTTTTATACTCTCTTTTTCAGAGCACTTACATTTTAATTATGTATTGGTATGTAAAGACAGTTTAAACAAATTTGAAAAAAAGTTTTTTAGAAAAATCCTACCTTTAATTCCAATTGACAAAAATCAGTGCATGTAAACAACTGGCGTTAGCATTTCTGTTGTCAAAGAGGATTTAAGCATCTCTCCTCTTCAGGAGCACCGATAGAGAATAAATGAAGTGGCTTCAACCGTTCCAGTCTACATAGATGCTGACAGCTTCACTTCAGCTTCTTTAATGTATTATTAATCCCGCTGTCTTTAACAGACTTGTGAATCACTGCTCTGTGTAACTGGGTAATCTAACTCTGCTGAAGACTAGAGCCTTGATGTTTTATGAGAGTTTCTGCTGATCAAATTGTGTTCCAGCATTATTAAATAATGCCTCAAGACCGAAGTCTTTGTGTCATTTGATGCTCCAGCGCTGCATATTTGATGTGTTTGTGTGAATCTTCTGTAGAGAGCTCATCTATTGACTTGGTCGGAATGGCGCTTCGTACGTTCATTGATCTTGGGGTAAGTGATTCTATTCATCCTGATTTACTGTATATACCCCCACACACACACAACTACAGAAGCTGTAAATAAAAGCCCAAGGCCAGATAAACTGAGAACAGTAAAGTGTAACAAACTGTAGCAGGTGTTGTAATAAAGGACAGTTAATTTGGCCTGTCCTGACTGAACACCGTTTCTCTGTTCCTGCACTTCAGGTGTTGACTGAGGACAGACAGAGAGAAGATGTGTATCTAGACGTCAGTCCTCTCTTCTCTCAGTGCACTTACAAAGAGAAACTCTTGCAGTTTTTCAAACAGTTCATTACTAAAAGAGAAAAGTAAGACTCAGAGAAGTCAGTCTCAGCTGGGAATGATAACAGTTGGCGCTTCTGAATTTACTATTCAGTTCTTCAGGGTTGTTTAAATAATTAATTATGCATGTTTTTTGTTTTTTTTGTGCGTGTTTATACATACATATACTGCAGAAATCAAGTGTGTTAGGCAATATGTGATGCTGAGGTTGCTTTTTGTGTTCATTGTTGTTGAGAGCCCAGATTTGGTTTAGTTATTGGTTAGATAATCACCATTCAGATGGTTAAATATTGTTCTCTGTTTATAAAGAGCAGATAAATTGCAAGATGTTTTTTTTTTTTCCTTCATTGAATTGTTTTATTTATGCGTCTTGTGTTTACTTATAATGAACATGTATATAGGGCTCTGTTCAGTACACAAGTTTCTAACAATTGACCCAGTTTGTAGTGTTTCTGTCATGGTTTGATTTATAGTTTTTCCACACAGCACTATATTCTACATAAATGTTCATATGCACAAACATTCTGCATTATCTTTATGACATTACCTAAAACATTAGGATGAATTATCTCATACATTTCCTTCCTATGCATATTCTGCTTCCTTTAGAACAAACACTGAATACCATTAAGAACTATTCCACTGAATCTTGAAACATGGGACCAAAACATGTCCTGCTCTAACATTCTAACATCTATCATTTTCTCTTTAAAATTAATGTGAGATTATCATTAGAATATGCATCTTATTTACTGCAAATCAAAATGATAATTCTTTAAATATCTATAGATAATTCTTTAAATATCTATAAATAAAACAACAATACACTACTATAAACACCCAAAACCATCTAAAAATGTCTCATGTAAAGAAAATCTAGATTGATACTTGTACACTAATATATGAAGAATTGATGTACACTTATTAATAAATAAATAAAAACACAGACCAATACTTTAAATCTACATCTCATATGATGTTATATATGATATGATGATGAACATATGAAATTACAGAAATATTCTAAATATTCTGAGAGGGAAGTGTTCAAGTTTTCAGTCATGTTCATAAGTTGTTTTTATTAGCTTTTTTTTTTAAAAAAAAACAATACCAAAATGACATCCTTTCCTTTCCTTATTACCCCACCTGCTGTGTTCAACATCACAGGCTCTAGAGAAATTTTAGGTAATTGGTGAGAGGAAATGAGTCGAGTCAAACCAGCCATCAAAACTGCCAAATTATAGAGAAATTGTTTGAGATTTTTAGATAATTTGCCTCTGCTTTCATTATTATGTCAGATTAAAGAGAACGTTGTCATTTGATCACCCCTGCAAGATGTTCTGTATTCAAAAGACAGCTAATATCTTTTGAAAACATCCTGGTCTTGTTGAGTTTCAGGTTTTCACTAAATGACGGGTAATAATCATGATGGATGCACAGAGGCACAGGCAGTGTTGAGGGCTCGCTGCACTATCACTCACTGGAAATGACTTTGGCTCTATATATACCAATCACTTGACAATCTCATATATAAACACCCGTCCATGCAACACGAGAACCATTCTAAATGTGCATTAACCCAGGAACATCATTCTTGTGTATCTTAATACTGCGCAACAAACGAGTGTGTGGCCCTGAACATGTTCGTCTGAAACAAAAAGACTTAACGGACGGCTGCTGCTCGTAGTGCAGAAGTGCTGAACAAGCTCTCTAGAGACATCCAGACAATCGACCCGCGGACACTCGGCTATCAATAACACATGAGCGGGAAAGCTGGAGACGGCAGAAGAATTGGGTAATTAACAAGAAATAAGATGGGTTGAGAAATAACAGCTGGCCACTGCTCTCAGGGATTCACATGATTAACACTGTCCCCTACTTGATCCCACTTTCCTTCCTTAAAGTCCGAATGAAACTTGAATGAAGCGCAAGTTTTTTATTTGGAATAAAGTATTCCGCCATATTACGCATTGCAGTTTCTCCCATTCATGAGTAATAGGAGTGAACAGCACCTAATGAGCCAATAAACATATCCAGATGGGTTATTGAACCAGAGAACTGCGTTGAAATGAATGAATCAAACCTACAGGCAGAGTTGAAAGTCAGCTTTTTCAGTCTTTTCCAACTCAAAAAGAACCAAATGTGCTGGTTCTACTGTCAAAGCTTTCAGAGGATAACTCTAGGAAAACTGACAGAACCAGCTCGTTTGGTTCTTTTTGATTCGTTCATTTCGAACCGGTCCTTTGGTTCAATAACCCATCTGGACACGTTCATTGGTTCATTCAGTGCTGCACAAGGAGCGTGCCGGCTACTGTAGATGTGCATCTTGCGTCATCAAACCAGAACCATAGTTCGATTCTGTGAACCGGCTCGACTGGTTTCCAGCTTTAAAGAATGATCGTTCAAGAATCATCACTAGTATTTAGCAATCATAAAGAGAAAGCTGATCATTACTAGCAAAATAGCAACAACAAAAAAAATCAATAAAGCCTTTTTTTATGTTTTTTATTCATTTTAAAGGTTTTCAATAAGAACCCTGCATATTTAAAAGTCATCTTAGTTTGAATGACAGTATAATTCAACACACACACACACAAACAAAATTGTTTCTGGGAACCAAGCCTATCTATCTTAAGCTGAGAATAGATGGGACAAGAATGCTAACGTAGACGGGTCAGTAATGCCCTCTACTGGAAATGATCTGTTCTGTATCCTGTTTATGAAAACCCCAGTTTGACATTCACATGGAATTCAATTCTTTATGAAAAATACACGTGTGCCAGATTCGGCGATGATCAGAATAAAATGCTGCATTCTAAACTTTTTTATTTAAGAAGTGGCCCAGAGCATAATGTTTATTTGATTTACTTCAGCTAAAACCTTTCTTTCTTTTTTTTTAAATCAATTTTTTTACATTGACAATATGAAATAATTAGATTCCGTATTGGCACTTGCATCTATGTTGCAGAACTTCCTGTTACACGACTGTGTTCCGTATCGATCCAATCTCATCAATCTGACACTCCACAACATCTCCCCTCTGAAACAGATCATTAAAGTTACTTCATTACAATATACCGACCTTCAATAAATACAACAATAATATAATGATATAAAGAAATATTTTTAAATAATATCTACTGCCTTAGGAAACGGATTATACATTTTATACACTTGAGGACTTCATTCATAGGAAATTGGCTGCTTTTTTATTCAAAAAAAAAAAACTACATCTACTGGGACACAGATTTAATATACATGTTATATATTAAAATATATAATAATTTTTGAGAGAGTAGAGTTTCTGTTAACAGACAATCTAATGATGTGCTTTTACCCAGTTGGGCTTGTAAACCCCAGTGTACCAGATAAATGCAAAAGTTTTCAAAGGGAACTAACACTTTTCTGTTGTGTAAATTGCATTTCTAATCACACAGGATTAATGTTAGTTATTTTCTCAAGCAGCTCATTTGGTGTAAATGATGTGTGGCGTGGCGGCTGCTTTTCTCTTGGGCACGGCATGCTGCACGCTCAATAAACAGTGTTTGTATGGATGAAAGATTAAGACTTTTTTTATTCTGGTTGGTTTTCGAAGGAAGAGTTGCAGCAGCTGCTGTTCTGATGGTTTGATGTGTTGCTGCGATTACTATTATTATTATTAAAGGGTTTTTTTTGTTGTTGTTGTTTTTAAGTAATGAGAGGGTTCAAAGAAAATCCATCTTACAAACCATGTCTCTACCCAAATACACGCTGATAAACCTATAATAATTATTTTTATTTTAGAGCTGTCAGGACGGATTTTGAGGGAAATTGGAAATTAGACCGGCTGCTCTGGTTGTCAGTAGCGTGAAGTTTAAAGTTTGTCGTCACAACGAATAAAAAATGTGGGTTATTTAAAATGGCAAACATCCGGGGAATCACTGTTTGTGAACAAAAAACAAAAACTAAAATAATTAATACCCTGTACACGTGTGTACCTTGAAACACATTCATCCACGCAGAGGCGAAGCACAAACAAAACTATATTCTTCCACAAAACAATTTTTTAACTGCTAGAGGCCAAAAGTTAGATAGTAGTTACACCTTTAAAAATACAATCTACAATTCAACTACTTGCATCACAGTAACAACTATATAAAATCTTAGTTTACTATTAATTCTCGAAATTTGCAAAAGAAAGAGTTAACAAATTAGCTAATGTTAACAAAAGAAACCTTTGTTGTAAAGAGTTACCTTTTCTTTCTTTTTTAAACAAATTAGTCTGAATTACTCCTGCCATTTTTTTTTCTGATGTTACATATTGAGAATAAAACAATGCATTTGTGTGTTTCAGCTGACTGTGTTTTCTTATTTTAGTTTCATTATATTTCATTGAATTGTCCACACCTATAAAATGCAATTAGATGATATAAAGATTAGATCTTCAAGTACAATTTTTCTTGATAAAGAGTGTGATTCAACTACGGACAACTAGGAAGAACAGCTGAAGTAGATGTAGAACAATAAGTCAGTAATTGTAGCCTATCTTTGCAGCGTTTTGTTTGGCCCTGCGATTCCCTCTGTAAATCAGCTTTAATTGGTGTCAGCCCAATCAATGGCCATTAGAAAGCCTAAACACTGAAGCCAGGGCCTGTTAAATGTGCCTCTTTCGTTTTTGAATTTAGGTTTTGTGTGAAAACTGGCATTGCGTCAACGTCAATAAGGCCATTACAGCTGGTCTTGTGTTGTTCTGTGTTTCAACTGTTCTCATTGTGTCAGCGTCAGTCACACTGTTCTGACCGTTTGAACAGAAGGGAATCAGAGGTTTTGAGTTTCGACTTTATCTGTGCGGCAAAACAAAGGTTTCAGGAAAGGCTGTAAACGGGTGTTAACAGCCCGCCAGGTGCAGTGATTGTGAGTTGTGACGCTAACCCAGCAATGTTGAAATATACATTGATTTTCCTCACCTTTAGAAACACAGGTGGATTTCTGAACACCCCCACACCTGGAGGCGTTCCCGTCAAAAACACATCGCCAGGACAAAGAGTCACAAACCTGCAGAAAACAAAAAAAAACAATTACAAGTTGAGAAGCAAATTTATAAAAACTCTCAAATGTTGCAACATTGTTGTTGTTTTTTGGGCGGATATTGAATATTAAATAATTTAATACATTAAAAATAACATTTGCAGCATTACTGATTATGTACTGTACTTACATTAATAAAAATACATTTAAATAACTGCTCAGCAACAAAAAGATAAAATGTAAACCAGAATATCCCATAAAACATTATTATACACAATAAATTATGATAACACTTTACAGGTTTCATTAGTTAACGAACTAATAATGAACTGCACTTTACCAGCATTTATTAATCTGTTCATTTAATTTCAACACTTACTAATACATTAAAATCAAAAGTTGCATTTGTTAACATTAGTTAATGCACTGTGAAGTAACATGAACAAACCGCTGTATTTTTTGTTGTTTTTTAAAAGAAATTGTACTTTTATTCAGCAAGGATGCATTAAATTGATCAAAAGTGACATTAAAGACATTTATAATGTTACAAAAGTTTTCTATTTCAAATAAATGCTGTTCTTTTGAACTTTCTATTCATCAAAGAATCCAGAAGAAGAAAGAAAAAAAATCACCGTTTCCACAAAAATATTAAGCAGCACAACTGTTTTCAACTGATAATAATAAGAAATGTTTCTTGAGCACCAAATCAGCATATTAGAATGATTTCTGAAGGATCATGTGACACTGAAGACTTCATCACAGGAATAAATAACATTTTAAATGAAAATATTTCACAATATTTTTACTGTATTTTTGATCAAATAAATGCAACCTTGGAGAGCATGACGACTTTTATAAAGAATATTATATTAAACATTTAAAACCAGAGTGAGTTTTCTTACTGTGAGACCCAAGCCACCAGCTTCTCGGTGTGAAAGATCAACTGACTGGTGTTACTGTCCTGAACTGCGGCCCCATTCACCAGGCAACGGATACCCAGCTTATGAACATCTGTTTGAACAAGCAGGATATCAGAACTAATATCACTAGTATTAACTCCCAAATATAACGTATGTCCTACTGTTTTCACAAATTCAAGTACCTTTCAGTGCTGCGGTGGTAACCAGCGCTGGCCCGAGTGGACAAAACGTGTCAAATGTTTTTCCCAGCAGCCACTGCTTTCCATTGCGCTTCATCTGCCAATCACGAGCACTCACATCATTCGCTACAGTGAAACCTGCAACATAGGAAAGAGCCTCCTCTTCCTGAGACAGAGACACATTTATTTGACATTAGGTTGGGACATTTGTTGAAATTCCAACAGGAATGGCATAAGATTGTCCTGCTGCTAGGAGGTACACTTAATCATGTAAGCCTGGCATACTGTATGAAATAAAAGGTAAAAAAAAAATATATATATATATATAAGATAACAAAAGACAAAATAAAAAGTTTGCAAATGTGTTATGTGTTTCTTTTTCATTTGATCAGGCTAGTATATAGGAGAATATGGAGCTCATACTCATTGAGAAAGAAAAAAAACATATCCGAATTTTATACAGAGGACCAAACTGAGCAAAAATGTGCAATATGAATCCAATGTTATTTATATTGCCAAAAACTACTGTGAAATTCTAAGCGCTTGTAATGTAAATCAATGAGATCTTTATAACCATATTGCAGACTACATAAAATGCATATAATATTAGTTGTCACTCATATCTCCCAATAATGTCTTATTAAGATGATATTAAAATGCTTGGTTTTATGTCGTTTTTATTGAAGGGGAAAAGACGATGATAGAGATGTACAAATAAACATTCCTCAAAAGCCTGATGTATCGTTTATGATACATTTTAACACGATTTTTCAAAAAGAAATATGCTTGGATTAATCAAGTAAAAAGTTACTTCAGTCCAGGAAGTTTTCATTTTGAAATATTACGAACAATATCAAAACATTCTTACATTTATTTTATAAAAATCTGTTTTCCAGCTTTTAACAGCTAAAATACACATGTCCTACAACCTTTTAGAATGATCCTAAAAAGCCTTTGCCTTGCTAAAAATATGAACTATAAATCAGCAAAGTTTTTTTATGTTGAAAATTAGAGGCCTTAGTAATTTGTGTATCAATTATGATATAGTCGATTTTATAGGGTTAAATGTTATATTGCATCTGTTATATTGCATTAAATGTTATATTGCATATTTTGACTGTTCACATTTAGCATTTGTCAAAAATTAAATGAGATTGTGTCCCACTAGAGCTGCTGAAATTATACCTGTAATGTTTAAAGGGGTGGTGTAATGCCCTTTTCACAATATGTAAAATAAGTCTTTGATGTCCCCAGAGTGTGTATGTGAAGTTTTAACTCAAAACACCCCACAGATATTTTTATATAGCATGCACTGTTTTTGTGTCTGTCCCTTTAAATGCAAATGAGCTGCTGCTCCTGGCACAGGGGGCGGAGCTTCTACAGCTTGCACTCACACAGACATGCACTGAAAATTTCAAAAACTTTTAGCGGTTGGTGATGTCACTAACCCGGGAGGAAGCTCGTGTAGTCCCTACCAGCCGTTTGTTGTAGTCCTTAAAAAGCAATTTCTTTAAAAGAAAATATCTCCCTTTGCTTTGAACTTTGAGCGTTGTAACTTTGCAGATGTTGTGTATGCTCAAACAGCAACATTACACACTAACTAAAGTTAGAAAAGTGAAATCATAATCAACCACCCCTTTAATATAGTAAATCTGATCAATCAATTAACAGAACATTTTCATTTTTAGATATGTCAACACATGGAGATATAAATGACTCTTTTACTACCTTAATATGCTTCCCTTTTCGTCCAATCACAAAGGCAAGTTCCACCTCCCAGTCCACTTCCTGTGAATGAGCCGCCACAATGTGAAACTATGGATTTCATTCTCGCACACCAGAGTAAAAACACTAGTATTATTCTACATGTACAAAATCTACGGCAAACAAAAAAACTACATTTGCTGACATTACGAGAGTCAGTCTTAATTGTTGGGTTAAAGTGACACCACGTGTTTGTTTGAAATTGTATTATAATCCTGAGCTCACCTGACTCTCCTCCGGTAGAATGATGTCATCATAAGGGCCAGTGATGGTGGAGGGGAACTTGCTGAATATGATGGGCTCTTTAGGAATCAGGGCGTTTTGCTCTAGGCAGTGGTCCTTATAATTCATACCAACACACACCACCTTCTCTGGGCCGGTCACGGGGGATAGAAGCCTGATATCTGACCGCGACACCACATGCTGACCGCTGGACAAAGCCCTGAGAGACACGGTAAAATAAAGATGTCTTCCATAACATAACACGCTCCACATACATATCAGCTCTTGAATGCCTTAATAATTAACAAATCATGTTAATAATGTGTGTATGCCTTTAGTCTTCATAAACACAATTAAGATAATATAGACACACGTCCTCTTCCTTGTAGATTCGTAACATCTTTAGTTCATTGGAACTTCTTAATTATTGCCCTGATGGTCAAAATGGGGATTTTCAATTCTTTAGCTATTTTCTTACAGCCACTTTCTATTTTGTGACGCTCAACAATCTTTTGCTGCAAATCAGAACTATATTCTTTGGTTTTACTCATTGTGATGGATGATTCAGGGAATTTGGCCTTTGTGTTTCCTCCTATTTAAACTCCTGTGAAACAAGAAGTCATAGCTAGACAATTTTATGTTCCTAGTCACCCTGGTGTGCAAAAAAAAAAAAAACGGTAAATATTAATGGGAATATTCTAGGGGTGGCAAAAATTGTGGCCATTATTTTATAATGCCATTTATAATGCCATATACAGCCATTCACTCCCATTATCAACCTTGGAAGAGCCAGGAATTTTTTTATATAACTCTGATTGTATTCGTCTGAAAGAAGAATGTCTTATACACCTAGGATGACTTCAGGGTGAGTGAACTATCCCTTTAGGGAGGCTATGATATTATTTTCAGTTTTTTTATGCCCCAAAAAATACATAAATTCAGATATAAAAAATCATAGAAGAGGTGCATTGGAGTCATTGTATGTATAAATTGCATTTTTAATGTTATTTCAAAATAAAAAATTAATAGATCCGGACAAAATGACCATTCTATTATGTGGCAGGTGACTGTAAATGTTGTGCTCTCTTTGTTGAGTTTCTGAAGTTTATACCTCTTAGCACAGTCCATTCCCTTTTGCCCCATTTCTAGAAACTCTCTCATAGTGGAAGGCATGGAGGGGTCGAAAGCTTTCAGATCAATGACCCCCTGACCTTCTGCCTGCTCCACCCCGACTCTGACGCTCCCCTCGCCGCCTTTGTGGCAGAACTGGACGAGTCTCATAGCGGCTGAGCTTGAGGTGCCTCTGATGGTGCCTGCAGAAAATACGGCATTGAGTCTCCTCAAACTGAGCTGAGAGATACCCAGAATTCTCATCTATTAAAAACAGAGGAAAAGAGAGACGGACAGAAGAAAGGACATACAGCAGTGAAAGAGAGAAGTGGACAAACATGGAAAAAATGCAGGATGACAGGATAAGTTGTGTGCCCTTCAAGTGGAATCATATATATATATATATATATATATATATATATATATTAGTGCTGGGCAAAGATTAATCGCATCCAAAATAAAAGTTTGTGTTTGCATAATATATGTGTGTGTACTGTGCATAATTATTTTGTATATATAAATACACACATATGCATGTATTTATTTAAGAAATATTTGCATGTATATACTGTATATGTATTTATACATAATTTATATTATATATAAATATAAATAATTTATATATAAATAAAAAAAAATATCTTAAATATATACATGCATATGTGTGTATTTATATATACAAAATAATTATACACAGTACACACACATATATTATGCAAACACAAACTTTTATTTTGGATGCGATTAATCTTTGCCCAGCACTAATATATATATAAACTGCTTTAAGGGGTCAAATTTAAATTTGGAGCAACTTTAACGAATCTTCTTCGTTTATTGTTTACAATATAATTATTTTCTTTGTTTGTTTGTTTGTTAGGCTCTTGTTATGTTTCTGACTTGAATGCCCAACTCGGAGGTACGAGTTTCCCAGGTGCACCAGAAAGCAGAATTATTTAAGATAAAGACATCAAAGCAGCCCAACCCAAGCTTTAGCAGGTTTTTCGATTATGTAACAATATTCAGCAATCGTCAGATTACGTTTTGCTTAAGACAACCTATTTATCGCTAGAAATAAGATATCATGCAAGGCAGTGTAAATAAGAGACTGTCGCTTTCAGTCTCTTGCAGTGCTGTGTGATATCCTACCTGATCTTGGTGCAAAGAAAAAATGATAGTTTGATCGTGCACGTTGAAAAACGATTACAAAATGACCTGTCTCAGGTTTAATGTGTTACTCACTGTACCAACTCAATGTGATTCGACTAAAATAACACAATCTTTGTACTTTGATACAAGTACAGCTCGCTTACTCTGTCGTCGCTGTCATGTGACTTCTAGTGATGTCCGGATTCGTCAAAGAATCGTCTCCTGAGTCGGATCTTTTCCGTGTATCTATTGAACCGGTTCACAAAAGTGGACAGAATGATTCATGACCTGTGGATTTCACTGTGAGGATTTGAAGTATTTAGAAATATTGTTCAGAAAAAAAAAAAAAAAAAAAACGAATGTATGTTCACGACCATTCATTAAAAGACATACGACACAAATCAGTAGTTTTAAAGATGGGTGATTTAAATAGATAACTATTAATCAATACTATAAATCTACTGTACGAGAAAAAAAAGTAATTCTAAAGACTTTATGGCTTCAACAAACTGAACTGAGATACATAAACGCAATAAAACATCATCTTTGTTAATACAACTTAATACAAGAACGTAATAAACATGTCATGATTTGATAGTAACAGTCACATAGAGCGTGCCAGCCACGACAGGATGATAAAAACGGAATTGTTTTTTAACAGGTTTGTAATGTTCAAAAGAACCGATTCGCAGAAATTAATTGGGCTTGTCATCACTGGTGACTTCCGGTTTGTATTTTGTAGTTGAAGAGTATTTTTTGACAAGGATGTAAGTTAAGGAATTCGTCATATTAAAATACACTTGTGGGTTAAAACATTAAGATGCGTATTAAAAGCGCGCATTTGAAATAAATAAATGAATTAATTTCACAATTTCTGTGCATTTTATTTCATTACAAAGTTCGGAAAAACTACATTTTCACACATCATGTGACTCCATTGGTCATGTGATTAGACTATCAGCTCAGCTGACATCACGACTTCATTTCTGCAAGACGTGGAGGAGGAAACGTGAGGATGTCTGTAAGGTAAGAGGATTATTTATAATTGTTAATGTTTAAAATAAGTTTCCGTCATTACTACTGTTTTCTGGGGTATATTGTGTTTGGTATGATCATTATATCTTTTTTCAAATTCAATTATTTTAAGTAATACTTGCTAAACATTAGATGTTGGTTCGTTACATAGGCAGTGCTAAAATAGACGTGTTGAAATATTTTTCTGTGATTTATTTTTTCATTTGTTTCTTGGCAGAAAAATGCAAATGACCTTAATCTTTTCTCTGTTTTTCCTTCCATCCAGTGTTCAGCCTATCCAGTGGACCTCTGACTGCAAGGACCCGAAGTGAGTAAATCCTGTCTCAAACTGAATGTGCTATTGCAATCTTGTTGGCTCACAGACGTGCATATAGTGTTGCCTTTTATTATTATTTTATTCAGAAGGGTGATAGACTTCTTCATTTCATCACCATCACCTAGCATTACATCACCATCACTGGAACTGTGACTTTCTATCTTAGATATGAATCAATCTTCACTGCCGTTGGCGTTACCTGACCTGTCTGCTTTACAATCTACAACACACAGACTTTAGACTTTAGACCGCTCTCTTATCCCTGATGTGTAAGAGTATAGTTTATTGTGTCGAGTGTGACTTTGTGAACTGAGCTACATTTCCCAAAAAAATTATCTGTTTTTGTGTCTTTATTTTCCAGTAAAATGACTTGAACATCCTCAAAACCACATACCTGTTCATATACATGAAAACCAAATTTATGTCATATAATGAGACTTGCGTTTCAAGAATATATCTAGTTTTTTGGCAAATTATTTATTCCTAGACAACAAATTTTGTTATTTTTAATACATTTAACAAACAAAAATTATGCCAGCAGAAGCAGCTTGTTCATATACGATTATAGAGGTTATTAATATTTTGAATTGTTTTATTTTTTGTAATTTTGTTGTGTATTGTGTACTGCTTTAATTTGTATTATTTCAGTTTTAGTCATTTAGCTTAAACTTATTTCAGTTAGCTGCTAAAGCAACATTTCAGTATTTTTCTTTTCTTTTTTCTCTAATATCTATAAGAACCTTTATTGTCGTTGTATGCACAAAGTATTACAAATCAACGAAATGGAGTTAGCAGCTCTAAAAAAAGACGCAGAAAACAATAAGTAATAATAAATAACTAGTATAAATAAAGAATAAAATAAACAATATAAATATAATTTAAACAATACACAGTATAAACCACAGTGCAACCACAGTATAGTGTTGTTGTAAAGTTAGGAAGTGCAAGAGTACTTTAAAGAGTACTTTAGTATATTGTATTTTAATTTCAGCTTAATTTCAATGAACAAAAATGATTTTTAATAGATATATTGTCTGAAAACAAGTATTAATATAACCCTAACCTTTACACAATTCTGCTTCACAAGTTTTTGTGGTTTAAGGATGTTTATATATTTTTTTTAATAGAAAACAAGACATAGACAAGCAATACTTTTTTTCTTTTTCTTTTTCTTTTTTTTTTTTTTGCTGTGTAATAGTGAGCAATAATAGCATCAGGCATATGTAGCATATGTATATTAGAGTGAAAGTATATACTGTATATTTGCTATATTTTGAAGGTTGATTTGGATTATTCTTCTCTTTTACAGTTTTGATGGCATTATCTTAATAACCCAAAGTTATGAGCAGCTTCCTGATGAACTGGAGTGCTTGAAAGCACCATTACAGGACTACAGTGCAGTGAGTTCAACACCACACACATCTAACCAGCACTGAGTTATATTTCTCTTTATTTTTTATTGCTCACTTCTGTCACTCTTCTCATCCAGTTGGACTGTTGCTTCGGGGAAGAGGTCGTGGTTGTCAAGGCCCCTGGTCTCCCTGGAAACAGATTGTTGTTTGCCTCCACCGGTCCTGTGAATCGGGACTATGATGATATCAGGCGGTTCAGTGATGCTGCTGCTAATGGCATTAAGAGGTGCCTATGCAAACATGATGCGTGATGATCATCTTACATCCTCTGACATAATGTTCATGTCCTTGGCCTGTTGTCCTTCGAGGACATATTTCTGTGTTTGAAGAAGACTTTTACTCATCTAAAGGTTTTGTTTCATTGATCTGAATGATTTTTGATCATATAGGGCTCTAAAAACTGGCATGCAGCGCCCTCTGCTGGTTTGTCCCCAACACAACAGCTATGCAAAAAACACCCTGGCAGCCGTGCTAGGAGCCCTGCAAATTCTCTACATGGTAAGAAGCGTCTTTTTTGTTTGAATTTTACATTTTTAATATTTACTTATTCATCAAATCATCAAAATAGTAACATATTAAAAATCCGGTTTACCCCAAAATGTACATAGACTTCCTATTATGCTATTTTAAAGGTTCCTAATTTTGACCTACAATAGGTTTACATGCATCCGAGGTCTAAAACACTTATTTTCTCATAATATAAATTGCACATGACAACTCTTCCCAAAGAGTCTGAAAATAACTTGTTCGAAGATTCATGCTGCATCCCAGTTCGCCTATTTATACTGTGCCCTAAAAGTATGTACTATTTTTGTGAAGAAAAAGTCCATACTTCTGAGTGTGCAGCAAAAAAGTAGGCAAGCTTTGGGACATACTACTTCGTCATCTTTAACGGACATCTCTGCCGCTTAGTTACATCCATCCTGTCACCGTAAACTGCCCTGTCAATCATCTTGTCACGGTTAAAATCCTCTATTCAGTCTAATTTAATTTCCTACTGTATCAGAGAGAAATGTTGTAGCATGTTGATCTGCCAGTGCCAGTGCCAGTCGTGGGTCTTTCATGTGGAGACTCCTCATGTGTTTGCAATTTGAATATAATGATGCATTTAAGAGTTAATGGCTAAACGTATCTTTACAAAAGTTCACAATGCTTCTGCGGATGCAATATAATGTGGACAACATTGGATAAATACATTTTTGTCAGGTTAGATACTGATAATGAATCACTCAAACCTCTTTATCTTAACCTCTACATCGACTTGCACATCCTCCATGTCTGTAGATTTTTTTAAACACTTTTTACTCGTGTTTGTAGTCCTAATCGAATCCTCGTCTAACGCGCGATGGGTTGTGGGCAATATTAGCCGTTAGAGTGTTCACAGATCTCCAAAGTGCATGCAAAGTGAATTTGCTTTCGCAGCGCAGAAAACCGCATCTTCTCAACATGTTGACAACACGAACCAAACTCTTCCAGGCCTCAGCTACAACTACAGTGTTTGTATACATATAACTTATACAATAACTTTTTTGACCTTTGAAACTTTTCAGACCTTTTACATTAATAAACAGCTTTCATAACACCATAAATGAAAGGTTATACCTGAAAAACATAATGTGTGCACTTAAAGCTGAAATAAAATGTAAATATTAATATTAGATGAAGAAATTAACGGTGAAAGTTGAACGAGACTTTGCCACTGCAACTAACTGAAATAAAATGTTTAATTTCAATGAGTAAAACTGAAATTAAAATAAATTCAAGCCAAATAGAAAAAACGAACAAAATTACTAAAACTAAAATTAAAATAATAACTGAAAATATAAAAAGAAAACCTAACATTCAAACTGTTAATAAATAAACAAGTAAAACTAAACTAACACTGGATATTATAGAACTAATGCCCTATCTGTTCTCTAGTTTTAGACTTTAATGCTTGTCAGTACCAGCGTAACCTAGTTAATATCTGTGTGGTCAGCCTCTAGAGGTGAGGGAGTCCAAGCCGTCCCCCGGTCATAAGGTGTCGATTCTGGGCATCTGGGCGAAGAACCAGACTGAGGGAGTCGCCATTACTGAGATGGCCACTGCTCTGGAGAGCGGCAGGTATGAGTGTGTGTCCTTTACTGTGTTCTCAGGAGCATCATTTTGACTTTTGTACAGTAAGCAATAAAAATATCTTTTGTGTATAATGCAGGTTTGTCTGTCGTGATATCGGCGGCTCTGACCCGGAGCGAATGGCTGCCCCGCGTGTATCTGAGTATGTTCAAGCTGTCTTCAAGGATAGTCCTGTAACGGTGAGTCTTTGAGTGAACGTTCAATAGAGTTTGAAGCTGTATCTCGTGTCAGTAAGCACTGGCATGCTTCATTCATCTCCATGTGTTTCTTAGGTGACTGTAGTGAGTGATTTGAAAACTCTGGAGAAGGACTACCCCTGTTTGGCTGCAGTCAACCGCTGTGCTAACAGTAAGAGCACAGTTTAATATGGAATATATGGATATTATATCCATTTAATATTAATATGGGTTTAATATGAAATTGCAGAAAGATTTCAGCAAATTTATACTAAACACAGTATGTTTCAGATCAGTTATAGCCAAAACTAGATCCCTCAAAGTACTGATCCATACCGAGAACCAAGTCTGATCAATAAAATAGAGAAAAGTGCAGTATTTATAAAATATTCATAATAACATTTTATTTCAAACACTGAATTTGTTTAATTTTTCCAAAAGCAGAAAAAATATGTAATTTATTATTCATTTATTTCTTGAAAGAAATTGATATTTTTACTCAGCAACGATCCATTAAATTGATCAAATAAATACATTTATAATGTCACACAAATTGTAGTTCAAGTAAATGCTGTTCTTTAAAATGTTCTATTAATTTTAGAATCCTAATATATATATATATGAGAAACACAACTGTTTTTGACATTGATAATAATAATGTTTCTTGAGCACCAAATCAGCATATTAGAATGATTTCTGAATGATCATGTGACACTGAAGTAATGATGCTGAAAATTCAGCTTTGTCATGACAGGAATAAATGACATTTTCAAATAATTTAAATAATTTCACAACATTACTGTTGCTGTAGTTTTTGTTCAAATAAATGCAGCCTTGGTGAGCATAATGGAATTTTAATGTTTACAATATCTTTTTACATTGTCAATAAAAGAAGTCACGTCAATAAAAGTAAGCATGTGATTATTGTTGAGCCCATTTTCACCTAGTACAGTGGAAGTAGGATGAGGTATGAGGCCATAAACCATAAGACCATGACCCAGACAAAGACTCCATCTCTGGATCTCATTAGTGATTGTGTTCTGTAATGTGCTAAAAGGCTGATGTTTCTTCTTCAGCTGTGCCGCGTCATCAGGCCAGAGTGATCAAACTGCTGTACTCTGGAGAAGGACCCATTCAGCAGACTCTCATGGTGGTTGGCAAGGTAATATTTCGGTTCACTGTATCTGGACACCCAGGACAGAGCATTTTCCAGTCCATATGAACGTTGTATGTTGTTTCAGGGCATTACGTATGACACCGGTGGAGCTGACATCAAGGCCGGTGGAGTCATGGCTGGAATGCACAGAGATAAATGCGGATCTGCGGCTGTTGCAGGATTCTTCCAGGTACTGGTCCCACACACACCTGCTCGTGTTACTGATGGTCAGAAGAATCTTAGAGACTAATATCATTGTTGTTTTAGATCTTAGCCAAACTGAAGCCCAAACACCTGAAGGTTGTGGGTGCGATGGCAATGGTGCGGAACAGTGTCGGGTCTGGTAAGCAACTTTGTCTGCATGTGTTTACCAGTTTGGGTGTCTGTTACTTAGTTTTTTGTCTATTTATTTTTTTATTTGTTTACCCTTTGACAGATTGTTATGTGGCGGACGAGTTGGTGGTGTCTCGCGCTGGTCGTAGAATCCGCGTTGGAAACACTGATGCTGAAGGAAGAATGGTCATGGTGGACTTGCTGTGTGAGATGAAGGAGCAGGTACACACATATATCAGCATATAGAATTAGGGTTGGGTATCGTTTGGGGTTTTTCCGATACCGGTGCCAAATCGATACTTTTAAAACGGTACCTGTGCCTAACCGGTGCCTGAACCGATACTTTAAAAAAAAGAGAGCCTCAAAACGATGGTGAATGACATTAAAGAACGGCTTTTTTTATTGAAAATTTTATTTATAAAAAAATTGAGTAAATTTATAAATATAAGTAGTCTAAATACAAAACACAATCAATTTACATACACAATAAAATCTAAGCCACCTGACCCAAATACAATAATTTAACACTAAAAAACACTACGGCAGGGCTATTCAATTGGCGGCCCGCGGGCCAAATGCGGCCCGCCAATCATCTCCATGCGGCCCGACGGCACCAACCTCCCTCCTCCTCTTTTCCTGGCGATGCGGCTAATTCAGTTTGATACTCGCTCCAATTGACCTGAGAAACGCTTTACGTGCGAATATTTCAGCAGTTTATTCTATGTGTCCCGAATTTATGTCGACTGAACCAGCGATACCAATTCGTGAATGAATCATTCTTTTGGTTTGATTCTAAACGCGCTTGCATAACGGTCTAAAATTCGGATTCATTCAAACCGCTCCGTCACTGAATCATCTGAAGCGGGTTCTCGTTCAGTACAGTAACAACAAAAAGCGATGTTTTCAGTTGTTTCTAGTTGTTTCAACACGGCCCAGCACGGAGTTGCGTTTACTCCCGGTCCCGGACACTATATTAAACAGCGTTGCGACAACCAGTGGGAAGCGTTTCAGTTCGACAGAAACCTCTCTGTTACAAACCACTCATTGATTTAATTAGTATTAAATCGGATGAAACAGTCTCAACATTCCCAACAAGACTGATGAGGAAAGCAGGAGAAATATTGTGGCATGAACGAAATTAGAAGTCTTTAAATCCCCTAATCACCCTTACAGACATTTACCATGAATGTACTGTAGTAATTTATCATGGGTTGGGCAGAAATGTGCAATATTTATATTGAATACTATGTAGTAATAAATAAATATTGTAAATATATATATACTATAATATTATATAATAGTAAATATAGTGATTTATATTGCATTAGATTTATTAGGTGGGTAGAGGAATTTATAATTAATGTTTGTTATGAAATTATGTCAGTTTCTTTGTAAAGGTGCGTATAGTTTTTAACTTGTGTTTAGGCATTTTTTATACGTGGGAGCGAGTAGCCTGTGGTTATCAAGTCTCGCTGTCAGAATATTTTCATTTAAGCATAACTATTATAAATAAAATTATTATTATTTCTCACCAACAGCTATAAGTTTGTATAAATCATTTATTTGTTCCAAGGAAAATAGTTGTACACAGCTGTAAATTATCAAGTTTTTATTTATTATTGTTTTATATATTTGCATACTGTTGGGTATCACATTTCCAAGTAAATACCATACTTTTTTAGGGTTACTTTAACTTATTTATTGAACCTGTTATGTTTCAATAAATAAGCTAAACCCCCAAACCAACCCACCGGCCCACCTCATCTTTTCGCTTTGATAATGCGGCCCTCGAATGAAACTAATTGAATAGCCCTGCACTACGGTATACTAATAACAGCAAAGTAGTCTGTATTCTTGGTATGCTACAAACCAGCTTTAAATTTCAGCCATTCTTTTCAAATTTTTTGCCTTTTCTGGCCAAATACACCTCTCCTGACTCACGCCCGATTCACACATACTCCTTTTGCAGTGCATATGCGGTGCAGGAGCAGCACTCGCTATAGTGCTTTCACATATGCTGCGTTTGCAGTGCGTAACTGATCCGCGGCTGTACCACAAACACATACTCACTATTTTTATTTCAAGTCTAGAAGTTATCAGCAACTTTTATAAAAAAAATAAATAAAATTTGTCAGCATTGCGATTCTCTTTGTACACATGCACTCTTTAATAGACGTATTCACGTTTAAAAACAATTTAAACAATGTATTATTTAATGCATGATATCATAAATTAGAATTTTAGCAGTTGATGATCACGCGATCTGAACCTTATCACACCGGTGTGAACCATCTACAGTGTCAAAGGGTTAACTAACGATCACATGCGGTGGTGATGCTTCTTACGTCCGTTTTGGAGAACCAGAGTGCAAGTATTTCAACGGACAGGTGAGGCATTAAGTGGCACCGAAATGAGGCACCAAAATCTGTGTTTTGATTCGGTCCGGTTACACACCGGTTACTTGGGTACCGGTTCCATATCGGTACACGGTTTCGGTACCCAACCCTATATAGAATATTATGCATTACTATTTTAAGATTTAAAGGGTCCTATCATGAGATCAAGATCATCTTATTTTAAAATGTGTAGCACCTACAGCTCTGCATATCTTTTTATATGATAGTAACAAGCATCTCTGTGTGAGCAGCACATTTCAGCACCGTTCGTTTAAGAAAACCTCATAATAATGCAGGCTAATTAATTAATTAATAATAATAATAAAAATAGTTTATTAGTTTTAGACATATTCGTACACAAATCAAACTTTTTTTTTTGTTTAAGTTAAAAAAAAGAATCTAACATTTTATATTTAATTTAATTTAATATTTAATTTTATTTCATGCTTATTTCAATTGTTAAATTATTATATTAACTATTTCCCGGCCAGTGTTTAAAAAAAAAAAAGTTGTTTGCCACCGCCAGCATTTTTGATAATATTCACAAAAATGTAATGGCCCCCAGAATATTGTGTTGTATGAACATACAATATATCAAAAGAAAGAACAGAGCTTTAAAAAATTATTCTAGCTTCATGTATTATCTTTTCTTTTTTTATCAGCACTTAAATGTGGGTAAGTTTCATAAAAAAAGCAACATTTTGGAGAAAAAAAACTGAGAAAATCACGTTTTCTTTTTTCAAAGACTACAACATGCATAAGTAATGCTTGTTTATGCTGCTTCTTCGTCTATGTTTTGATCCGGAGATTCTGTATTCTTTCAGAAGAGGCGTAAGAGCGCCCTCTACCGTATAGACCTTATGCGCCAGAGAAACAAGCGTGCAGCCATCTTTAGAATTTTGTGTTTGAACTTCTGTTTTTGCGGTAGCTTTATATATTTCTATCGCATCGCTGTCGAAGAGTAATAAGCTGGTGATGTGGATTTACTTATTGTAAAGTTAACGAAGTTATCATGAGCATTGTAATGTTTGAAGCGACATCATAACAAATGTCAGTAGCTTGGGAAGATTTTAAAACGAGCGATTCATTCATAAATCCGTAAGATCTTACCGGAAGACAGAACACAGCGAGCCCAGCGCTGAAATGGGGCGGAGCTACATAAGGTCTATAACAGTGAAAACAAGGAAAGCTGGAAAATTCCATCAATGGCAGGGAAACAGTTAAATATGACATTTATCCTTTTTAGTGGTCTGGACATCTCGTGTTTGTTTCTCTAGGCGTTGCGGGAGGTGTCTCCTCAGCTCTTCACTATTGCCACTCTGACCGGACATGCTATCAGAGCCATGGGGCCGCACTATTCTGTGAGTACTTGAACATCTTCATCACACATCAGTGCTACTGTGACCACTTTCATTTCGACAGTGTCCCTTTCCATGTGTCCCTGTAGATCATAATGGATAACGGTGCTGCTCAACGCTCAGGAAACGCTCTGCAGTGGCAGAAAGGTAAGAAGAGCTAAGACCTTTTTGTTTTTGTTTCCATCAACATAGTTTGATTCATCTGAAATCTGTTTGTGTGGCAGCGGGAGAGGTGCTGGGAGATATGTTTGAGGTGTCCACTATCCGTCGGGATGATTATGAGTTCCACAAAGGGAAGTCTGAGTATGAGGAGATCCTGCAGTCCAATAACCTGCCTTCGTCTGCCACACCACGCGGACACCAGGCGCCCAGCGCATTCCTCATCATGGCTTCTGGACTGGATAAGGTAGACACGCGCACACACACACACTCGCCTAAGGTTTCAGCATTAAAGGAACACTCCACCATTTTTTGAAATAGGACTTATTCACCTTCTTTCCTACATTTAGATAGGTGGGCAAATGCATTTTTGTCTCAGTGCATGCATTGTTTTAGTTTGACAGGGTCGGCGCTAGCTTAGCTTAGCATAATGAATGGAATCCTTTGTTGCCAGCTTGTCCTGAGTAAAAGTGATATAAAAAATAAAAAAAACCCACCTAATTACTTCTTGTGGCCTGCGTATTCACAAGTACAAATAGCGATGCAGATTAACACTAGGCGATTTCCTATGCAGATTTTGACTTGGGACTATATTAGGGGGAAGCACAGGTGAAGCACTGCTACTTGGGCGCAGAGATATCACGCCCAAGTAGCAGTGCTTCGCCTGTGCTTCCCCCTAATATAGTCCTTAATATATACGTCAATATCTGCCTAGGAAATCGCCTAGTGTTAATCTGCATCGCTATTTGTACTTGTTGTGAATACGCAGGACACAAGAAGTAATTAGGTAGGGGTTTTTTTTTTTATATCACTTTTATTCAGGACATGCTAGCTGGCAACAAAGGATTCCATTCATTATGCTAAGCTAAGCTCACGCCGACCCTGTCAAACTAAAACAATGCATGCACTGAGACAAAAATGCATTTGCCCACCTATCTAAATGTGGGAAAGAAGGTGAATAAGCCCTATTTCAAAAAACGGTGGAGTGTTCCTTTAAGAGAACTATGGGAAAAACCTTATTCCTGATGTAATATCAGTTTAGGATTTATTAGCTCTTTCTCCTTCGTTATTTATGACACATTAAGCACTTCCCCGCTGGGGGTGTTTGACGAGATCTCTTGCCACGAGATCTCGCGATACCAAAACGTGATGATATTTCTCGTCGAAGTGAAAAGCTGTCTTGTGATATCAGCATGAGTTGAGTTTGTGGCAAAACCTTGCTGTTTGCTTGGGTTTCCAAAAACGTGCATTTGGGAACGCATATAAAGTCTGACACGCTTCGTTTCATTGCAAAGTGTTGCGCTGTTAGCATTTACATGCGTGGAGCGTCTCAAACTCCATCTTTGCATATGCTGAGAGTTTGGGTTGGTCATAACGTTCATCTGGGAACACAACGTGCGCCATTTCACCAGATTCGTAATAGAAATCATTTATAAGCCTACGCCAACACAGGAGAATACATCAATATGTTTCTAAATATGCGAATTGTTGTTCATCCCGATTTCAAAATAAAAGTTTAAACCCTTGCTCTGAGTTTGCGTGTTTTTATGTCCAAATGTTCTTGTTCAAGAAATGACGGTGGCTGTAGCATTTCTATCGTAAAGAAGTGAGCAAATATTAAAGATTAAGTGGACATTTGAATTTGAATGCTGTTTGGCTAATATTAAACAAGGATTTGAACTGTAAAGTTTAACCACAACAGTCGCCCTCTGCAGGCATTTGTTGTAATGTACATAAGTTGATTTGTTTATATTATGTACAGCATATCACATTGTGTGTGTAACAGTGTTGTTCAATAAAACCGTATGATTTCTTGCTTTTGAACCAATTATAATTGCTTCATTGTTATTCTATATGTATTTAAGTCATTTTAAAGGCTATTAAGACTTGGGTCTGTTTTTATTACCACTAAAATTATCTGATTACTCGATTAATCATCAAAATTTCAAAATGCACCTGCATTCTTTTGCTTTTTGTGACTTTCAGTTGGATAAAAGAGAATTTTCCAGTCATATATTTCGTCATTGAAGATTTCTTAAAAGTGGTTAAAATATTGTCCCATCTCGTTCTTGTGAACCCAATATCACGCATCAAACATTTAACGGCATATAAATCAAAACTGCCGTAACAGAATGAAATTTTTAGCAAAGTCTTTGACAAATACCATTTTCTCAGCTTTTTGTTCAAAATGTTACCAACATTAAAGTGTTGATTAAAAAAAGAATGAAGGAATTTAGTTTTTTGTTCATGTTATCATACAACAAAACATTCTGGGGGCCATGCAAGTTTTGTGAATATGATCAAGAAACTTTTAGCATGAAAAGTTAAAATCTTAACCCTTTTGCAAAAATACATATAATAACCATTTACACATTTGCCCCTCAGCATGGAGTGGACTCGGACAAACCTCTGCCTTACTCCCATATCGACATTGCTGGATCCAGCGGCCCTTTCCCTGGGGTCCCGACAGGAGCCCCAATACTTGCCATGGCGGCGAAATACCTGCCGCTCTAAACATACGTCCAATGGTTTTCTGTTCCTTCGTGAATTCAATCATTTCCGTCTTGTGCCATTTCTCAATTAATGGCTTTCATATCGGCTCCGTCTGACATAGTGTGGCCAAATAATGGCGCTTTTATCCTTCCATTATGAAAGCCATCCATCTTTATCATTTTATCACTTCATACATGCATATATTCATCTCTTCACGTCCTAAAAAAACCTATATGCTGCTCTCTCATACACAAAAATCATCTTATATCACATTTCTATCATTTTGAACCAGATTAATTAACCAAAGCAGAGTTTTATTTCCGTTCTTACCCTGTAGCCTTACAGTTTCTCAGTTGATGTGACATTAAAGAGGGGGTGAGGAAGTTGAGCCAGTGATTTTGATATTGAATTGCATCTGTGACTTTGTTTGGCAATACTGTTGGAAGAATGTTGCATATCGTGTAACCGCCCATTTTGTATGTAATCAAAATATGATAATAAAAGCATTTTGGCAAACCAAAAGGAACATGATGCCTTCTGTATCCAACTGGAAGTCCATAAGAATAAATGTCTCTGTGAATACTGAATAGAATATGATTTGAAAGTTTGTGAAATTCCAAATTAAAATGTATTTAATTTACTGTTTTGTTTTATTTGTAACACTTTACAATAAGGTTTAATTCATGTTAAAATTAATTAAAGATAAACAATACTTCTATGTACGATAAAGCATGTATTAATCTTAGTAAATGTTGATCTTAACATTAAGCATTAACAAAGGTTGATAATAAATGCTGTAAGAATATATTGCTAATAAGCGATTAGCATGCTAACAATAGTTAGTCATGTTAATGCATCAACTAATATTAACAAATGAGACCTTAACTGTTACTGCTTTATTTAAAGCATCAAATAAACCATTTTAAATTTCAAGTGTTTAAAAAAAGAATTTATTAATTTGGTCATACTTTAGGGTCCAATTCTCACTTTTTCCTCAAACTCCTATTTACTGCTTATTAATAGTAAAGTAGTTAAGTTTTGGGATGTAGAATATGGTCATGCAAAGCATTAATATGTGCTTTATAAGGACCAATAAACTGCCAATATCCTAGTAATATGCATGCTAATAAGCAACTAGTTAATAGTGAAAATTGGACCCTAAAGTGTTACCATTAATTTAACTTGATGTGATACCATTCCTTCATTTTATTTTTGTCACTCTAGTCCTCCACATATGAAAAAATATCTAATGCATGAATCTTGCATAACACAAACTAAAGATGACAATTCAGCAATGTAAAATAAAAAAATAAAATAAAATAAAAAAAATATATATAACCATTACATTTTTAAATGGCCGAATTGTACTTTTAAATTGAGAACTTATATTTTATAACTTTATAGTCACAAATTATTGTGCTTAAATTATTGACAGGCGTGATCATTTTAAAGATAATTGGGATTGCTTACATGGGTCAATTCAGAAAATAAGTTTATTCTTATTACATGATTTACATTAGCCAAGAGAACAAACTATGCTTTTGTCAAACGTAATGTAGGACTGTATGATGTGAATGTTGAAATGTGTGAAGGCAGCTTTAAGCAACTATACAATTTTGAACTTTTGTTTAAAACTTTTTATAAAGGAAGTGGTGATACAGTGCATCCGGAAAGTATTCAGTGCTTTACTTTTTCCACATTTTATGTTGCTGCCTCATTCCAAAATGGATTAATTATTTTCCTCAATATTCTACAAACAATACCCCATAATGATAACGTGAACATTTTGTTACAAATCTTTGCAAATGTATAAAAAATTAAAGAAAATCACATGTACAGAAGTATTCACTGCCTTTGCCATGACACTCAAAATTGAGCTCAGGTGCTCCCTGTTTCCACTGATCATACTTGAGATTGGAGTCCACCTGTGGTAAATTCAGTTGATTGGACATGATTTGGAAAGGCACACACTTGTCTATATAAGGTCCCACAGTTAACAGTGCATGTCAGAGCACAAACAAAGCCATGAAGTCCAAGGAATTGTGTGTAGACTTCCGAGACAGGATTGTATTGAGGCACAGATCTGGGGAAGGGTACAGAAAAGTTTCTGCAGCATTAAAGGTCCCAATGAGTAGTGATGGCAAAATGAGGCTTCCTGAACCACTGATACCTCGCAACCCATTGCTTCAGCCAAAGGTTCATTACTCGAAGCTTCATTCAGCATTGCTCACTATAAAAAATATATATTTTAGAAAAATATTTGTATAAATAAAAATATGTATTTATTTATTTATTTTGTACTCGCTGTTGATGTATGTAACCTTTCATTTGCAATAATAAAAAGACATGATCAGACATTTGTCCATTACTGTGTATAATATAAAATATGTATCTTTCTCTGTCTGAATTTACTTGTGCAGAGTCACACACACAGTTAATTAAATATTCATTAATTGTTTGGATAGTGACAGACAGTATGAACAACAACAGTGACACTGTGTTGAGTGCAGTGCTTGGAGGTAGTGTAATAAAGTAAACTGCAACAGAATAGTCTGGAAGGAAGGATTACAATCTATTTTTATTGAGAAACAGAATTATTTCAAGTGTGTTGGGGTGACACACTTATTTAAAAAATGGCAGTGCCAGCTGGTATAAATGAGGACACTGATGCTTCTGTTGAGCCCAGACAGGGGAGGATTCCCTCTTTCTTGCTGGCTCCATTACCAGGAAAAAGGAAGAGTCACAAAAAGCAAACAAATCCAAAAGGACAATCAAAATAAAAAAATCCAGAGCAATCCAAATAATCTTATCTAATTAATATAACAAGACTATAATATAGCTAAGCCTACTATAATTAATAATAACAATATCTAACCTGATAATGTAATAATATACAGCCCTAACACATATATGACACAATAACGACAATGACAATGATAGTTATTTAACTCTCTGACTCTTTAAAGGTAGGGTAGGTAATCCTGTTCAGAAACACTTTTTTTTATACTGGGTGAAATGGTCCTTCCATCCTGATAGTAGTCAATACATTATGTGTTTAGAAAAAGGAATGAAAAAAATCAGACCTCTGTAGCAGCTGCAGGACAGTAAAAACTCTGACCAATCACTGCCATTCGGTGCGAATGTAAAGAACCAATCAGATGCCTTCATGTCTCGTGCCCGCCCCGAGCCCCACTGCGCGCGCTGCCCGGCGTGCACTCATCACATGTCACCGTTCCCGGAAATATTCAGCTCAAAGCACCTGCATATGCAGTCAGTGAAGGCAAACAAGGCAAAAACTACTTCCTCGGACCCTGCCCGCGCTCTTGAACGACCTCCTCTGCTTCGCCCTCAACCCCGGACCTGTCCTCGAACCGACGATGCGGTACTTGTCTCCGGACTCGGAGTGTACGTTAGTCTTCATTAGAGTCAACAATGTTTTCATCATGGAAACTCTTACATGCAAAACACCGTATATGTTATGAATCTTACACGAAATTCATCTTCATCACAGTGTAACTGATGGTAATGGAAAAACGTGTATCAATGCAACCTGTTTTTAGTTTTGCCTTATAAATAGCTCGTTACCGAATGAAACTTTACCATTATCGATATGCTAGCTTGATAGTGAGTACTAAAATAAATCTTATTTGTTTATATTCATAGTGATAAAGTTAGGTATTTTATTACATGTGATTCTGACATGATGTCACTGTATGTACTGCGCTCCTTCCTCTCCACTCGTCTCAGGTAATAAATGCGTCTTGTTCCAGCCTGAGCGTTTGGCGTCGCGCGTTCATGTGTTTTGGGGGCGTGGCTTTGGAAGGAGCTCAGAAGGGAGGGGGTGGAGTGAATGGAAATAATGAGCTGTGTTTATTGCAGATTAAAAGGTCTACAGTCACTCGATTTTTATATTTTCTTTTTCAGAGTACTTACATTTTAATTATGTATTGGTATATAAAGACAGTTTAAACAAATTTGGAATGTTTTTTTTTTAGAAAAATGATCACCTACCCTACCTTTAACACTACTACAACTGCTTCTACTACTGCTGACAACACCCACAAGGTGGCGCGAGTTTCGAACCGCATTTTATACGGAAGCGACACTCAGCCCAAACCGATGACGTATCCACACAAACCGAGGCCTCGTTTGTCATCAGTCACGTGATTTTCACGTTAACAACACAAGCCTCGAATCGCGGCTTCATCTGGCACGCCCATTTTTTCTCGACACAAGCTCCGACGCCTCGGTTCAAATGTCACATCACTACCAAATGAGCACAGTGCAATGAGCACTCATCATACGTAAATGGAAGTTTGGAACCACCAGGACTCTTCCTAGAACTGGCCGCCCGGCCAAACTGAGCGATTGGGGGAAAAGGGCACTCCACCAATCAGGCCTATGTGGAAGAGTGGCCAGATGGAAGCCAGTCCTCAGTAAAAGGCACCTGAAGGACTCTCAGACCATGAAAAACAAAATTCTCTGATCTGATGAAACAAAGATTGAACTCTTTGGCCTGAATGGCAAGCGTAATGTCAGGAGGATATCAGGCACCACTCATCACCTGGCCAATACCATCCCTACAGTGAATCATGGTGGTGGAAGCATCATGCCGTGGGGATGTCTTTCAGTGGCTGGAACTGGGAGACTAGTCAGTATCGAGGGAAAGATGAATGCAGCAATGTAGAGAGACATCTTGATGAAAACCTGCTCTAGAACACTGGACCTCAGACTGGGGCGACGGTTCATCTTCCAACAGGACAACGACCCTAAGCACACAACCAAGATAACAAAGGAGTGGCTACGGGACAACTCTGTAAATGTCCTTGAGTGGCCCAGCCAGAGCCCAGACTTGAACCCAATTGAATATCTCTGGAGAGATCTGAAAATGGCTGTGCATTTTTTTTGGCTGTGCATATTTTGTGATTTGATATGATTTCTTACTAGTGTATAGTAAGCAGTATGAAACCATTATAAACTGCTTTTTATTTTATTTATTTTTTCACTGTTCTAAGTCTTCCATACACTCACTATCACCCCGTCGCAGTCCCCATCCAGAGTACCAAGATTAAGAAGGATAATTAAATAACAGTTTCAGCAAAAAACAATTCCTCGCTGCTGACATGACAAAATCAAATTTCTTAAATGTCAAAATGTGTTTTTAACGGTATTATGTCAGCAAGGAGGAACTGTTTTTGCTGAAACTGTTATTTAATTATCTAGTATTGAGGAACTGTTTTTGTGGAAGCTGAAAGTTGCTTATTCATCCCTCATCTGAAGAATATTGCAAATGTTTCAGTGCATTAATTCATTGGAATTGAATTGTCATTTAAATGCAAAATATTTGCAGTAGCAAAAGTCCTGCAATTTCTAGGATGCAAATCAAATTTGTAAACGTGCATAAATTGCCATTAGTTTAAAAACAAGTTTTTAAAAGGAAACATTTTTCCTATTCACAGTCCTTTGTCATAGTCTCAGTTCTTTGGACCCTACTGTATAGATGCCAAAAGAGACTCAATCAAACATTATCAGAAATCATGAGTGCAGCTGAAATGAGTCAAGCTAAACATCAACTCAATTTTTTTTATTCTTGAAGAGCCTCTCGTGACCATAAGCATAATAACTAAGCAAGATTCACTTAACATTCATTAAAGCAAATATCTCAGCACATGTGTAAAGGTTTTAAAGGGATAGTTCACTTTGAAATTAAATTTTGGTATGTTTTAGCTTACCTCAAGGGCATCCAAGATGTAGGTTTCTTTTTTTCCGCAGTAGTTTCAATTTTGATATTTTTAGGTCAAACCGTTCTTGTCTGTCAGTCATATAATGCAGGTCTATGGTCACTGTCTCAAAGAGCATGCACAGAGTCCAAATTAAAACAATTCCCCGTCGTCCAAATTAAACAATTCCCCATCGTAAGTACACATTGATGGCCTAAGACAAGAAACGAGCGGTTTGTGTGAGAAAACGAACAGTATTTATATCGTTTTTACCTCTTGTACACAGCCATGTCCAAGTGATCTGATCTGACGTGTACGCAGACTGGTGCATAGATACACTAGCTGTCGCATTGTCTACGGTTTCGTTCCAATGAACTGCAGTAGCCAAGGCGACTTCTATTGTATATATCTATACCCGCCCGCGCTTTCAGATCACTTGGACATGGCTGTGTACAAGAGGTAAAAACGATATAAATACTGTTCGTTTTCTCACACAAACCGCTCGTTTCGTGTCTTAGGCCATCAATGTGTACTTACGATGGGGAATTGTTTAATTTGGACGATGGGGAATTGTTTTAATTTGGACTCTGTGCATGCTCTTTGAGGTGATGACCATAGACCTGCATTATATGACTGACAGACAAGAACGGTTTGACCTAAAAATATCAAAATTGAAACTACTGCGGAAAAAAAGACACCTACATCTTGGATGCCCTTGAGGTAAGCTAAAACATACCAAAATTTAATTTCAAAGTGAACTATCCCTTTAATCTGTTCTCTGTTTTTCCTTCCATCCAGTGTTCAGCCTATCCAGTGGACCTCTGACTGCAAGGACCCGAAGTGAGTAAATCCTGTCTCAAACTGAATGTGCTATTGCAATCTTGTTGGCTCACAGACGTGCATATAGTGTTGCCTTTTATTATTGTTTTTATTCAGAAAGGTGATAGACTACTTCATTTCATCACCATCACCTAGCATTACATCACCATCACTGGAACTGTGACTTTCTATCTTAGATATGAATCAATCTTCACTGCCGTTACCTGACCTGTCTGCTTTACAATCTACAACACACAGACTTTAGACCGCTCTCTTATCCCTGGTGTGTAAGAGTGTAGTTTGTGTCGAGTGTGACTCTTTGTGAACTGAGCTACATTTCCAAAAAAATTATCTGTTTTTGTGTCTTTATTTTCCAGTAAAATCACTTGAACATCCTCAAAACCACATACCTGTTCATATACATGAAAACCAATTTTATGTCATATAATGAGACTTGCGTTTCAATAATATATCTAGTTTTTTGGCAAATTATTTATTCCTAGACAACAAATTTTGTTATTTTTAATACATTTAACAAACAAAAATGATGCCAGCAGAAGTAGCTTGTTTATATACGATTATAGAGGTTATTAATATTTTGAATTATTTTTTTTATTTTTTTTGTGTACTACTACAGTTTTAGTAATTTTTTGTACTTTAGCTTAAACTTATTTCAGTTAAACTTATTTATTTTTTCCCTAATATTTATAAGAATCTTTATTGTCATTGTATGCACAAAGTAGTACACATCAACAAAATGGAGTTAGCAGCTCTAAAAAAGATGCAGAAAATAAGTAATAATAAATAACTAGTATAAATAAAGAATAAAATAAACAATATAAATATACACAGTATGAACAGTAGTGCAACCACAGTATAGTGTTGTTGTAAAGTTAGGAAGTGCAAGAGTACTTTAAAGAGTACTTTAGTATATTGTATTTTAATTTCAGCTTAATTTCAATGAACAAAAATGACTTTTAATGGATATATTGTCTGAAAACAAGTATTAATATAACCCTAACTTTTACACAATTCTGCTTCATGAGTTTTTGTGGTTTAAGGATTTTTTTTTTGCTGTGTAATAGTGAGCAATAATAGCATCAGGCATATGTAGCATATGTATATTAGAGTGAAAGTATATACTGTATATTTGCTATATTTTGAAGGTTGATTTGGATTATTCTTCTCTTTTACAGTTTTGATGGCATTATCTTAATAACCCAAAGTTATGAGCAGCTTCCTGATGAACTGGAGTGCTTGAAAGCACCATTACAGGACTACAGTGCAGTGAGTTCAACACCACACACATCTAACCAGCACTGAGTTATATTTCTCTTTATTTTTTATTGCTCACTTCTGTCACTCTTCTAATCCAGTTGGACTGTTGCTTCGGGGAAGAGGTCGTGGTTGTCAAGGCCCCTGGTCTCCCTGGAAACAGATTGTTGTTTGCCTCCACCGGTCCAGTGAATCGGGACTATGATGATATAAGAGCATGCACAGAGTCCAAATTAAAACAATTCCCCGTCGTCCAAATTAAACAATTCCCCATCGTAAGTACACATTGATGGCCTAAGACACGAAACGAGCGGTTTGTGTGAGAAAACGAACAGTATTTATATCGTTTTTACCACTTATACACAGCCATGTCCAAGTGATCTGATCTGACGTGTACGCAGACTGGTGCATAGATATATACACTAGATGTCGCCTTAAAGACATTCGTTCCAATGAACTGCCGTAGACAAGGCGACATCTAGTGTGTATATACCTATGCACCAGTCTGCGTACACGTCAGATCAGATCACTTGGACATGGCTGTGTATAAGTGGTAAAAACGATATAAATACTGTTCGTTTTCTCACACAAACCGCTCGTTTCGTGTCTTAGGCCATCAATGTGTACTTACGATGGGGAATTGTTTAATTTGGACGACGGGGAATTGTTTTAATTTGGACTCTGTGCATGCTCTTTGAGACAGTGACCATAGACCTGCATTATATGACTGACAGACAAGAATGGTTTGACCTAAAAATATCAAAATTGAAACTACTGCGGAAAAAAAGACACCTACATCTTGGATGCCCTTGAGGTAAGCTAAAACATACCAAAAATTAATTTCAAAGTGAACTATCCCTTTAAGAGGTGCCTATGCAAACATGATGCGTGACGATCATCTTACATCCTCTGAAAACAACATTGTGTCTTTAATGTTCATGTCCTTGGCCTGTTGTCCTCCGAGGACATATTTCTGTGTTTGAAGAAGACTTTTACTCATCTAAAGGTTTTGTTTCATTGATCTGAATGATTTTTGATCATATAGGGCTCTGAAAACTGGCATGCAGCGCCCTCTGCTGGTTTGTCCCCAACACAACAGCTATGCAAAAAACACCCTGGCAGCCGTGCTAGGAGCCCTGCAAATTCTCTACATGGTAAGAAGCGTCTTTTTTGTTTGAATTTTACATTTTTAATATTTACTTATTCATCAAATCATCAAAATAGTAACATATTAAAAATCCAGTTTACCCCAAAATGTACATAGACTTCCTATTATGTTATTTTAAAGGTTCCTAATTTTGCCCTACAATAGGTTTACATGCATCCGAGGTCTAAAACACTTATTTTCTCATAATATACATTGCACGTGACAACTCTTCCCAAAGAGTCTGAAAATAACTTGTTCGAAGATTCATGCTGCATCCCAGTTCGCCTATTTATACTGTGCCCTAAAAGAATGTACTGTTTTTGTGAAGAAAAAGTCCATACTTCTGAGTGTGCAGCAAAAAAGTAGGCAAGCTTTGGGACATACTACTTCGTCATCTTTAACGGACATCTCTGCCGCTTAGTTACATCCATCCTGTCACCGTAAACTGCCCTGTCAATCATCTTGTCACGGTTAAAATCCTCTATTTAGTCTAATTTAATTTCCTACTGTATCAGAGAGAAATGTTGTAGCATGTTGATCTGCCAGTGCCAGTCGTGGGTCTTTCATGTGGAGACTCCTCATGTGTTTGCAATTTGAATATAATGATGCATTTAAGAGTTAAAGGGTTAGTTCACCCAAAAATGAAAATTCTGTCAGTAATTACTCACCCTCATGTTGTTCCAACCGCGTAAGACCTTCGTTCATCTTCGGAACACAAATGAAGATATTTTTGATGAAATCTGAGAGCTGATCACTTCTCCATAGGCTGCTAGGTGACCGAAACTTGCTGGCCCAGAAAAGTTATTAAAGAGATCGTTAATATAGTCCAAGTGACTACAGTGGCTCAATCTTAAGTATATCAAGCGACAAGAATACTTTTTGTGCGCAAAAACAAACAAAAACAACGACTTTATTCCACAATTCATTTCCTTCTCTCTGGGCCTCTAGTTGGTTCACGTAGTGTTTTTGCCAAGCGGGAAGGAAGTCGACCAGAAGTTGAAGCCGGCCTCACAGACAATAACGTAATAAACAGTCATGATTTGATAGTAACAGTCACATAGAGCGTGCCAGCCACAACAGGATGATAAAAGAATTACGGAATTGTTTTTTTTTTAACAGGTTTGTAATGTTCAGAAGAACCGATTCGCAGAAATTAATTGGGCTTGTCATCACTGGTGACTTCCGGTTTGTATTTTGTAGTTGAAGAGTATTTTTTGAGAAGGATGTAAGTTAAGGAATTCGTCATATTAAAATACACTTGTGGGTTAAAACATTAAGATGCGTATTAAAATCGTGCATTTGAAATAAATAAATGCATTAATTTCACAATTTATGTGCATTTTATTTCGTTACAAAGTTCGGAAAAACTAAATTTTCACACATCACGTGACTCCATTGGTCATGTGATTAGACTATCAGCTCAGCTGACATCACGACTTCATTTCTGGGAGTGAACCATAGACAGTATAAGAAGGAGTGAACGGCCAGACAACTAAAAGAAGAAGAAGAAGAAGAAGAAGAAGACTTCATTTCTGCAAGACGTGGAGGAGGAAACGTGAGGATGTCTGTAAGGTAAGAGGATTATTTATAATTGTTAATGTTTAAAATAAGTTTCCGTCATTACTACTGTTTTCTGGGGTATATTGTGTTTGGTATGATCATTATATCTTTTTTCAAATTCAATTATTTTAAGTAATACTTGCTAAACATTAGATGTTGGTTCGTTACATAGGCAGTGCTAAAATAGACGTGTTGAAATATTTTTCTGTGATTTATTTTTTCATTTGTTTCTTGGCAGAAAAATGCAAATGACCTTAATCTTTTCTCTGTTTTTCCTTCCATCCAGTGTTCAGCCTATCCAGTGGACCTCTGACTGCAAGGACCCGAAGTGAGTAAATCCTGTCTCAAACTGAATGTGCTATTGCAATCTTGTTGGCTCACAGACGTGCATATAGTGTTGCCTTTTATTTTATTTTTTATTCAGAAGGGTGATAGACTTCTTCATTACATCACCATCACTGGAACTGTGACTTTCTATCTTAGATATGAATCAATCTTCACTGCCGTTACCTGACCTGTCTGCTTTACAATCTACAACACACAGACTTTAGACCGCTCTCTTATCCCTGATGTGTAAGAGTGTAGTTTGTGTCGAGTGTGACTCTTTGTGAACTGAGCTACATTTCCAAAAAAAAGTATCTGTTTTGTGTCTTTATTTTCCAGTAAAATGACTTGAACATCCTCAAAACCACATACCTGTTCATATACATGAAAACCAAATTTATGTAATATAATGAGACTTGCGTTTCAATTATATATCTAGTTTTTTAGCAAATTATTTATTGCTAGACAACAAATTTTGTTATGTTTAATACATTTAACAAACAAAAATTATGCCAGCAGAAGCAGCTTGTTTATATTTGATTATAGAGGTTATTAATATTTAGAATTTTTTTTTGTAATTTTGTTGTGTATTGTGTACTGCTTTAATTTGTATTATTTCAGTTTTAGTCATTTAGCTTAAACTTATTTCAGTTAGCTGCTAAAGCAACATTTCAGTATTTTTCTTGTCTTTATTCCCTAATATCTATAAGAATCTTTATTGTCGTTGTATGCACAAAGTAGTACAAATCAACGAAATGGAGTTAGCAGCTCTAAAAAAGATGCAGAAAACAATAAGTAATAATAAATAACTAGTATAAATAAAGAATAAAATAAAGAATATAAATATAATTTAAACAATACACAGTATAAACAGTAGTGCAACCACAGTATAGTGTTGTTGTAAAGTTAGGAAGTGCAAGAGTACTTTAGTATATTGCATTTTAATTCCAGCTTAATTTCAATGAACAGAAATGATTTTTAATGGATATATTGTCTGAAAAGAAGTATTAATTTAACCCTAACCTTTACACAATTCTGCTTCACGAGTTTTTGTGGTTTAAGGATGTTTATATATTTTTTAATAGAAAACAAGACATAGACAAGCAAGACTTCTTTTTTTTGTGTTTTTTTTTTTGCTGTGTAATAGTGAGCAGTAACAGCACTGTTTGGATTTACTGCAGACATTCTGCAGTATGTATATTAGAGTGAAAGTACTGTATATTTGCTATATTTTGAAGGTTGATTTGGATTATTCTTCTCTTTTACAGTTTTGATGGCATTATCTTAATAACCCAAAGTTATGAGCAGCTTCCTGATGAACTGGTGTGCTTGAAAGCACCATTACAGGACTACAGTGCAGTGAGTTCAACACCACACACATCTAACCAGCACTGAGTTATATTTCTCTTTATTTTTTATTGCTCACTTCTGTCACTCTTCTCATCCAGTTGGACTGCTGCTTCGGGGAAGAGGTCGTGGTTGTCAAGGCCCCTGGTCTCCCTGGAAACAGATTGTTGTTTGCCTCCACCGGTCCTGTGAATCGGGACTATGATGATATCAGGCGGTTCAGTGATGCTGCTGCTAATGGCATTAAGAGGTGCCTATGCAATCATGATGCGTGACGATCATCTTACATCCTCTGACATAATGTTCATGTCCTTGGCCTGTTGTCCTTCGAGGACATATTTCTGTGTTTGAAGAAGACTTTTACTCATCTAAAGGTTTTGTTTCATTGATCTGAATGATTTTTGATCATATAGGGCTCTAAAAACTGGCATGCAGCGCCCTCTGCTGGTTTGTCCCCAACACAACAGCTATGCAAAAAACACCCTGGCAGCCGTGCTAGGAGCCCTGCAAATTCTCTACATGGTAAGAAGCGTCTTTTTTGTTAGAATTTTACATTTTTAATATTTACTTATTCATCAAATCATCAAAATAGTAACATATTAAAAATCCAGTTTACCCCAAAATGTACATAGACTTCCTATTATGCTATTTTAAAGGTTCCTAATTTTGCCCTACAATAGGTTTACATGCATCCGAGGTCTAAAACACTTATTTTCTCATAATATACATTGCACGTGACAACTCTTCCCAAAGAGTCTGAAAATAACTTGTTCGAAGATTCATGCTGCATCCCAGTTAGCCTATTTATACTGTGCCCTAAAAGTATGTACTGTTTTTGTGAAGAAAAAGTCCATACTTCTGAGTGTGCAGCAAAAAAGTAGGCAAGCTTTGGGACATACTACTTCGTCATCTTTAACGGACATCTCTGCCGCTTAGTTACATCCATCCTGTCACCGTAATCTGCCCTGTCAATCATCTTGTCACGGTCAAAATCCTTTAAAAGAGACAATAACTTTTTTGACCTTTGAAACTTTTCAGACCTTTTACATTAATAAACAGCTTTTATAACACCCTAAATGAGAGGTAATGCCTGAAAAACATAATGTGGGCACTTAAAGCTGAAATAAAATTAAAATATTAATATTAGATGAAGAAATTAATGGTGAAACTTGAACGAGACTTTGCCACTGCAACTAACTGAAATAAAATGTTTAATTTCAATGAGTAAAACTGAAATTAAAATAAATTCAAGCCAAATAGAAAAAACTAACAAAATTACTAAAACTAAAATTAAAATAATAACTGAAAATATAAAAAGAAAACCTAACATTCAAACTATTAATAAATACTATACAAGTAAAACTAAACTAACACTGGATATTATAGAACAAATTTCCTATCTGTTCTCTAGTTTTAGACTTTAATGCTTGTCAGTACCAGCGTAACCTAGTTAATATCTGTGTGGTCAGCCTCTAGAGGTGAGGGAGTCCAAGCCGTCCCCCGGTCATAAGGTGTCGATTCTGGGCATCTGGGCGAAGAACCAGACTGAGGGAGTCGCCATTACTGAGATGGCCACTGCTCTGGAGAGCGGCAGGTATGAGTGTGTGTCCTTTACTGTGTTCTCAGGAGCATCATTTTGACTTTTGTACAGTAAGCAGTAAAAATATCATTTGTGTATAATGCAGGTTTGTCTGTCGTGATATCGGCGGCTCTGACCCGGAGCGAATGGCTGCCCCGCGTGTATCTGAGTATGTTCAAGCTGTCTTCAAGGATAGTCCTGTAACGGTGAGTCTTTTAGTGAACGTTCAATAGAGTTTGAAGCTGTATCTCGTGTCAGTAAGCACTGGCATGCTTCATTCATCTCCATGTGTTTCTTAGGTGACTGTAGTGAGTGATTTGAAAACTCTGGAGAAGGATTACCCCTGTTTGGCTGCAGTCAACCGCTGTGCTAACAGTAAGAGCACAGTTTAATATGGAATATATGGATATTATATCCATTTAATATTAATATGGGTTTAATATGAAATTGCAGAAAGATAGTATAAAGCAAATTTATACTAAACACAGTATGTTTCAGATCAGTTATAGCCAAAACTAGATCCCTCAAAGTACTGATCCATACCGAGAACCAAGTCTGATCAATAAAATAGAGAAAAGTGCAGTATTTATAAAATATTCATAATAACATTTTATTTCAAACACTGAATTTGTTTAATTTTTCCAAAAGCAGAAAAAATATGTAATTTATTATTCATTTATTTTTTGAAAGAAATTGATATTTTTACTCAGCAAGGATCCATTAAATTTAGAATCCTAATAAATATATATATATATATATATATATATATATATATATATATATATATATATGAGAAACACAACTGTTTTTGACATTGATAATAATAATGTTTCTTGAGCACCAAATCAGCATATTAGAATGATTTCTGAATGATCATGTGACACTGAAGACTGAAGTAATGATGCTGAAAATTCAGCTTTGTCATGACAGGAATAAATGACATTTTCAAATAATTTAAATAATAACACTTTAAATAATAATAATATTACAACATTACTGTTGCTGTAGTTTTTGTTCAAATAAATGCAGCCTTGGTGAGCATAATGGAATTTTAATGTTTACAATATCTTTTTACATTGTCAATAAAAGAAGTCACGTCAATAAAAGTAAGCATGTGATTATTGTTGAGTCCATTTTCACCTAGTACAGTGGAAGTAGTATGAGGTATGAGGCCATAAACCATAAGACCATGACCCAGACAAAGACTCCATCTCTGGATCTCATTAGTGATTGTGTTCTGTAATGTGCTAAAAGGCTGATGTTTCTTCTTCAGCTGTGCCGCGTCATCAGGCCAGAGTGATCAAACTGCTGTACTCTGGAGAAGGACCCATTCAGCAGACTCTCATGGTGGTTGGCAAGGTAATATTTCGGTTCACTGTATCTGGACACCCAGGACAGCATTTTCCAGTCCATATGAACGTTGTATGTTGTTTCAGGGCATTACGTATGACACCGGTGGAGCTGACATCAAGGCCGGTGGAGTCATGGCTGGAATGCACAGAGATAAATGCGGATCTGCGGCTGTTGCAGGATTCTTCCAGGTACTGGTCCCACACACACCTGCTCGTGTTACTGATGGTCAGAAGAATCTTAGAGACTAATATCATTGTTGTTTTAGATCTTAGCCAAACTGAAGCCCAAACACCTGAAGGTTGTGGGTGCGATGGCAATGGTGCGGAACAGTGTCGGGTCTGGTAAGCAACTTTTTGTCTGCATGTGTTTACCAGATTGGGTGTCTGTTACTTAGTTTTTTGTCTTTTTTTTTTATTTTATTTTATTTTTTTACCCTTTGACAGATTGTTATGTGGCGGACGAGTTGGTGGTGTCTCGCGCTGGTCGTAGAATCCGAGTTGGAAACACTGATGCTGAAGGAAGAATGGTCATGGTGGACTTGCTGTGTGAGATGAAGGAGCAGGTACACACATATATCAGCATATAGAATTAGGGTTGGGTATCGTTTGGGGTTTTTCCGATACCGGTGCCAAATCGATACTTTTAAAACGGTACCTGTGCCTAACCGGTGCCTGAACCGATACTTTAAAAAAAAGAGAGCCTCAAAACGATGGTGAATGACATTAAAGAACGGCTTTTTTTATTGAAAATGTAATATATAAAAAATGTAGTAAATTTATAAATATAAGTAGTCTAAATACAAAACACAATAAATTTACATACACAATAAAACCTAAGCCACCTGACCCAAATACAATAATTTAACACTAAAAAACACTACGGTATACTAATAACAGCAAAGTAGTCTGTATTCTTGGTATGCTACAAACCAGCTTTAAATTTCAGCCATACTTTTCAAATTTTTTGCCTTTTTTGGCCAAATACACCTCTCCTGACTCACGCCTGTTTCACACATACTCCTTTTGCAGTGTGTAAGCGGTGCAGGAGCAGCACTCGCTATAGTGCTTTCACATATGCTGCGTTTGCAGTGCGTAACTGATCCGCAGCTGTTCCACAAACACATACTCACTATTTTTATTTCAAGTCTAGAAGTTATCAGAAACTTTTATAAAAAAAATATATATTTTGTCAGCATTGCGATTCTCTTTGTACACATGCACTCTTTAATAGACGTATTCACATTTAAAAACAATTTAAACAATGTATTATTTAATGCATGATATCATAAATTAGAATTTTAGCAGTTGATGATCACGCGATCTGAACCTTATCACACCGGTGTGAACCATCTACAGTGTCAAAGGGTTAACTAACGATCACATGCGGTGGTGATGCTTCTTACGTCCGTTTTGGAGAACCAGAGTGCAAATATTTCAACCGACAGGTGAGGCATTAAGTGGCACCGAAATGAGGCACCAAAATCTGTTTTGATTCGGTCCGGTTACACACCGGTTACTTGGGTACCGGTTCAATATCGGTGCCCGGTTTCGGTACCCAACCCTATATAGAATATTATGCATTACTATTTTAAGATTTAAAGGGTCCTATCATGAGATCAAGATCATCTTATTTTAAAATGTGTAGCACCTACAGCTCTGCATATCTTTTTACATGATAGTAACAAGCATCTCTGTGTGAGCAGCACATTTCAGCACCGTTCGTTTACGAAAACCTCATAATAATGCAGGCTAATTAATTAACAATAATAATAATAATAGTTTATTAGTTTTAGACATATTCGTACACAAATCAAACTTTTTTTTCTTCTTTTTTTGTAAAAAAAAAAAGAATCTAACATTTTATATTTAATTTAATATTTAATTTTATTTCATGCTTCATATTTCATATTTCAATTGTTAAATTATTATATGTGACCCTGGACCACAAAACCAGTCTTATGGGTAATTTTTTTTTAAATTGAGATTTATACATCATCTGAAAGCTGAATACATAATCTTTCCATTGATGTATGGTTTGTTAGGATAGGACAATATTTGGCCGAGATACAACTATTTGAAAATCTGGAATCTGAGGGTACAGAAAAATCGAAATATTGAGAAAATCGCCTTTAAAATTGTCCATTTCTATTGGCGATAGTGCTGCATCCATTCACAAAAATAAATGTTTTATATATTTAAGGTGGGAAATTTACAAAATATCTTCATGGAACATGATCTTTACTTAATATCCTAATGATTTTTGGCATACAAGAAAAATCTATAATTTTGACCCATACAATGTTTTGTTGGCTATTGCCACAAATATACCCGTGCAACATAAGACTGGTTTTGTGATCCAGGGTCACATATTAACTATTTCCCGGCCAGTGTTTAAAAAACATTTTTTTATCAGCACTTGAATGTGGGTAAGTTTCATCACAAAAGCAACATTTTGGAGAAAAAAAACGGAGAAAATCACGTTTTCTTTTTTCAAAGACTACATGCATAAGCAATGCTAGAAGCAATGCTGTTTCTTCGTCTATGTTTTGATCCGGAGATTCTGTATTCTTTCAGAAGAGGCGTAATAGCGCCCTCTACCGTATAGACCTTATGCGCCAGAGAAACAAGTGTGCAGCCATCTTTAGAATTTTGTGTTTGAACTTCTGTTTTTGCGGTAGCTTTATATATTTCTATCGCATCGCTGTCGAAGAGTAATTAGCTGGTGACGTGGATTTACTTATTGTAAAGTTAACGAAAGTTATCATGAGCATTGTAATGTTTGAAGCGACATCATAACAAATGTCAGTAGCTTGGGAAGATTTTAAAACGAGCGATTCATTCATAAATCCGTAAGATCTTACCTTCATGTTCTGAAAATACAAACCGGAAGACAGAACACAGCGAGCCCAGCGCTGAAATGGGGCGGAGCTACATAAGGTCTATAACAGTAAAAACAAGGAAAGCTGGAAAATTCCATCAATGGCAGGGAAACAGTTAAATATGACATTTATCCTTTTTAGTGGTCTGGACATCTCGTGTTTGTTTCTCTAGGCGTTGCGGGAGGTGTCTCCTCATCTCTTCACTATTGCCACTCTGACCGGACATGCTACCAGAGCCATGGGGCCGCACTATTCTGTGAGTACTTGAACATCTTCATCACACATCAGTGCTACTGTGACTGCTTTCATTTCAACAGTGTCCCTTTCCATGTGTCCCTGTAGATCATAATGGATAACGGTGCTGCTCAACGCTCAGGAAACGCTCTGCAGTGGCAGAAAGGTAAGAAGAGCTAAGACCTTTTTGTTTTTGTTTCCATCAACATAGTTTGATTCATCTGAAATCTGTTTGTGTGGCAGCGGGAGAGGTGCTGGGAGATATGTTTGAGGTGTCCACTATCCGTCGGGATGATTATGAGTTCCACAAAGGGAAGTCTGAGTATGAGGAGATCCTGCAGTGCAATAACCTGCCTTCGTCTTCCACACCACGCGGACACCAGGCGCCCAGCGCATTCCTCATCATGGCTTCTGGACTGGATAAGGTAGACACGCGCACGTGCGCACACGCGCACACACGCACACACATACATTTCAGCATTAAGAGAACTATGGGAAAAACCTTATTCCTGATGTAATATCAGTTTAGGATTTATTAGCTCTTTCTCCTTCGTTATTTATGACACATTAAGCACTTCCCCTCTGGGGGTGTTTGACGAGATCTCTTGCCACGAGATCTCGCGATACCAAAACGTGATTATATTTCTCGTCGAAGTGAAAAGCTGTCTTGTGATATCAGCATGAGTTGAGTTTGTGGCAAAACCTTGCTGTTTGCTTGGGTTTCCAAAACCGTGCATTTGGGAACGCATATAAAGTCTGACGCTTCGTTTCATTGCAAAGTGTTGCGCTGTTAGCATTTACATGCGTGGAGCGTCTCAAACTCCATCTTTGCATATGCTGAGAGTTTGGGTTGGTCATAACGTTCATCTGGGAACACAACGTGCGCCATTTCACCAGATTCGTAATAGAAATCATTTATAAGCCTACGCCAACACAGGAGAATACATCAATATGTTTCTAAATATGCGAATTGTTGTTCATCCCGATTTCAAAATAAAAGTTTAAACCCTTGCTCTGAGTTTGCGTGTTTTTATGTCAAAATGTTCTTGTTCAAGAAATGACGGTGGCTGTAGCATTTCTATCGTAAAGAAGTGAGCAAATATTAAAGATTAAGTGGACATTTGAATTTGAATGCTGTTTGGCTAATATTAAACAAGGATTTGAACTGTAAAGTTTAACCACAACAATCACCAGGCTGTAGGCGCCCTCTGCAGGCATTTGTTTTTATAATGTACATAAGTTGATTTGTTTATATTATGTACGGCATATCACATAGTGTTGTTCAATAAAACCGTATGATTTATTGCTTTTGAACCAATTATAATTGCTTCATTGTTATTCTATATGTATTTAAGTCATTTTAAAGGCTATTGTTCACTTAGGTCCATTTTTATTACCACAAAAATGTTCTGATTACTCGATTAATCATCAAAATAATCTATTACCAAAATAATCATTAGCGACAGCACTAGATCAGTTAAAACATTTCAAAATGCACCTGCATTGTTTTGCATTTTGTGACTTTCAAGTTCTCAAGGAGAATTTTCCAGTCATATTTCGTCACTGAAGATTTCTTAAAAGTGGTTAATATTGTCTCGTCTCGTTCTTGTGAACCCAATATCACGTATCAAACATTTAAAAGCATATAAATCAAAACTGCCTTAACGTAACAATGACATTTTTAACATGCAAAGTCTCTGACAAAAATGCCATTTTCTCAGCTTTTTGTTCAAAATGTTACCAACATTAAAGTGTTGATAAAAAAAGAATGAAGGAATTTTGTTTTTTGTTTATCATACAATAAAACATTATGGGGGCCATGCAAGTTTTGTGAATATGATCAAGAAACTGGCGCTGTCTGGCAACCTAAAAATAAAACACTGGTGGCGAAAAGTTAAAATCTTAACCCTTTTGCAAAAATACATATAATAACCATCTACACATTTGCCCCTCAGCATGGAGTGGACTCGGACAAACCTCTGCCTTACTCCCATATCGACATTGCTGGATCCAGCGGCCCTTTCCCTGGGGTCCCGACAGGAGCCCCAATACTTGCCATGGTGACAAAATACCTGCAGCTCTAAACATACGTCCAATGGTTTTCTGTTCCTTCGTGAATTCAATCATTTCTGTCTTGTGCCATTTCTCAATTAATGGCTTTCATATCGGCTCCGTCTGACATAGTGTGGCCAAATAATGGCGCTTTTATCCTTCCATTATGAAAGCCATCCATCTTTATCATTTTATCACTTCATACATGCATATATTCATCTCTTCACGTCCTAAAAAAACCTATATGCTGCTCTCTAACACAAAATCATCTTATATCACATTTCTATCATTTTGAACCAGATTAATTAACCAAAGCAGAGTTTTATTTCCGTTCTTACCCTGTAGCCTTACAGTTTCTCAGTTGATGTGACATTAAAGAGGGGGTGAGGAAGTTGAGCCAGTGATTTTGATATTGAATTGCATCTGTGATTTTGTTTGGCAATACTGTTGGAAGAATGTTGCATATCGTGTAACCGCCCATTTTGTATGTAATCAAAATATGATAATAAAAGCATTTTGGCAAACCAAAAGGAACATGATGCCTTCTGTATCCAACTGGAAGTCCAGTTTATCTGTGACCATAAGAATAAATGTCTGTGTGAATACTGAATAGAATATGATTTGAAAATTTGTGAAATTCCAAATTAAAATGTATTTAATTTACTGTTTTGTTTTATTTGTAACACTTTACAATAAGGTTTAATTAATGTTAAAATTAAAGATAAACAATACTTCTATGTACGATAAAGTCAAGTCAAGTCAAGTTTATTTGTATAGCGCTTTTCACAATACAGATTGTATCAAAGCAGCTTCACAGTATTAAATTAAAATAATACAACAAAGTTTGTTTCAAGAGGAATTTATTGATTGATAAAATTAAATTAAATATCCCCAACTGAGCAAGCCAAAGGCAACAGTGGCAAGGAACCAAAAAACTTCATCAAGTGACCTAATGGTGTCCTAAAACTCCATCAGGTGACCTAATGGAGAAAAAAAAAACCTTGGGAGAACCCAGGCTCAGTCGGGGGCCAGTTCTCCTCTGGCATTTATGAGCTAGAGGCCGGATTGTAGTTTGAACTGTAGGATTATATGAATGCCTGGCTGAAGAGATGCGACTTTAATCTAGTTTTAAACTGGGAGAGCGAGTCTGAGCAACGAACAGTATCAGGAAGACTATTCCAGAGTTTTGGAGCCAAATGTGAGAATGCTCTCCCTCCTTTGGTGGTTCTGGATATCCTAGGTATGACCAAAAGCCTTGAATTTAGTGATCTTAAAGAGCGCGATGGATTATAGGGTGATAAAAGATCCGTTAAATAGACTGGAGCTAAGCCGTTTAGGGCTTTATAGGTCAGTAGCAATACCTTGTAATTAATACGGAACTTTATAGGTAACCAATGCAGTGATGATAAAATCGGTGTTATATGATCATATTTTCTTGATCTAGTAAGAACTCTAGCGGCGGCATTTTGGACTAACTGTAGCTTGTTTATTGAGGATGCAGGACAACCAGCTAGTAAAGCATTACAGTAATCCAGTCTCGAGGTCATGAATGCATGAACTAACTTTTCTGCATCAGAAACTGATAGCATGTTACGTAGCTTAGCAATGTTTCTAAGGTGGAAAAATGCTGTTTTTGTAACATATGAAATATGATTTTCAAAAGACAGGTTGCAATCGAGTATAACACCCAGGTCTTTTACTGTAGAGGATAAAGTAACAGGACATCCTATGATGTTAAAGTTGTATTGTGCGAGGTTTTGTGGGCGGTTTTTTGAACCGATAAGTATTACCTCTGTCTTGTCTGGATTTAATAAAAGAAAATTACGGGTCATCCAATCTTTTATATCTTTAACACACTCTGTCAATTTGGAAAATTTTGCGTTATCCTAAAATAAAGCATGTATTAATCTTAGTAAATGTTGATCTTAAAGGTATAGCGGAGGATGTTTTACTTCCTGGTGGGTAACCTATACTATTGGTCCTCCTAATTGTCAATCATTCTGGTGAATCAATCAAACTGTTCAAAAAGTGGAGAGGGCGGGTCTTATCTAAAATTTGGAAAGATCCTCCGCTATACCTTTAACATTAAGCATTAACAAAGGTTGATAATAAATGCTGTAAGAATATATTGCTAATAAGCGATTAGCATGCTAACAATAGTTAGTCATGTTAATGCATCAGCTAATATTAACAAATGAGACCTTAACTGTTACTGCTTTATTTAAAGCATCAAATAAACCATTTTAAATTTCAAGTGTTTAAAAAAAGAATTTATTAATTTGGTCATACTTTAGTTTAGGGTCCAATTCTCACTTTTTCCTCAAACTCCTATTTACTGCTTATTAATAGTAAAGTAGTTAAGTTTTGGGATGTAGAAGATGGTCATGCAAGGCATTAATATGTGCTTTATAAGGACCAATAAACTGCCAATATCCTAGCAATATGCATGCTAATAAGCAACTAGTTAATAGTGAAAATTGGACCCTAAAGTGTTGCCATTAAATTAACTTGATGTGAAACCATTCCTTCATTTTATTTTTGTCACTCTAGTCCTCCACATATGTAAAAATATCTAATGCATGAATCTTGCATAACACAAACTAAAGATGACAATTCAGCAATGTAAAATAAAAAAATAAAAATATATATAACCATTAAATTTTGAAATGGCCGAATTGTACTTTTAAATTGAGAACTTATATTTTATAACTTTATAGTCACAAATTATTGTGCTTAAATTATTGACAGGCGTGATCATTTTAAAGATAATTGGGATTGCTTACATGGGTCAATTCAGAAAATAAGTTTATTCTTATTACATGATTTACATTAGCCAAGAGAACAAACTATGCTTTTGTCAAACGTAATGTAGGACTGTATGATGTGAATGTTGAAATGTGTGAAGGCAGCTTTAAGCAACTATACAATTTTGAACTTTTGTTTACAAACTTTTTATAAAGGAAGTGGTGATACAGTGCATCCGGAAAGTATTCACAGTGCTTTACTTTTTCCACATTTTATGTTGCTGCCTCATTCCAAAATGGATTAATTATTTTCTTCAATATTCTACAAACAATACCCCATAATGATAACGTGAACATTTTGTTACAAATCTTTGCAAATGTATTAAAAAAGAAAAGAAAATCACATGTACAGAAGTATTCACTGCCTTTGCCATGACACTCAAAATTGAGCTCAGGTGCTCCCTGTTTCCACTGATCATACTTGAGATTGGAGTCCACCTGTGGTAAATTCAGTTGATTGGACATGATTTGGAAAGGCACACACTTGTCTATATAAGGTCCCACAGTTAACAGTGCATGTCAGAGCACAAACAAAGCCATGAAGTCCAAGGAATTGTCTGTAGACTTCCGAGACAGGATTGTATTGAGGCACAGATCTGGGGAAGGGTACAGAAAAGTTTCGGCAGCATTAAAGGTCCCAATGAGCACAGTGCAATGAGCACTCATCATACGTAAATGGAAGTTTGGAACCACCAGGACTCTTCCTAGAACTGGCCGCCCGGCCAAACTGAGCGATCGGGGGAAAAGGGCACTCCACCAATCAGGCCTATGTGGAAGAGTGGCCAGAGGAAGCCAGTCCTCAGTAAAAGGCACCTGAAGGACTCTCAGACCGTGAAAAACAAAATTCTCTGATCTGATGAAACAAAGATTGAACTCTTTGGCCTGAATGGTAAGCGTAATGTCAGGAGGATATCAGGCACCACTCATCACCTGGCCAATACCATCCCTACAGTGAATCATGGTGGTGGAAGCATCATGCCGTGGGGATGTCTTTCAGTGGCTGGAACTGGGAGACTAGTCAGGATCGAGGGAAAGATGAATGCAGCAATGTACAGAGACATCCTTGATGAAAACCTGCTCTAGAACGCTCTGGACCTCAGACTGGGGCGACGGTTCATCTTCCAACAGGACAACGACCCTAAGCACACAACCAAGATAACAAAGGAGTGGCTACGGGACAACTCTGTAAATGTCCTTGAGTGGCCCAGCCAGAGCCCAGACTTGAACCCAATTGAACATCTCTGGAGAGATCTGAAAATGGCTGTGCATATTTTGTGATATGATATGATTTCTTACTAGTGTATAGTAAGCAGTATGAAACCATTATAAACTGCTTTTTATTTTATTTATTTTTTTACTGTTCTAAGTCTTCCATACACTCACTATCACCCCGTCGCAGTCCCCATCCAGAGTACCAAGATTAAGAAGGATAATTAAATAACAATTTCAGCAAAAACAATTCCTCGCTGCTGACATGACAAAATCAAATACTTCTTAAATGTCAAAATGTATTTTTAACGGTATTATGTCAGCAAGGAGGAACTGTTTTTCCTGAAACTGTTATTTAATTATCTAGTATTGAGGAACTGTTTTTGTGGAAGCTGAAAGTTGTTTATTCATTCCTCATCTGAAGAATATTGCAAATGTTTCAGTGCATGAATTCATTGGAATTGAATTGTCATTTAAATGCAAAATATTTGCAGTAGCAAAAGTCCTGCAATTTCTAGGATGCAAATCAAATTTGTAAACGTGCATAAATTGCCATTAGTTTAAAAACAAGTTTTTAAAAAGAAACATTTTTCCTATTCACAGTCCTTTGTCATAGTCTCAGTTCTTTGGACCCTACTGTATAGATGCCAAAAGAGACTCAATCAAACATTATCAGAAATCATGAGTGCAGCTGAAATGAGTCAAGCTAAACATCAACTCAATTTTTTTTATTCTTGAAGAGCCTCTCGTGACCATAAGCATAATAACTAAGCAAGATTCACTCAGCACATGTGTAAAGGTTTTAATCTGTTCTCTGTTTTTCCTTCCATCCAGTGTTCAGCCTATCCAGTGGACCTCTGACTGCAAGGACCCGAAGTGAGTAAATCCTGTCTCAAACTGAATGTGCTATTGCAATCTTGTTGGCTCACAGACGTGCATATAGTGTTGCCTTTTATTATTATTTTATTCAGAAGGGTGATAGACTTCTTCATTTCATCACCATCACCTAGCATTACATCACCATCACTGGAACTGTGACTTTCTATCTTAGATATGAATCAATCTTCACTGCCGTTACCTGACCTGTCTGCTTTACAATCTACAACACACAGACTTTAGACCGCTCTCTTATCCCTGATGTGTAAGAGTGTAGTTTGTGTCGAGTGTGACTCTTTGTGAACTGAGCTACATTTCCAAAAAATGTTATCTGTTTTTGTGTCTTTTATTTTCCAGTAAAATCACTTGAACATCCTCAAAACCACATACCTGTTCATATACATGAAAAGCAAATTTCTGTAATAAAATGAGACTTGCGTTTCAAGAATATATCTAGTTTTTTGCCAAATTATTTATTCCTAGACAACAAATTTTGTTATTTTTAATACATTTAACAAACAAAAATGATGCCAGCAGAAGCAGCTTGTTTATATACGATTATAGAGGTTATTAATATTTTGAATTATTTTTATTTTTATTTTATTTTTTTTGTGTATTGTGTTTTGTGTACTACTACAGTTTTAGTAATTTTTTGTACTTTAGCTTAAACTTATTTCAGTTAAACTTATTTCTTTTTTTCCTAATATCTATAAGAACCTTTATTGTCGTTGTATGCACAAAGTAGTACAAATCAACGAAATGGAGTTAGCAGCTCTAAAAAAGACGCAGAAAATAAGTAATAATAAATAACTAGTATAAATAAAGAATAAAATAAACAATATAAATATAATTTAAACAATACACAGTATAAACAGTAGTGCAACCACAGTATAGTGTTGTTGTGAAGTTAGAAAGTGCAAGAGTACTTTAGTATATTGTATTTTAATTTCAGCTTAATTTCAATGGACAAAAATGACTTTTAATGGATATATTGTCTGAAAACAAGTATTAATATAACCCTAACTTTTACACAATTCTGCTTCATGAGTTTTTGTGGTTTAAGGATTTTTTTTTGCTGTGTAATAGTGAGCAATAATAGCATCAGGCATATGTAGCATATGTATATTAGAGTGAAAGTATATTCTGTATATTTGCTATATTTTGAAGGTTGATTTGGATTATTCTTCTCTTTTACAGTTTTGATGGCATTATCTTAATAACCCAAAGTTATGAGCAGCTTCCTGATGAACTGGAGTGCTTGAAAGCACCATTACAGGACTACAGTGCAGTGAGTTCAACACCACACACATCTAACCAGCACTGAGTTATATTTCTCTTTATTTTTTATTGCTCACTTCTGTCACTCTTCTCATCCAGTTGGACTGTTGCTTCGGGGAAGAGGTCGTGGTTGTCAAGGCCCCTGGTCTCCCTGGAAACAGATTGTTGTTTGCCTCCACCGGTCCAGTGAATCGGGACTATGATGATATCAGGCGGTTCAGTGATGCTGCTGCTAATGGCATTAAAGGGATAGTTCACTTTGAAATTAATTTTTGGTATGTCTTAGCTTACCTCAAGGGCATCCAAGATGTAGGTGTCTTTTTTTCCGCAGTAGTTTCAATTTTGATATTTTTAGGTCAAACCGTTCTTGTCTGTCAGTCATATAATGCAGGTCGATGGTCACTGTCTCAAAGAGCATGCACAGAGTCCAAATTAAAACAATTCCCCGTCGTCCAAATTAAACAATTCCCCATCGTAAGTACACATTGATGGCCCAAGACACGAAACGAGCGGTTTGTGTGAGAAAACGAACAGTATTTATATCGTTTTTACCTCTTATACACAACCATGTCCAAGTGATCTGATCTGACGTGTACGCAGACTGGTGCATAGATATATACACTAGATGTCGCCTTAAAGACATTCGTTCCAATGAACTGCCGTAGACAAGGCGACATCTAGTGTATATATCTATGCACCAGTCTGCGTACACGTCAGATCAGATCACTTGGACATGGCTGTGTATAAGTGGTAAAAACGATATAAATACTGTTTGTTTTCTCACACAAACCGCTCGTTTCGTGTCTTAGGCCATCAATGTGTACTTACGATGGGGAATTGTTTAATTTGGACGATGGGGAATTGTTTTAATTTGGACTCTGTGCATGCTCTTTGAGACAGTGACCATAGACCTGCATTATATGACTGACAGACAAGAACGGTTTGACCTAAAAATATCAAAATTGAAACTACTGTGGAAAAAAAGACACCTACATCTTGGATGCCCTTGAGGTAAGCTAAGACATACCAAAAATTCATTTCAAAGTGAACTATCCCTTTAAGAGGTGCCTATGCAAACATGATGCGTGACGATCATCTTACATCCTCTGAAAACAACATCGTGTCTTTAATGTTCATGTCCTTGGCCTGTTGTCCTTCGAGGACATATTTCTGTGTTTGAAGAAGACTTTTACTCATCTAAAGGTTTTGTTTCATTGATCTGAATGATTTTTGATCATATAGGGCTCTAAAAACTGGCATGCAGCGCCCTCTGCTGGTTTGTCCCCAACACAACAGCTATGCAAAAAACACCCTGGCAGCCGTGCTAGGAGCCCTGCAAATTCTCTACATGGTAAGAAGCGTCTTTTTTGTTTGAATTTTACATTTTTAATATTTACTTATTCATCAAATCATCAAAATAGTAACATATTAAAAATCCAGTTTACCCCAAAATGTACATAGACTTCCTATTATGCTATTTTAAAGGTTCCTAATTTTGCCCTACAATAGGTTTACATGCATCCAAGGTCTAAAACACTTATTTTCTCATAATATACATTGCACGTGACAACTCTTCCCAAAGAGTCTGAAAATAACTTGTTCGAAGATTCATGCTGCATCCCAGTTCGCCTATTTATACTGTGCCCTAAAAGTATGTACTATTTTTGTGAAGAAAAAGTCCATACTTCTGAGTGTGCAGCAAAAAAGTAGGCAAGCTTTGGGACATACTACTTCGTCATCTTTAACGGACATCTCTGCCGCTTAGTTACATCCATCCTGTCACCGTAATCTGCCCTGTCAATCATCTTGTCACGGTCAAAATCCTCTATTCAGTCTAATTTAATTTCCTACTGTATCAGAGAGAAATGTTGTAGCATGTTGATCTGCCAGTGCCAGTCGTGGGTCTTTCATGTGGAGACTCCTCATGTGTTTGCAATCTGAATATAATGATGCATTTAAGAGTTAATGGCTAAATGTATCTACAAAAGTTCACAATGCTGCTGCGGATGCAATATAATGTGGACAACATTGGATAAATACATTTTTGTCAGGTTAGATACTGATAATGAATCACTCAAACCTCTTTATCTTAACCTCTACAGAACCGCCAGATTCGCACATCCTCCATGTCTATATCACATGTACATAAGTATTCACTGCCTTTGCCATGACACTCAAAATTGAGCTCAGGTGCTCCCTGTTTCCACTGATCATACTTGAGATTGGAGTCCACCTGTGGTAAATTCAGTTGATTGGACATGATTTGGAAAGGCACACACTTGTCTATATAAGGTCCCACAGTTAACAGTGCATGTCAGAGCACAAACAAAGCCATGAAGTCCAAGGAATTGTCTGTAGACTTCCGAGACTGGATTGTATCGAGGCACAGATCTGGGGAAGGGTACAGAAAAGTTTCAGCAGCATTAAAGGTCCCAATGAGCACAGTGCAATGAGCACTCATCATACGTAAATGGAAGTTTGGAACCACCAGGACTCTTCCTAGAACTGGCCGCCCGGCCAAACTGAGCGATCGGGGGGAAAGGGCACTCCACCAATCAGGCCTATGTGGAAGAGTGGCCAGAGGAAGCCAGTCCTCAGTAAAAGGCACCTGAAGGACTCTCAGACCGTGAAAAACAAAATTCTCTGATCTGATGAAACAAAGATTGAACTCTTTGGCCTGAATGGCAAGTGTAATGTCAGGAGGATATCAGGCACCACTCATCACCTGGCCAATACCATCCCTACAGTGAATCATGGTGGTGGAAGCATCATGCCGTGGGGATGTCTTTCAGTGGCTGGAACTGGGAGACTAGTCAGGATCGAGGGAAAGATGAATGCAGCAATGTAGAGAGACATCCTTGATGAAAACCTGCTCTAGAACGCTCTGGACCTCAGACTGGGGCGACGGTTCATCTTCCAACAGGACAACGACCCTAAGCACACAACCAAGATAACAAAGGACTGGCTACGGGACAACTCTGTAAATGTCCTTGAGTGGCCCACCCAGAGCCCAGACTTGAACCCGATTGAACATCTCTGGAGAGATCTGAAAATGGCTGTGCAACTTGTAACTTGATGGAGCTTGAGAGGTTCTGCAAAGAAGAATGGGAGAAACTGCCCCAAAAAAGGGTGTGCCGAGCGTGTAGCATCATGCTCAAAAAGACCTCTGGTGCCAAAGGTGCCTCAACAAAGTATTGAGTAGAGGCTGTGAATTATTTTTTTATTTTTAATAAATTTGCAAAGATTTCAAACATTATTTTCCCGTTATCATTATGGGGTATTGTTTGTAGAATTGAGGGAAATAATTAATTTAATCCATTTTGGAATAAGGCTTAAACATATATCATAAAATGTGGAAAAAGTGAAGCACTGTGAATACTTTCCGGATGCACTAACGTTTAATTTTTTAAAAACAATATAAACTATATATATATATATCTTTTTTTTTAACTATTCAAATAATCCAGTTTTTTTTTTTACTAATTTTATTGCAGTGCCATTTGTGACTACAATATGATATTTTTGTAGAGTGAAATTGTTTTAAATAAGAAACAGAATACCAGTGCATAAGAATCCTTTATTCATTCAACTTAATCTATATGCATATGGTTCTTTACCACAGGTTTCATCAGAAAAAAGAAAGAAAAGAAAATCGAGGAAAAAATTAACCCTCTTCAAAATTTGATATAGCCTCTCTTTGTCTTTACATATTCTGTTCACTCAACACACGGCAAGCAGTGACATCTAGAGAACATGAGCAGCTCTGAACCCCGTCTAATAGTTGGAGGTTCTAATAGTCAAGTGCTTAAAAGACCCACTAAGTTCTCAGCAATTCCAGCAAAAAAAAAAAAAAGATGATTTCTCATTTGCATGTTTATGTATTAATGTCTGATTTTGAAAGGCAGTTCTCAGGCTAGACAAATGATAACAGCTGGTAAGTTGAATACAAACTGAAGTTCACAATAAGAGCAGGGAGACAAATGTGTGATGTCGTGTAAACAAGCATGAAGTGTTACAATCAGCATATTTTGTGCCTGACAGGAAGAATAACTCAAATGCATATAATCCTCACTTCAGGTTCTTCTTTTTTTTTCTGCTGTTAGCATTGCTAAGGTTTATTCCAAGATTTAAATCATGAAGGTTGAAGTATAAGGGTGTCACAGATATGATGAAGGGGGGGCAGGACGTCTCTACAGCTGGCTGACTGCTACCTCAGGACCCCCCGAAATACATCACTGAAACCCATAACCAACAACCACTTTCTGGACTATAACGGAGTATCGGCACTGAACTACAGCGCCATGTCGAATGGAACTGATCTAAAGCTCTTTAAATGCTGATAGGAGACACATATGCTGAAGTTACAGGAGTCTGTTGTTCCAGTAAGTCTCTTCTGTAAGAGACGCTGGAGAACTGTGGGACTGATCTATAATACTGAACCACTGCTGCTATTGAACTTCCTGCTGGTCACTGAACGTCTGGAGAGGGTCTCGTTCAACTGGGGCATGAAAGGAGGGAAGCTGCTATTGCGGGATATAATGAAACCGAAGCAAATGGGAGGAATAAGGCAGAAGAAAGTGACGGGAGTGAAGGGTGAACTTCAGTGTTTACTTGGTGTGAACCATAGAGGTGCTGAACAGAAGCTTCTGCTTTTTCTTTTTCTTCTTCCCCCCTTTCTCATCTAAAAAGAAAAGAAAGGGAATGTGTAACAAACATTCTGGAAATCACTTTCAATCCACTTTCATTTTTCCTTTGTTTCAGAGCGAGCTAGTTAAGGGGAGTTTCATTTGAAAGAAAATATTTACTGAAAAGGTCTCTATAACTCAATTTGAAAGGTCTCTGTCCAGGAGTCCCGAAGTCCCTGTGTGGTATTTTATGCACTTTTGAGGTTTAACAAATGTTTTATTAGTAGTATTTTTAAGTATATATATATATATATATATATATAACTATGGCATGACACTGCTTCAAATTTTTGCATTTTTAATCAGCAAGGATGAAATTTAGCAAAAGTGAGTGTAAAGACATTTATAATGTTACTAAATAATGATTATTGAAGGATCATGTGACACTGAAGTAATGACTGCTATAAATTCAGCTTTACCATCACAGGAATAAATTACTTTTTAAAACATTCAAATTGTAAATTGTTAAGTTACTTTAAATAATATTACACAATATTACTGTCTTTACTGTATTTTTTTATCAAATAAAAGCAGCCATGGTGAGCAGGAGATACTTTCAATAACAAAAATAAAAATCAGTGACACTATTTTACAGTGTCCATTACACGTTACATGTAGTTACTGTAGGAATAACTATTAATTATGTATAATTACAAGCTAACCCTAAGCCAACCCCCATTCCTAACCCTAACCCTATAGTAAGTACATGTAGTTCATTGTTACTACTCCGTATTCCACTGTAACATGGACACTTTAAAATACACTGTAACCTAACCTCTTTTTGAACAGTAGTGTGTATAAATGTTTCTCTCACCAGGGATGGGCAAAGCCTGTGCTGGGCCTTGATGTCCACTGTCCAGCTGAGACAAAGCCTGCTCGAAGGCCTGACTGAAGGAGTTTTGGAAACTGGGCACTGGGACCCGATCCGAGCCGTCACTCTCTCCATCACTGTCTGCCATAGGAGGGGCCAGGAACATGTCTGCTATAGCGGAAAACACACACACACACGTCACTACAAAACTACGCTAATAAGAGTTAGTGAGCCAACAAGAAACAAGTGTATCAGTCAGGTCAAGTGTTGACAGGAGGCTCACCTTTCTTTGGGGTGCATTTAGGCCCGGCATCCACGCGGGCTTTCCCATCTTTCAGCATCTACACCAGAGAGGATCATCAGTATGGGACAATTTGACACTCACAATGGCATTATTTTTTTTACTATATTCAAATTTAGTTTTAATTTCATTTTAGTGCAGATTTTCCCACTACATGAACACAATGTGATGGCTACGAAATTGACTTTTGTTGTTATAAACGTGAAAGAAAGTGCTTTAGGCAAACCTGAGCGAAGGACATGCAGTGAGAGTCCTCTTCCACACTGGCGACACTCAAAGACGGACTGTGCTCACTCAGATTAGGGAACATCACTCCATCTGAAATAAATATGGGAAATAAGCACAAAAGACAAAAGCACTGAAGGCCAGGGCAAGAGAGAGAGTGACACTGTGTTACCTGATAAAGGGCTGGTGCTCAGAGGGGACGGGGGTCCCAGCAGGAACTCTGGGATCTGCATCCCTGAGCCGCTCTGAGGAGGAGATCCAAACGCAGGAAAATGCTGGAGGTTCTCCAGCCCAATGTGCACCTCTGGATCTGAACACCACACCAAGACATTCAATAAATCACACCCTGACAAACCAACTACAACATCTAAATTGAGTTAAAAAATCTGACATTGTGTCTAATAAAAAAATAAAAGTTTCTTCAGAATGGGGAATTAAATCCTCACATTTCCCCTGTTTCCTGTTTTCCTCAATCTCAATCCTCTTCTCCCTTCTCTTTTCATCCCTTGCTTTCTTCTGTCTCAGGCGCTTCCGTTTCTCCAAGTCATCTGCAAGACAGACAAATATGTAAAAATAAAATCATTCGATACTCATTTCGTAGAACTCGCAAAAACGATTACATGATAAATCACTATTTATTTTCCCCCAAACTTGAATAGCAAAACATTGAATCATGACATATGTAGAATAACAGTTTCCCATTTCCACTTTGTAAACATGGTTTTCACAGAAAGTGCAGTTTTCCATCAAAATAAAAGCAAGATGGTTTAACTCTTGCAAGTTCAGAAATTAAGACACGAGTATGGTATGTATTTTACTTGACTTATTTAATATTTCTTTATCACTTACATTTATTTTATAGTGGAGTTGCATTACTGTATTGTATTATTTAACATGCATGTACCTGCGAAGCTGTCCAGGGTCTCTTTAGAGAGAACGGGTGGCTGAAGATTAAGCTCACACAGGCTGAACTCACACGTGAGGGGCAGGTGAGAGAGGTAACGATGCCGACGGCGAATATCCTACAAATGAGCTCTGTGTTAATTACTTCATCATAGTAGGCATTACTTAAATCCTGATCCTTTGAGAGGAACATTAAAGGGATAGTTCACCCAAAAATGAAAACTCTGTCATCATTTACTCACCCTCAAGTTGTTTCAAACCTGTATGAATTTCTTTTTTCTGCTGAACACAAAAGAAGATATTTTGAAAAATGTCTGTAACCAAACAGTTGATGGACCCCATTGACTTCCATAGCAGGGGAAAAAAAAATACTATGGAAGTCAATTGGGGTCCATCAACTGTTTGGTTACAGACATTTTTCAAAATATCTTCTTTTGTGGGTGAGTAAATGATGACAGTTTTCATTTTTGGGTGAACTATCCCTTTAATTCACTCTAGTAAAAGATTATTTTTACACACAAAAAAACAGTTGTTTTTCTGAGTGACACACACAAAACTAAAGACTCATAAGTCCAAACCTATAGCAAGGAGAGTCAAAAGATAGGCATTGTTTGATAGAACACTTTTTGAAGTTTTAGAAAATATACATTACATTAGGATATTCTCATGCTGAGAAACTGGTGAGAAAAGACAAAATATATATAAATTTATATATTTTTGATTTTGCATATCTTTCTTATTTGACATGGAATAACTCAGGAAGGAAATAAGGTAGGAGGAAAATTCTTTTTTGGTGAAGTCCCTCTGCATGTGAGCTGCATCTGGATCAGATTTTGTGGTGAAAGTGCAAACACTTTGTGAGGAATATCTCTTGATCAACGCAATGGATTATGTTGTGTTTGAGCTCTTTGTAATCGTGAGACTCTGCTGTCAATAAAGATTATTTTCCACAATTCATGCATGTTTCATGGAATTATGAGCTAAAACGTCACATCAATGCATCACATCAACGCATCTATATACTTCATTGGATGTGCGCCTGTGTATGTGTTAGAAGTCCTTGAGGAAAATCTTTAGATCTGAGTGATGGATTATGGTGAGTTTGGGCTCTTTTTAATCGTAATAATCTGCTGTAAATAATGATGTGCCATTTTCCACAATTTACTCATGCTTCACTGAGTTATGAGTGAAAACGTGACATCAGTGCTCCATCTATATAATAGGCTCTGTGTGCGCCTGTGCGGGTCCGTGTGTGACAAATAACTTCGCACTACTTAGGAGTTAATCAAATTGGCTACATTCATTGTAAACTTCAGACTCTAAGCTTTCAAATGACACCTATTTTGAGTTGATCTAAGTAGTAGTTTTGAAAAATATGATTCATTTTTTCGCAGCTAGGTGGCGCCAAATTACTCAGCACTCGTTAATAGTTGCATTAAAAAGCTGAGATTCTAAGCTTTAAAATGATACCCATTTTGTGTTGTTCCATTCAGTGGTTGCTTAGTGTACACTTCAGGTTGAAGGGGTTAATGACAGGATGTTAACTGGGCACTGAGGTCATCTGAAAATGTGTGACAGTTCTGTCATAAATGTGAGAGACTGTGTGTACCTCAGAGACCGTTTGTCCATCAATCTCCACTACGGTAGCGGTGATCGACTGAGGGCTGTTCTCCAGGCTCCCGTACTCTCTCAGCAGACAGCGCACGTTCACCGGGTGCAGAAACATCTGCTGACCATCCTCAGCTACAGAGAGAAATAACAGTCATATTTACTCTCCATTGCTTACACATAGTTAGTGTTACATAGTTAGTGTGACATAGTAGTGTTAGTTTAAAGCCTCATTACAAATAGACTAACACACACCTTGATAGAAGTAGTAATATGGGCCATGATGAGCAGTCTGACTGGTCTGAGGGGTCTCTTCTACAGGTTTGTCTTCCAGAGCCCCTTCAGGCATCTCCTCAGCCACCTCAGGAACACTCGGAGCGGTCATCTCTTCCACTGGCTCCTCATGAGCCTCCTGTAGCTCATCATCAAAAGCTGAGGCATACTGCAGGATGGGCTGTGGTGGGACACACTACATTAAGCCCAATGGCGCGCACTGATATTTGGTCAATATTCAGGTTCCATTTTAAGTGTCTAACTACTATATACTAACATTTAAATTAATAATTTGATACAACGCACTTATTGTGTGCTTGCATGTTTTACATTGTACCTTTACCAGAAAAAAATACCTACAGGTAATAACAGCTGTAATTCTGTAAAATCTATAATTACACTCGAACCTTACCCGTATCCCAACTCAATAGCAGCAAAAGTGTTTTGGTTTGCACTTTATTTTACAGTATGTGCACTTAACTAAGAAAGTACTGGGTAATACTGTAACTACATGGGTTAAGGTTAGGTTTAGGGGCAGGTTCAAGTTTAGTACCTAGTTATTATCCAGCTATCGCAATTACTAATAAGTGCATAGTATGTACATGGGGAACAGGACCGTAAAATTAAGTTTGCAATATAACATGAACACAATAAGCACATTGTACCTAACATTCTTTTTAGCAGTTGAACGCAGTCTACACCGGACACGAGCGGCGCGACAAAAGCAAATGGGTCATATTCCATGTCAACTCAACCAGAGGTCCCCGGCTATTTTTTTTTTATTTTATTTTTTTTTTCTTCCTGGTGAAAGAAATACATAAACGAAGAAGAAAGGCAAATAATAAATGTCATGAATGTATATTTCCTGAGTAATCCACTATTTTGTAGAGGGGGGCCAAAATGAAAATTTTTCACCTGAGATTTGGAGCCAAATTACAGGGAGGTAGAAGGTAGAGAGATAGCAGCATCATTATTAGTTAAGTCTCTTTACGTTTGCAATCTGTTGCATTTTATGCCAATGGTGACAGTTAAAAAATTGGAAAAAGCATTTCTTTCTTTTTATATCTATGACACTTAATATTTTGGCTTTCACCACCATTGATGTTCGTCTTTCTTCAGAAAAAATATTAACAAAATCAAAATTTTGAGCTGGAGAAGTTTCTGAAAATTGGTTGATTTGACATGTAATGACCCAAATAGAACCCATTATAATCAGTAATGCTGTCTACACTGGATGCAGCGCTTTGTCACGTCCAGTGTAGACAGCCTTAAGCTGTTGCGGCACCGGTTTAGGAAGAAAAATAAAAGATTCCAAGTGGAGTTCAGTGGAATAATTCTTGAACAGATCACACCGTTTACTGTCTATCATATTACTAGAGCTGAATTAGAAAGCCATAAACTTGCAACTCAGCACATGACTAAGACTTTTTATTGTCCTATGCTGCGTAAAAACAATGAATGACAAAATTCGCAAGCACAGTGGATGACTATTTGTCAACAGCCTTTGATTGAGACCATCACAATCATTATTTACATTAGTTTTTTACATTTTTTATGCATTTGGCAGACGCTTTTATCCAAAGCGACTTACATTGCATTTCAAGTTACACATTTACATTCTTGTCAGTTCTTGCTTTCCCTGGGAATCAAACCCATGACCTTGGCGTTGCAAGCGCCAACACTCTACTGTTTGAGCTACAGGAAAGCTTATAATCTGAAGCCCAGAGCCTGTGGGACAGCAGAGCAGAGTCCTAAAAGGAAGGAGCACAGTTTCTACTGACCTTGGAGCTAGTGAGGTTCTTGACCACAATCACCTCTGGAGAGAAGTGCTCTGACAGAGATAGTTTCCTCATGTCCGGCATATCAACAGAACCGCCATCCTTACGGCGACACTTCAAAAGACCCTCTTCCCGCTCCTGTTCATTCAGAGTGCAGAGTGCAGTGTTTGGAGAGTAACAAAATCGAACAATTTTCAATTATGTAAAATAGCTCAACACTTTTCCAAATCGTTTAGCCTTTTTAAATGTAACCATGTATTTATTCAGTTTCATAAAAGCATGAAGCATTAATGGTTTATAATAATAAATGACATATTACAAGTTACTGTACCCTTAAATGGCTTTAATGTAGTTTAAGATATTTGAGTAACTTTATTTTTATTTATGCATTTGGCAGATGCTTTTATCCACAGGGACTTTTCAAAGTGTTAAAAAAAAATCATGTAGCTTTTCCCTTTATAATTTTTTTCAGGTATTTAATGTCACATTGTATGTTTTCAGTTTTATAAAACAGTTTTTAAACATTATATAGTTGGTTGCATGTAAAAGTTCAAGTTTGCTGCCATCAACCTAAATTGCATAACCTGAGTTATACAACTCATGTTTTTGTCCCCTTTAATAGCTTCAATGTCAACATCTAAACTAGTTGAGTAACTTATACAAACTACTTTTGAAAACAGCAGTGTGACTTGTTTAACTAGTTTTGAGTTTCAAAGCAGCTTGTCCAACCCAACATTCATATGCCGGTGTGGATGCATGTGTACCTGCAGCTGCAGTAAGGCGCTCTGTATGAAACAGGCCTGTGGGTTGTCTTTCTCCTGGCTGAGCTGGGATTGGAGAGCCATCCTCTCTTCAGCCAGCAAACCCAAAACCTGGTGCTGAGACGCCAGCAGCAGCTTAGAGTATGCGCGCAAATGCACATCTGCAGAAAAAGTGTCAAATAAGACATACTCAAGTGATCACCACAAAAATCTCATGCAAACTGTAGAATGCCTCACCTTCAAAATGAATGGGCTCCTCCACTTTAACCCACTGAGAGCTGGGAAGAGCCACCAGCGATCCCTTCTCTCTCCGCATCAGACGCATAGTGATGTTGTTACCAGACACATACTGACGGGTCTCCATTGCAACCACACTGAAAGTTGACAAGATGGGTTTTATTGACAACAAGATATTACAATTAGTTCACTGAGTAAATATGTACACTACTGGTCAAAAGTTTTGCATGATTAATTTGTTATCTTAAATGATTCTCTTATGCTCACCAAGGCTGCATTTATTTGATCAAAAATGCAAAAAAAATTTAGAATGTTGTTTTTCTCAAAGGATTATGTGCCACTGAAGACTGGAGCAATGGGTGCTGAAAATTCTACTTTACAGTTAGAGGAATAAATTACAATTTACAATACAAATGGATGGCGCCTTGCATGGCTGACACCGCCGTCAGTGTATGAATGGGTGAATGTGAGGCTATGTAAAGCGCTTTGGTGGCCATAGGTCTGTGAAAGCGCTATATAAATGCAGTCCATTTTACCATACATTAGAATAGAAAAGAGTCATTTTAAATTTGAATATTTCATAATATTACAGAATTTTTCTTCAAATAATTGTAGCCTTGTTGAGCATTAGAGACTTCTTTCAAAAGCAATTTAAAAAATCTGAATTATTCCAAACATTTGAGCAGTAGGTAATGTATATGGCACTTTTATGTACCAGGTGTTTGATTTTGAGGAGAACTAAAGTTTACATAATGATGTTCACATTAAAGGTGCAGTAATCGATTTCTGATAAGCGCTGATAAAAATTAAGGGAATATTTGCTAGATGTCTGTTCTGTGTGTGCTGAAAAAAATATTGTGTTAGTACCTAGTCCTAGCTGTGTGAATAGGAGAAAAACAAAAAGTGGATCGGACCTATTAGACCAACTCATGATGAGGGAGGAGAAAGTGAGAGCGAAGGGGACATTTGTAGAAAGAGAGATGGCTGAGATATAACCAAATAGGGAATGGTCAGAGGTATATAATTGGAATTACAATCAGGCAAGACCCAGGACCTGCTTTAATATTGTAAAAGCTTTCCAGCGCTAGAGATATACGTTAGAGAGCGGCAAGGCCTGAAAACGGATGCAGAGTTTGCTTTTGTTTCTGCTTGATACATGGGTAACACTGATTCGCGTGGTGCATAGCATGTTTGTTATATTCGGGGCAAGCAATGAAGGGAGGGGTGTGTTTGTTTGGGTGTCGATCTCAAATATCAACAGTGTTTCTCAGAAATCGCTGCACCTTCAACCAAAACAAAACAAGCATTATAAAATGCCAATTTCAGTATGAACCTCTTGAGATCAGCGCTGTGCACGGCCTCATAGCAAATGGGGCACTTGGACCAACTCTTCTCACTCAGAGAGAGGTAGTGCAACATGCATGGCCAACAGTAGATGTGGCCGCAGCGCGTGATGTGGGCCGCCACAGGGGGATACAGGCAGATCGGACAAGACGGCACCTCATGACTGTAGATGCGCTGTGTGGAAAGAGAACAAATCATGAGCAACATTTGAAGAAAATGCACTGACAGCATATACAAGAAAGAGTAAAGTCTGAACTGACCACTTGCTGCACGCAGTCCCAGTCCACCAAAGTGTCCGGATCAGTGAAGTGTGCTTGATAGTCCTGATCGTCAATCACCACAAACTGGCAACTTGTCGAGAAAAGGAAGATGTGCTCATCAGCTAATCATTTTTTTCTTTTGACAACATGAACTGACACAAGTACACCAGAACAAATTAAGCAAATCACATTGACTGCAAGCTGTTAATCCAGTTTGGCCAAATGGAAAAAGGTGGAGCAGACCTAAACTGTTTAATTTAACCTTTAAACAGTACACAAGTGTTATTACGGTTAATTAAAACTATTAAGGAACATTTATGTTAACTGAAATCAAATTTAAAGCAATTTAGATAATACTTTCAGTAAATATTTCAGTTATTTGCCAAGGCATCATTTCTAATTTATATTATCAAAACTAAAAACTAAACTAAACTTTAAAATAACTAAACTAAACTGTAGTTAAAAAATAAATAATTAAATAGAAATTCAAAATATAAATAACATAATTCTACTACATTAAAGGGGTCATGACATGGATTTTTAAAATTTATTTTAATATGTTCCTTCAGGTTTAATGTTAATAAAGTTATATGCAAAAAAACTATTATTTTCAACCTTCATTCTGACCCTTTGTCTGAAATGATCAGTTTTTACGGGGCGGCTCCTTTAAGGCTTGTCAGTAAACAGCCGCTGTTATGACTGACTAACGTAATTGCTTAGAAAACAGTATCATCACCCACTCGCTATTACATGCAAGTTTGTGTTTTGAAAATATTATACATATAAAACCTTCATTCACAGACAAAGCGTTATGAAATAATTTACTACGGTGAGATGATCTATAACTATTGTCGATGTCTTGCTCTGGAGGCAGTCATAACCAAATGTTTTTGCACATGTGACATCACAAATCCCGCAATATCAAAACGAGCAATTTTTGGAGCTTAATAAAAAAAAAAAAGTGTTTTGTTTATAATTTGGAGGATGTTCTAAGCTCTAAAACTTGCAGGATGTTTTAATGGTATAAGGATCTCTTATATGTCAAAAGCTCTAGGCGAATTTGATTTCTCACGTCATGACCCCTTTAATAAATGATAAAATACTACAATAATGATACTAATATAACACCACGGTACACTAAATATTGATGCGTGTGATTTAATACCAATTGATATAAAAATATGCAACATTCTGCTGTACTCACTTGGCCTGTAGGAAAAGCTCCTTGTTGAAGGGCTTGTGTTTGTGACCCCACTTGTTGCGGCGACCCCAGCAGGAATGGCCATCTCCTCCGGATCCAAAATGGCCTCCACGTGGCTCAAACGTGAAGTTGAGCAGGTGGTTCAGACTTATCTTTTTGGGTCCAGCGAACTGAGCCGGGCTAAACTCTGCCCGGCGAGTCTCTGCTACCTAATGAGAGAGAACCCAACAGTTTATACTTTGTGTTATTTTCTAGTAGTTCATTAACCAGCATGATAACTGCAAACCAGCATGTAAACATGCAATAAGGAAGCATAAAAACAGCCCTTAATGAAAGCACAAATGAATCGCAATCCAAAGGCTTATTGTAACACACACCTCTTCTCTTCTCCCACCACCAGCGAGGCCATACTGTCGCCCCCCTCCGCCACCTCTCTGAGGGGGTCTCTTGTCAAAATTCTTGCTTTTCTGTGGCTGGGAGCGACGTGGGCCTGGAAAGCTCTCGGTCTTGGCAAAAGTAGGCTCGCGCTTGCGGCTATAGCGCTTTGAGCCCCCATTATTCTTACCATCTAAAAGAACAGGAAAAAGGAGGATAAACGTCAAAATACATGAACATATTACTCCAACCATAACATAAAACAAGGGGGTGCCTCCTCCACCAACTTCAGGGAAAATATAACATTGCAAGATTGACAATTTGATACGTGTCGTCCCTCTGCAAGCTGAAATTAGATATATGGCCCTTTTGTAAAATGAAATATTTTTGACAACATTGAATTTCACACAGGCCTTCGCTAATCAATCCAGTCACACACTGCACTTTAAAGTGTTTCAGAGGACCACATGATAAGAGCAGGGGGTGTAAACACACATAGCTTATCATCCGGCAGCAGAGATCACTGTCCCATGCGCTTCACAAGCCCACAACAAAACATTGTCATACTCATAACTAAAACATAGACAACATGGTTTAAGTTATCTACAGTGATTTGGTTCTGATATGCTGGAGGGCAATACAGCACTGAAGCTTTTCGTCTGGTCACATGGCAGACTGCTGACAAGAATAGATCCTGACCATGATCCTCAAGCATCTGATCTGCTACTAAGAGGAGTAGCAGACACAATACACCTAAATATGTTTCTCCTTGGGGTAATACTAAAAAATTCTCCTTGAGGGAATGCAGCTCTGGAAATGTTGGGTTAGTTTAGGGGAATTCAGTTTAGATATCGGTTTATCTATATGAGAGTGACACACACACCACCCATGTTGTGTTATTATAACATTCGTTTATATGAAGTGGACTGTGAATATATATTTACTGATATAGATGGACACCAGACTAATTGACAATCACAGGAAAAGCAGTCAGATCAAGTTGGGAAACGGTTGAGTTCCACATTTGTCCAAGAATTTACAGCTTTCAGTCCATGCGTTTATGTAATTTATTGTGGTGTCCAGTGCATAGATCCATTCCACCTCACATATAAAGTTACTCATGTTCTGATAACACTGGTAGTGATTATCACTCCTCTATATAGATAAATAAACAGATATCAATAGTTTTGATTCAAAACTTAAATCCAATTAGGCTAACTACTAACCAAACATTTCTCTAAAACAAACTGAATTCCCATAAATGTATATAACACTGTTCATAAAATATTTATAATTTTAGTATTTATATATAATATTTAATATAGTCTATCATAGGTCTATCTAGTTTACTCTGGATTTATTTGATGTTGATTAAAATATGAATGCACACCAAAAAAGTAAAACATACCTGAAAAACAATTCTAGAGGAACTACTGCCTCTTAATGAATAACAGTTCATTTCTAACACGTTAAATGCTAAGCTTTATTGATATTTTACGAGTTTCTCCATTGTTTATTCGAGAAACGGGCCAATCGCTAGCCGTGGCTACGTCATCTCGGCAGACACAAACAAAACCATGCCGCAAGTCCCAAACATACAAATACTTTCCCCTCGAAGCGTGTGTTTGTGTGTATAAGACGCTGATTCTGTACCTGTTTTGGCTTTAGAGTCAGTAGGAGTCGAGCCTGTAGAGCTAGAACGGGGCGGGATCTTCGTGTTGCTGCTGCTGCTGTTGTTTGCGTTTGGGTTTTTCTCCATTTTGAGGCCGAACTCCGGGGAGAGAGCTTCGGAGCTCTTTAGCATTAAACGGGGAGAACAACGGGTTGTTGTGAACGCGGGTCAGGCGACGAAGGCCCTTATTCATTTCTGTCAAACGCGGAGACTCCATTACGGCGACATCTTGACCACAGACAAACCGAGAAAAATAGAGACACAATCCAAATGTCTCAGTAAAAAAAAAGCTGTGCGCTAACACAAAAAAACAAGTGCCCAAAAAGCGGGGCCTCGCCCCTTGAAAAGCGCAGTTTTCCTTGGCGTGGGAATTGTTGCGCCCCACAAGGCGTTAGCCGCTCTCCGAAAGAGGAAAACGGATGAATAAATGGGTTTTAACCCAAATTTTACTTCAGCTAAGTAAAGTCAGACATATGGCGACGGGTCGCCAAACGGGAACCGTAAACACCCGGATGAGGGTTATAAGCCTCACAGGAGTTACGAAGTGCGCATGCGCGGAGTCGCCGCTTCTCATTGGTGAATCCGACTGCAAACTGTGGTGTAATCCTACAGTCTATGGGTGTAATGCATGTGTAATCTCGCTTACTTTTTATAGGCAAAGAGTTCTGTTATTAATATTTGGTTTATTTGAAGAAGAAAAAAAAATGTTTACAGATGTTTTGAGTTAATAACAAAAAAGCAGCAGTTGTTTTAGTACATAATAAAAAGTACACGTGACCTACACAATACATGGCCAGAGTTCATAGTCTTCACACAATTATATTAGTAACGTAAAGATATAGGCTACTCAATTTACAAATCACTTACAGTGTAAAATGAAAACTGTTTCGTGTATTATCGGAAATGTTAGGGCTCCACATGAACCATGTCCTATTGTACAAAATAAAATATCAGAACATCTGATCACTGCATGGTTACAAGATGCATTTAAGATCTACACAACTACCACAAAGTTGTATATGAGGGGTTTTAGATTTCTTCATTATCATCACTCCAATCTTCGTAAGCTTCCTCTTCTCTGACAGCACTCAGGGAACAGCTCAGGATTGATCTCCTAACCTCTTGTTTTTCGGCTGTTGTGGAAGGGAAGAGAAACACAGAATACGGTGTGTTCACAAACTTGTCGTATGAAATCCCTGGCCTTGTCTACTCAAATATCACAAACTATAAGAAAATAACACTCTTATAATATTGAATTTATAGTACTTCCAGAGATGTATAGTTTGCCATCTGCCACTCTTTTCCAAAAGAAATAAATATATTTATTTATATATTTATTATACTGGTTTTGTGAAAGAAAAAAAATCCATTTTGATTTCATGTTGGCTATAATTTTCTCGTGATCTTGACAAAACGAAAGTTTGTTTTCTCAAGATGATGACTACATTTGCATCAAATTATTTATCTGTGGCTGTGCACATCATTATTTTCAGTGTTGGGTAAATTAAATTACTCCAAAAAAAGTAATTAATTACTAGCTACTAATTACATCTTCAACAGAGTAATTAGATTACTGTACTTATTACTCTCTTTAGAAAGTATTGCATTAGTTATTACTAATTACTTTCTAAATCCCATATCAACCATGACCAGTTCAACAATACAAGGATAGACATGAAACTGCTCTTTTAATTCATTCAAATAAATAATAGAAAATTGCATAAATTATTCTTGAACTGACCAAAGAATTACATTAAGGAGCTTACATTAATTGAATTAAACTGAATATACTTTGTTGTCTCATTTCTGGGAAATTTGACACGGCCAGAACCCAACATTTGGACTTTTACATAACACAGTAACATACCAACAGACAAAGTTAGGAAATAAACCTAAATTATATTAAAAAACTTACAGTATACCAATCTAATCTTAGTTTTGGAATTCTCTATTCCATAATTTAACCTCAGTTTTATAATTATTTGATTTACACATCAAAATCCTAAATCATCTCCCTAAGGGTAGTAAAATTCTCATGTAAAATGTGTGTCGTCAGCAGCAATTTTGTTTAGCTTGTTTTAAAATAGATACCTTGTACAACTCATGTATTCACCAATCATACATTTTAACATAGAAATTCAATGTTGATGTTAAATCCACTACTGTTATATAGAATTGTTCTATAGTCTATAAAGTATTTAATGCATTACTGTAATTAAATAACAGAAAAATTAAGAGTAATCCCTTACTTTACTTTTTCAAGGGAAAGGTAATTAAATTACTTAGTAATGATAACACCCAACACAATTTTTTTTCATGTGCCCTCATAATCTTTACACCAAATAACTTCTCCCTCTAGCAGTGACATCTCTTCTCTGATGATGTTTATTGGCATGAGGGCGGGACAACCTGTCACTCACATGACATCACAGCAATAGCAAACTACAACCATCCAATCAATCAACGATGGACAAAACCAAGTCTCGCCCTACTGTACATTTCTTGTTCGAGAAGCCATTTAACTCAGATTTGTCACAATAAGGAAGAAAAGACTATCAAGTTCCATTTCATGTGGACTTTCATGTTATTAATCTACAGCAAAAGTACAGTGCTCCTAATACACAAGGTATGAAACTTAATTGCTGTTGGATAATGGATTGAATCTTTATGTCGGGATCACAAGAAAACACGAAAAAATTATTACACGTTGCCTCTTAGGGCTTATGTAGGCTCTAAAGTAACTTAGAAAGAACTTACCATCTGTTTTGCAGTCCAGCAGCATTCTGTCGAGCTGTTGTCTATTGTACTTAACAAGAAACTTCTGACATGTTCTAATCGTTCCTGTGGAGGAGATCAAGAAGGACATGGATGGCAGTAAGAAATACACGTAAAGACATTGTGATGAGTTGGCTTTCATCTAGACTTCTAAACTTGGACCAGTACCTCCAACATGTAAACAGTTGAAGAAGCACGGCACCCTCTGGCCTCGGTTCTCAAGGCAGGTGATGAAAGTTAGGGCAGACCAGATGAGTTGATAATGCCCTTTCCTGCAGCGTATGAGGACCACTCCGGTGTGGGCATTCAGGTATTTCACTACAGAACATTTGAAAAGATTTTACCTTTCTGTAACGAGACGTCGGGCTGAGCTAAGTAAATGCAATGTCGCTAAATGAGTTAAACTAACGGTAACGTAAAACAATGATCAGTCGGATTACTTCTTATACGTTGAGATCTTCACGATGAGCACAACATGAAAACAAGACCAGTGTTTACCCATCACCCCTATGTTAAAGTGCGCTGATCCGTAGTCCCCGTGTGCTCGGTTCACGGCTGATCGGACTGTGTGGTAAATGGCTTTATCCTCCAACAGCGGCAGACTGCTCCGTTCAGAGAAGCAAACCTCGCATAGCAAATACCTGCACACAGTCCAAAGAATAACGAAAGGTCGGAATTGTTTAGAGGTTCAAAACTTACCAAAGTGCAAAATATCTGTTGTTATTTTTTTTTTTGCTTCTTCATTACCTCGACTTAAATCTGACCATATTTCCAACACGTGCATAACTGACTTTGAAAACAATGCACTTTGCTTCCGGGTTGCTTTTGGCCAATAATATTCCACGTTGGTCAAAATGGGCGGGGTGACAGTTTGACATCAGCATAGCTGATAAGCCATTTTTAACAGTAGGCCTAACACAATAACACAATAATCATAGTGGCAGACCGTTCTTCTTAAGATCACTACAGTTAAAACAGAAAGAATATTAGAGGTTTTTAGTAGTTAGGACCATTTAGGGTAGTTGTCGCCAGTTCGTCGTCCTGTTATTTTAAAGGGATAGTTCACCCAAAAATTAAAATTTTGTCTTCATTACTTACTGACCCTCAAGTTGTTCTTTTTTCTAATGAACACAAAAGAAGATGTTTTAAAGAATGACTAGCTGGGAATATTTATTTTTTATTTTTTTATTTTTATTTTTTTATTGGAGTCAAAGGGTGCCATCAACTTTGCTTACCAACATTAAAAAAAAAAAAAAAAATCTTCTTTTGTGTTCAACAGAAGAAAGAAACTCATACATGTTTGAAACAACTTGAGGGTAAGTAATTATTATTATTCATTATTATTATTATTATTATTTACATTTTTGGGTGAACGATCCCTTTAAATAACATTTTTGGAGAGAAAGTTTAGGCCTATTCAAAAACCAGGCTGATATTTGAAAGCAGTTCTTAATCATATTCACATATGCTGACATATTATTCATGTACATTTCATTTCCCATTTTTTGTATTTATTGACATTTTATTTAGCCAATTTGAATTTTATTATTGTTTATTAAAGTTTATATAAATTATTATTAATTATAAAAACTTTACATAAGGTAGCATTTGTTAACATCAGTTTATGAAAAATGGCTTAGGCCTACTTCTAGCATTTATCAACAGATTATTAAAATCAAAAGTCGTATCTATTAATAGGCTATTATTTAATGGACCTAAATGAACATGAAATAACAATGAACAGTTGCATTTTCATTAGTTAACTATTTTTAATAACTTAACGAAGATTAATAAACATTGAAACAAATGTATTGTTCGTTAGTTATGTTAGTTAATGCATTGTGGTTAAAGAACCATAAGCACTTCTAACATGTCTGGTACATTTAAAAACACTTTATTTACAACATATTTTAAGCACACGAGATGTTCCCGTCATAATTGTAATATCATTATTAACCGAAAGAGGGCGCTAGACAACAGCCAAAACTTAACCTGAAGGTTGCTTTACGTTGCCCATTATTTGTCACTGTAAATATAAACTATATAATACTAACATTAATAATATCGATACGATTATTATTAATAAGAACAACATGAAACATAAAAATTAGAGGTTTTGTATCTAGCATCAACCACGAAGGCAACTTACGCATATCTTTTTATTATAGAAATATAATTATAGTGGTCAGCGGTGACTTTTAAATGTCCTTGGATATTTACAAATACGCTCAAAACACAAATGTCCTTGTGGCACAGAAGTGGTGCCAGTGTTTCCCCTCCTTGCACTGGCACAGACCGCGTGTCCGAGATGGGGATGATGATGATGATGATGGTGGGTGTGTGCGCGCGTTTATCACAGATCTGCGCGGACCAAAGCTCGAGCTCGAACTGCTGCTTATACTGAAGTTGCGCGTCACAACATACACAACTCTGCATGGCACCGACCTGTAATCATGGAGCCGTAAACCTGTGTTCTAGCGGATCTAGGCTCATAATTCCAGGCTGAGGATACAGGTGCTTTCAGAGACGCCAAATCATATCATCAGGTGGAAGGTGTGCATTAAAAAAGGGACTTGGGTTAGTTAATGAAAAATGTGGATCTACGCAAGTATTTTAACATGTATGCTTCTTTTGGCCAGAGATGCAAGAGCTATGAATAAGGTAAGAGTTGTTTCATTTCGTTTTATTTTGAAAAACAAATAGCTACATTTTACGCACAGATTACGCACAGCTTGCTAAACACGGTTTTGCAATAAACATGATTATTAGTGTATGATCTCGTTTTAATTACTTGACAAGTGCATTTATCATCTGATTACTAGATTCGTTTGTCTTTAATATTGGCATGCCATTCGTTTGTTGCGCATGGTGTTTTTGGCAGAGTTGAAGACTGGACATCAAACCTCCAGCCAAATTATGAAGAACAGACAGTATTTTCTTGATTTTGCAATAGTGCTGGATCATGGGAGTGCCTGTATTTGTAGCATTCGTGAGATTTTGAAATGGACGTTCATCTGGGGATTGTGAAATGACGTGTCCTAATCAGCGTTAATGAAACGTGAAATTCCACGAGGTCAAATGCATAATGTTAATCTGACTTAATAAAAGGATTCTGAAGGAACATGCAATCTGTATAAAGGGATAGTTCACTTTGAAATTAATTTTTGGTATGTTTTAGCTTACCTCAAGGGCATCCAAGATGTAGGTGTCTTTTTTTCCGCAGTAGTTTCAATTTTGATCTATGCACCAGTCTGCGTACACGTCAGATCAGATCACTTGGACATGGCTGTGTATAAGTGGTAAAAACGATATAAATACTGTTCGTTTTCTCACACAAACCGCTCGTTTCGTGTCTTAGGCCATCAATGTGTACTTACGATGGGGAATTGTTTAATTTGGACGATGGGGAATTGCTTTAATTTGGACTCTGTGCATGCTCTTTGAGACAGTGACCATAGACCTGCATTATATGACTGACAGACAAGAACGGTTTGACCTAAAAATATCAAAATTGAAACTACTGCGGAAAAAAAGACACCTACATCTTGGATGCCCTTGAGGTAAGCTAAAACATACCAAAAATTATATTATATTATATTATATTATATTATATTATATTATATTATATTATATTATATTATATTATATTATGCCCCGGTTTCATAGACAATGTTTAAATCTAGTCCCAGACTAAAATGCATATTTGATCTTTTTTAAATGAAAGCAACTTTCACTGATCTTAAATCTTAAATGTCAGTTTCCATTGTTTTTTTCTCAAGATGCACACCAATAATGTTTTTTCTTTTTTCTTTTTTTTCTAAGGCACGTTTGTAAAAGCTTTCTTAAATGCCCTAATTGAACTAAGGTCTAATCCTGGCTTAATCTAAGCTCTTTCTGTGAAACCGGGCCTATGTGTTAAATAATCGTTCTGGTGGCAAAGATACACTAGTCAGTTCCAGACTCCAGTCCTTGAATTTGATTGGCCAAGCGGCTTTCCAGGAATGCTGATGTTAAGTTCAAAGGCACTGGGATTTGCATCACTCGACTTGTCCGTGTTCACGGCGTTCCAGATCAGACTATGTTAGTGGTGCAACTGGATAGAAAAGCCCATATGGGAGAAGGGAGGTTTTCACAGTCAGACAGATCATTCAGGATAACTCAAACAACACTTAACAAATATGCTTTCTCACACAATCTCCCCTCCCAAAGCGGCAAACAGGCAACATATTTTGGCACATATGCCTTGGCCTAAATTACTCCTGGCACTGCCAGAACATTCCAGTCTTTAATCCTTGAGATGGCATGGCAATATGATTTAATTGGCATTTTAGACCCCTGACCTTACTCTAAATCCAGTCCAGGCCTTTTAGGCTAAAACTGTGAGAACCGACCACAATGCAGCTTGCTTTGATAGTTTTAATGCACAGTGCACCTGCAAAACACCACACTGAGTTGTAAAGTAGCTGAAGTCTCTGTCAAAGCTCCCTAATGTATTTATTTAGCTCTGTTTGTCCCTGTTTTAGACTTAGATGAGTCAGTGTATCAAACCTCAGCTGTGTTAACAGTGCAACTGAGGCTGCGATCACAACCAGAGACAGATGTCCCTCAATAACGTTTTTGGATAGACAGCACAGCCGTCATTTCCTCAGAAAACCATGACATTTGTTTTAAAACTGACCCTGATAGGGTGTGTGAGTGTGTTTTGGGCTTGGTGCCTAGTATGGTAATTGGAGTCGAGTTCTGCTGGGGTTAAAAACAATATATGTCTGCTTACACAGCTGTAGCACTTAAGAACAGCCCTGTCGGTCCCACAGAAACATGCCCTACCCTCTTATGACTGGGTGTGAGTGTGTGTGTGTGAGAGAGAGAGAGAGAGAGAGAGAGAGAGAGAGGTCTTGACTCATTGTAAATGATAGTCACCAACTCAGTAACCCTAACTAATCGTGTTATGTTGCGAATTTTTTTAAAACGTCTTTGTCGTTGGTTAAATGTGTGAAAAGGTGAGGAGGTTAAAACAGCATTGGCGGCAGGGCTGTGATAACAAAAACCTGTTATGTGGGATAATTAGCTGAACATTTTGTAAAAACCACAAATCTGCTTGTTAAAAAAAGCTCAAACTGAAGAGCCAAGAGAATGTGTTTGTTCTTTAGACTTTTATCTGTCGCCTAGTATAGAGGGTTGATGAACTTTTGTTGCATTTTCAAGAACATGTTTGATGGAATAACTTATTTGGTGAAAAAAATGTGTCTAAGTGTCTAACTTAAACTAAAACTAGGCTATTCAAACTCATTTTCAGTAATTAAAATAAACCTGAAATTAAATATAATGAAAAGCTAAAAAAAAAAAAAAACTAACTGAAATAAATAAGTTGAAGTTGAAGTCCTAAAATAAAAAAAAATAAAAAAATAAAAAGTTGTTAAAAATAAAAGCTATTTAAATGTTAATAAATGCTATAATTGCAATTAATACTAAAATAATACTGGAGAATACACATCTCAATTATGATTAAAAAAGCAATATATATATATAAAAAATGCTGGGTTGTGTTAACCCAATGTTGGGTCAAATATGGACTAACCCAACGTTGGGTTAAAAATTCAATTTAAAAATGGACAAACCCAGCCGTTGGTTTACATTTTTAATGTAACCAATGCAATTTGTCCATTTTTAAATTGCATTTTTGTCCATTTTTGATTTTGTCCAAAATGCAATTTGTCCATTTTTAAATTGCATTTTTTAACCCAATGTTGGGTTAGTCCATATTTGACTCAAAATTGGGTTAACACAACCCAGCAGTTTTTAGAGTGTATATACAGTGGGTACGGAAAGTATTCATACCCCCGGTAAATATGATCAAAAATGGCTGTAAAAAATAAATCTTTCATTCAAAAATGTTGATCTTTCGTTAAAAAAATTGGCAAAATTCTAACCTTTCATTGAAGTAAAAGAATTCAAATTGGGGGGGAAATCACATTATGAAATAAATGTTTTTCTCCAAAACACGTTGGCCACAATTATTCATACCCCTAGAATGTTTTATGAATAAAATATCTCTGAAGTATATTCCCATTAATATTTACCTTTTTTAGCACACCAGGGTGACTAGGAACATGAAATTGTCCATTCAAAAAATTTGAATGAAAGATTTATTTTTTACAGCCATTTTTGATCATATTTACCGGGGTATGAATACTTTCCGTACCCACTGTATATATATATATATATATATATATATATATATATATATATACAGTATATTGCTTTTTTAATCATAATTGAGATGGGATTGAGTTACATTTGAATGTATTTAAAATTAATTATTAAATACAGACAAAAAAGCATCATGTCATTGATAATAAAAAGAAGGTTTGAATGAATGAATGAATGAATGAATGAATGAGGCATTTATATAGCGCTTTCATATGTACTACTGTACACCCAAAGCGCTTTACAATCATATCAGGGGATCTCTCCTCAACCACCACCAGTTGTAGTCACTAGAGTAGATTTGTCAAGGCAGTGATCAAATAAATGTTTTATTTAAATACATGGTATTTAACATTAAACTTAAAATATACTATCATTAGCACATTATGGCAAAAATGAATACTGATCTTGGAAATGATGCACAGAGAGACAAAGATGGAGGGATGAAGAATTATAGGGTTGATGCTAAAACAGAAGAAAAAGTCTATCAGTTGTAGTTTCTTGGGACATATACCTCACACAATGCCAATCAAAGACTCAAGCAGTTCCTGTTTATGAAACTGTCGTAACACTTCTACCACAAGATTTAAACTAGGAGTAACCGGGAACATCTGTGTCCCATTTAATGCGTCACATCTTTTACCGAGCCGTCACGGTAATGATGGCCATCATAGCTGAAGGGCTGTCATATTTTTATCCAGACCAGACACTGAGCCTCAAAACGCTGCAACAATGCCAATATTCTTTTATATAGACCTTTACATAAGAGTTGATCTTTGACCTCGGTGTGTTTAGTGAATGAACAGGAAATACATTGGTTGTGTGGTGAGCAAGATCTGGACCTTTGGTGGCCCTTCTGTTGGCAGCTACTGACCATCCAACACTATTATAACTCATGGTCTGCCACAGCAGATGATGTTTGGTTAATGTTTATTTGCCAGCATGAACCTGGGCTATTTGCAGCATATTTGCGTAAAACATTTGGGTTTCTCGACATTCATTTTCAAGTGCTTTCTGCACTCTCTGTTAAATCAACAAACGATTGTAGTTTTTTGATGTTCGCTTTGAACAGATGGGGTTTGGAAGTAAAAACTCTTTAAAGACAGACCTACAAGGTTGTTGATCGATGATATTTGCTTCTGTTGAAGCTGTCAGTCCGCATTATTTCAACTTATTTAAAAAAAAAAAAATCATGGTGAAAAACTGCATTACCCATGATGCTCTACAGAAAATTCCACCAATCAGAGAGCCGCCACAAGCAAAATGCACTAGATGTAATCAATATTTTTAAATAAATAGTTTAATATTTCTCCATCGTTTTTAAATTTTTTTAGTCAGTTATGTTGTACGCAAAGCTTCATGGGATTGTAGTTCTTTCCTAAAGCCGTTGAGTACACAGTCTTGTACCTTTGTATTTTTGTCCGGTTTTCAAATACGTTTTTGCTTCAAATCAAAGTTTGTAGTTTTGTGATTCTCCTCAGCTGATTTTATTGGTTCATGGCTTATAATACTTTAATAAACACTTTTTAACCCTATGGGAGTATTGAATGGAAAAAATACTTCCGGAACCAGCGCCGCTGAAATAGTGGGCGGGCACTGTTGCACTCTATAGAACAGATAGTTCTGACTCTAAATTCTGATTGGATAAGCCGTGTTCAAAGCCAACGCGCATTCTATTTTAAGTTGCCTGGAAACCATAAAACAGCATACACACTACATAAACAGCATTAGAATAATGAACCATGGGTGTGTCTCAATTGGTTCCAGGCAGTCAGAAGTTCGCTGAAACATTGCTCCCTTCAAATTTCCTCAATGCACTTTAAAAACTAGTGATCATGCTCAGATGCATGATAAACAAAAGTCATACAAATCAAATCATAACAAATCAAATAGGAAGTGTTATAGCATTGTTGATACTAATTAACTGATGTTTTAATGCACAAATTACGTAATCGTTTTGAAAACTGAGTCATCAGTGCCTCAATGATTAGTGTATAAAACCTTTCTGGTGCCTGAATTCATGTTCATACCATACAGGGTAAACATCACTCATTTGATCTCAAGAGGCGCAGTAGCATTTGACGCTTGAGAGTACGGTCTTTAGTGTCCTTGTTAGTGCGCCTGCCTTCCATGCTGGAGACGCCGGTTTGAGTCCCGCTCTGAGCGGGGCAAGTAGGACTGGTTACACTAGGTGGAGACACATCATATATTACTTGGCAAAAGAGCTGGTTATGCTGGTTACACTTTATTGAACCATTGGTGGTTTTTATTAAAGGAACACGCCGACTTTTTGGGACTTTAGCTTATTCACCGTATCCCCCAGAGTTAGAGATCCCCCGTATCTCCCACTTTTTGCTTGGTTTTGTTCCAATGAACTGCAGTAGCCAAGGCGACATCTAGTGTATAACTATACCCGCCCGCGCCCTCAGATCACTTGGACGTGGCTGTGTACAAGAGGTAAAAACGCTATAAATACTGTTCGTTTTCTCACACAAACCGCTCGTTTCGTGTCTTAGGCCATCAATGTGTACTTACGATGGGGAATTGTTTAATTTGGACGACGGGGAATTGTTTTAATTTGGACTCTGTGCATGCTCTTTGAGACAGTGACCATAGACCTGCATTATATGACTGACAGACAAGAATGGTTTGACCTAAAAATATCAAAATTGAAACTACTGCGGAAAAAGACACCTACATCTTGGATGCCCTTGAGGTAAGCTAAAACATACCAAAATTTAATTTCAAAGTGAACTATCCCTTTAATTGTATTAAATGTGCACTAGGCCTACTTCAAATCCTAAAAAAAAATATATTTGCAGATAGCATTTGTTGTGCTTTAAAGAAGTACACTTATTTTGATGTGTTCACCATACTAAAGTACATGTAAACTTACATTTAAAGTTAATATATTTTATAATATACGTATACATCATCACAAATGTCCAATTACAAATATATTTAAAAAACATGACATTTCAACAGATATTACATTAAAATCTATATTAGTTTACCATAAATGCTTATTAGTTTGCCATAATGTCAGTACATTCAGCAGTACACTTTTACCAAAGACAATGGAAGAAATTATGAAATGAATTATGAAATTGAAGTACTACTCAAAAACACTTAATTGCATTTAAATGTAAACTATGATACATTTTTATTTAATTGCAATTAACATGCAATTAAGTGTCGGAAAAACAACACATTCCGTTCGCACAAGTATATTCTTTTATTGCCATAAAAAGTACTATTTTTTAAAGTATGCTAAAGTGTATTTCTTTTCACAAGGGGACACAAACATGCAATGATTACATGTACTAAAACCTTAAAAGAATGAAGAAATCGTGAAAATACTGATATCATTATCATCAGTTTGATGTGAAAAAAAAAAAAAAGCTTGTGTTATTATTCGCATTGAATGAAATCACCGTATCTGAGATGCAGTCTGATTCTGTTAAGCGTGAACCATCTGTTTGTCTTCCTCGGCCAGAACGTCTCGCATCTCTTGGCTGTGCTGAGAGCATGAAGAGTTTGAGGTTCAGAGAGAGCTGTGACACATAAACACACTCATCTGGAATGTAGCTGTGTGTCCCCAAAATCAACAAGTGCTCACTAAGCTAGTTTGGGGCTAATTGACACGTCTGTCCTAATAGCATGTGTGTGTCTGTGTGTGTTCTGTTGGAATGGAGTGATGGAGAGGTCTGTGTCTTCAGATCTAGATTCATTATTTTGTCAAGTGTCTTTAAGGCTGTGATAACCGCAGTTGATTCAAGTAATACAATACTTCTGCACTGAAAGGATATGTTTAGACATTGATTTATTATCAGTCGTTGTCAGTCTTTTGTGACCCCGGGAACACCACCCAGACTCTCAACTAACACGGGATTAGATTGTCTTGGTATGCTAATGTTGACTCTTTTGCCATGTCCTTGATTCATCAGGTCATCGTATTGACAGAAAGATGTCAAGATACGCCATATAGCTTCTGAAATTTCATGACAGAAGCAACCAATTCATCCAACAATGATAGAATAGTCTAGATAGAATAGATAAATAGTTATTTTTAGTTCAATCTTTTAAACCAAATTATCTACAGTATTCACCAGAATATAACCTTTTTAGCCACAGATAAATTATATTACTATATATTTTTTTCTGATATGATATGATATATATATATATATATATATATATATATATATATATATATATATACACATATATACATACATATATATATATATATATATACACACACACAACTGTTCAAAAGTTTAGGTTTAAAAAAAAGAAATTAAGAATTGATCAAATGTGACAGTAAAGACGATTTATTTTTCAAATAAATGCTATTCTTTTTAACTTTCTATTAAATTCTATAAAGGAATCATGAAAAAAAATCACGGTTTCCACAAAAATATTAAGCAGCACAACTGTTTTCAACATTGATAATAATTTAAAAAATATATAAATTGAGCAGCAAATCAGCATATGAGAATAATTTCTGAAGACAGTGAAGGATCATGCTGAATTTTTATTATTATAATTTTTTTATCGTATTATTTGTTTAGCAGAATAATGAAGGCACACTTGATATGAACCGTGACCCTGGTGCACATCAAAGAAATGTATCTTTGAAATTTCAGAATGCTCTAGACAGTTCCACGTGTTTTTTTAAGTGTGGGATCATCTTGAATTCTAGCCATAAACTTGCTTTATTGTTGTTTCAAAGCACTAGATTAAAGGGAGAAGATGAGCCGGCCATTGACAACACCTCATTGAAACAGAGATCAGACTCATAACCTGAACTACTTCACCAGGCATGGGGTTATTAGGTTAAGAGGCCTTTTAAGGAAAGCGGCCAATGTTGACAACTGCTCCTGCCAAGTATTTTTGGAAAAACAACTATCTTATCTCAGGACAGCAGCCCATTCCCTGTTTGGTCAGACTGAGCTACTCTGGTACAGTTAGACCAAATGTCAGTGTAGCAGGTTTAGATAATAAATGTGTTTGTTTGCATGACCTGGAACTGTTGGAATGCTGTTTGTTTAATTGATTAGACCTAAATTTGTGTGGTAAAGACCCGTTTTAATGTGCACTTACTGGACAGTTAATTTAGGGGTTCATTTATATGGAAGTAAAATAATGACAAATATAAAAAAAAAGTGTGTGAAATTTTCTATTGAAATACAGCTTAAATGTATAACCATGCTGAATTTCGCAAAAAAAGTATTATTAGAGCAGTAATTATTATGTTTTTAGCATGTTATATGTTTCGACAATGCAAGAGTCAAGCACTCTGTAAAGTCTCCTCCAGCACATCCCAAAGACTTTCAATGAATTTAAGCCTGGACTCTATTGAATCTTGTTTCCTCCACAGAATAAAAAATAAAAAAAGGTAATTGCTTTTCATCTCACAATTCTGACTTTTTTCTCTCACAATTGCGAGTTTACGTCTTGCAATTCTGACTTTTTATTTCAGAATTGCGTGATATAAAGTCAGAATTGCATGATATAAAGTCTCAATTGCGTGTTATAAAGTCAGAATTGTGAGATATAAACTTGCAATTCTGATGAAAAAAGTCCGTATTTTTTTCCTTAGAATTGGACTTCATGGAGTAACTCGCAATTGCGAGTTTATATCTCACAATTCTGAGAAAATATGTGAAAATTGCGTGGTTTTTTTTTGTAAGAATTGCGAGATATAAACTCCCCATTGCGAAAAAAAGTCAGTTTATTTCTCGCAATTGTGAGTTTATAACATGCAATTTTGTTTATTTCTCGCAATTCTGACTTTATAACATGCGATTGTGAGTTTATATCTCGCAATTCTGACTTTATAACATGCAATTGCGATTTATATCACGCAATTCTGACTTTATATCTTTCAATTCTGAGAAATAAAGTCACAATTGCGAGATGTAAACTCGCAATTGTGAGATAAAAAGTCGCAATTATCTTTTAAAATGTTTTATTCTGTGGCGAAAATAAGTTTCCATAGGATTCAGAGGTCCCAATTCATGTGTGAAAATGATTCTTCATGCTCCCTCCCAACCATTCTTTCACAATTTGAGCCTGATGAATCTTGACATTGTCATCCGGAAATATGACTATGATGTGTCTTCCTACATGGTTATTTAAGAAATGAAAAGCTACACACTCCTTCAATTATGGGTAGAAGAACTTTTGTCAAACATATAACATGCTAGAAACATAATAATCAAAGTGTATAATACATATGTGTATGTATTAGAGAGTGTTTGGGAAGCTATAGAGCCTACAAAGAACTGAGTATGCCTTGATGCCTGATGCACACACCAAAATGACCATAACACATTCTTTCATTCCAGTTAACAAGGGCTCTTATTGTCAAAGCCCACTAGGCCTTATAGACACTGCGTGTGTGTGTGAATATGTTTGCAAGTGTTGCTGGACTTTTCACCTAATTAACTCGTTTAGCCATTCTGGTAATTTCAACAGAGGATAAAGTGTGTTTTTGAGAAGTTGGGCAAATTACTGTCAGATTAAATCTTTTTAATATCCCCTATCAGTCTGAGCTTACACAAAAGAACAGCAAAGCTTTATTAAAACCTTCCACTTCAAGCTGACAGCTCAGTTTCTGCGTGGCACCCCGTGTGCATTATTGTGTGGTTGTCATGGAACTACATGATTAAAGTCTCCACAAGGACTTGGACTTTAAGCCTTGTTAATAAGAGTCAGTCCAGGTAATTAACTGGCAACTACAAATGCATTTTAAGTCTATAGTATTGGGATTCCCTGCCCATAATATGAATAATTTACTTGAAATTGTAATAACTACATTTAATCATCTGGCAGATGTTTCTGGTTCTGATGTAAATTATTATTACATGATATGTAATATGAATTGTATTATTACAAATGATATAAATACACATTTTATTGAATATTGGCAATATATGGCAAAACGGCCATACACAGTCTGTTTACGCCTAAAGCGCAACTTACGCAACTTATGACTTCAGAAGTAGCGTAGTGCGTCATGGCACAGCATAAATATCAGCAGTACGTCGCATTACTCACATAAGTTGTGCTTTAGACTAAAGTCAAATCCGTATGTTCGTTTGGCCGGAAGCTAGTTATTTTACTTTATAAAGTTTTAATATGAATATTTTTCTTACACAAACTCATGGCTTTGCTTCAGAAGGCCTTTATTAACCCCCCAGAGCCGTATGGAGTTCTTTTATGATGGATGGATGCACTTTTTTGAGCTTCAATCTGATGGTTACAGTGGTTGCAATCCACTGCCATTATAAAGCTCGGAAGTATCAGGGTGTTTATTAATATAACTCCGATTGTATTCGTCTGAAAGAAGAAAGTCATATACACCTAGGATGGCTTGAGGGTGAGTAAATCATGGGGGTAATTTTCATTTTAAAGTGAACTACTCCTTTAAGGGGCGGCTCCTTTAAGGCTTGTCAGTAAATGGCCACTGTTATGATTGTCTAACGTCTTTAGCCAATGTCTTGGCCAAAAAATATCCAAATAAAACCCTTATTTACAGCAAAGAATTACAAAATTGTTTCCTTATTCACAATGTAGCTGCTGTCGGATCCAATACAATTGGCTACTTAATCTGTCAACAGTTTCTTTGCAAACAAACTCTCCATTACAATGTGCCGCGTTTACAAAACAATATGTTGTCAAATTCTCAGAACATATACACCTCATATACATATAATATATACATATACTGTATATACATATTATCCTTCTAGGCGATCCCTGACACCATTAAAAGTAAACTATCCACTTGTTCATGATACTGGTATATCCTTCTGAACTCTGTACAGAAATTAGCAAATGAGCTGTTTAAACAGGGGCACGTCAAAGCGAATGTTCCTTTACTCTTCCATTTACTCTTCCAATTGTCTTGCGCGTGCCGTGGAGTGTCAGAAACTGAACATGCGTCTGTATACTGTATCCGGTGTAGACAGCGTCAGTGATTATAATGGGTTCTATCCGCTTTTGACGCAACGTGACGCTCACATCCAGTGTATGTCTTGCTCTGGAGGAAGTCATATGCAAATGTATTTGCCCGTGTGATGTCATCATAAGTCACACTATATGTAAACGAACCGTTTTTGGCGTGATTAAATAAATGCTTTGTTTATAATGAGGAGGAGGTTTTAAGCTATAAAACTTGCAGTATATATTTGAATGGTATAAAGACCTCTTATATGTCAAAATATTAAGACAAATTTGATTTCTTATGTCATGACCCCTTTAATAAACTTTTGATTTTAATTGTAAAATAAAGGCAGCTTGGGGTAAAAGTCCCCAAATAACCTATAGTAATACAGTTTAGGTTGGTTGATATAGAGGTGATAGTGATATGGCCACAAAATTTGTCATCATATGCAATTTTTATGTATTTATTAATTAATTTATTTTCATTTTAATTCATAAATAATATTTAAATACTCACTTTTCAAAACCTCTCAAGTAGTTATTCTTCTTTCAATGTTTTTTTTTATGGCATTTTTTCTCCAAGCTTTTGTCTAAAAAATTTATGTTATAGGATTCTCATGAGATGAAATGTTTAAATTACCTCAAAAAAATAAACCTCTAGACATTGCACATGATGACCTCATGGATCAGGACAATGTTACAGCACATAACAACAAACAGGTGTTTAGGTCTGTGGTGTCTTTTGTTGCTATTTATTGTTTTGAGAGAGAAAAAAACCCAAGAGTTCCTTTTACCCCGCTGAGCCTTTAGACCCATTATACCCGACTACGTGGCAGTTGCGAGATCAGACAAATGGATGTCTCAAAGACAGAGCGGATCTTATAATAAAGAATTTCGGAAAGGCTGCAATCTTTCACTGTCTGTAAGCAGTTCCATATGTGCTATGGCCGGGCATTTATAGAGACCTCTAAATCTCAGTACAGATAGAGGACAGGCCTGAGCTCTTTGGGCAAACAGTCAGAGAGCAAAAGGGCCAAGATGGAGGCGGAGCCCGATGTCAATCAAATACAGCAGGGGTTTTATATAGGGTCATACTGTCTTTACATATTAATGCCAACCAGAAAGGAACGTTTCTGATGCACTGATGTACTAAAGCAGTCATTGAGACTATAGTGATCTTAAAGAGATAGTTCTTAAAGAGATAATTCTGTCATCATTTACTCAGCCTTATGTTGTTCCAAACCAATTTTGGACCCCATTGACTTTCACTGTACACACTTAAACAGTTAAAACATTCTTCAGAAAATCACCTTTTGTGTTCCGAAGAAAAAAAGAAAGCTGAACAGGTTTGGAACAACTGGGAACTTGGAACTTAAAGAGAAAGTTCACTCAATAATGATAATTCTGTCATAATTTACTCACCCTTACGTTGTTCCAAACCAATTTTGGACCCCATTGACTTCCACTGTATACACATAAAAACAGTTGAAACATTCTTCAGAAAATCACCTTTTGTGTTCCGAAGAAAAAAGAAAGCCATACAGGTTTGGAACAACCGGGAATTTGGAACTTAAAGAGAAAGTTCACTCAAAAATTATAATTCTGTCATCATTTTCTCACCCTTATGTTGTTCCAATTCAATTTTGGACCCCATTGACTTCCACTGTATGCACATAAACAGTCGAATCGTTCTTAGAAAATCACTGTTTGTGTTCCACAAAAGAAAGAAAGCCATAGAGGTTTGAAACAGGGTGAGTAAATAATTCATGTTTGGGTGGACTGTTCCTTTAAGACAAAGCAGAGCTTCTCAATCAGTAGAGTGTTAGGCCACCTAATTAATATTCATGAGCCAAGGAAATAAGGTTTTGTAACTTTTCAGATCATTCCTACAACCCTGTCTTCAGTACATACTCAAAAGCAGCAGGTTGTTTTGGCAGCCTGAGAAAAAAAAACAGCACATCTGTGCATCATTTACTACTTCTTTCTTAATTGTATGCCGTCATTGCGCTTTTGTCCGTTCTGTGGTTTCTTCCCCTGTGGCTTGACATATTCCTTTCGCTTTTACTGCTACTGTTCATGAGGCTGGATTTATTAGTGCTGTCGGCGTCAGGCAGGTATAACAAAGGCAAAAAGCTCCTCATCTTTTTGAAGTGCATGTGGTAGACGTCTCAGAAAGCACAGCACCATATATGGACAACCTCCATATTCAACAACACCTGGCTTTCATGATGCTTCATATCATTCCAATTATTGCTTTATGGCACTAATACATACTCTGTAAATGATATTCACATGTATCTCACTGGATGTCATGCAAGGCTGTTATTGAGAAATGAGAGAAGTTCTGTCAAACTGTGAGGTGCTTGCAGGATGTGGTTTAAAAACAAGTTGTTTATGGGAGAAGGTGCAAATCCACTCAGGTCCCATCACTGTGCTGAATTTATGGGAATCTCAAGCCCCAGGCCGTCTTCAAAGCCAGTGCCATGGTAAAAGCTATAGCGCTAACTCACAACAGATGTGTGCGTGTGAGAGAAAATAGTCGTTTTCTGTATCTTCTCCAAAGTTAGTAGTCTTGATTCATAAAAAGTAGATAGATTTTTATGTTTTGTGTAACTTGGAACTTCAGATAAGACTTTAAATGTATAGGCTATGTAAAATGGCACAGATCCATCAAGTAAAAGTATGTGTTTATGAAGGTCTGGTAGGGAGTTGAAATTGTGGGCAAGTGTTATAGGGCCTGGTAAAGTTTCACTGCAGTGGGTTCCTCACAGGCCAGAGTGTAACGGCTGATCACTTCCAGAGCATCAGGGTTCAAGCCGACAGACAACCGTCTGTTACGGTGAATTAAAGTGCAGAAAGACTTGAATCTGATGATTGAAGAGGGACGTGAAAGGGTTAAACTTGTTTTGTTCGCTATCGCATCACGTGTCATTCCGCTAACTCTTGAAGGATTTATGTTGATCTTCATGTTTAGGCTGGATATGATAAGAATTATTCCATATTTTATACACATAATTCCAAAAAATCATTTAAATGTTTACACCATATTATATGAATATGACAGTCATTCAAAAACAAGATAATGTGACAGATAAAATGTTTATAATGTTACAAAAGATTTCTATTTCAAATAAATGTTTTTCTTTTGAACCTTCTATTTATCAAGAATCCTTTTTTTTATTTATTTTTTTATAAGCAGCTCAACTTGAATTGATAATAATAAGAAATGTTTCTTAAGCAGCAAATCATCATATAGAATGATTTCTGAAGGATCATGTGACACTGAAGACTGGAGTAATGATGATGGAAAAAAAGATTTGCCATCACAGAAATAAATTAAATGTGAAAATAAATTCAAATGGAAAACAGTTATTTTAAATTGTAATAATATTTCACAATATGACTGTTTTACTGCAGCCTTGGTAACATAAGAGACTTCTTTCAAAAACTTATTTTAAAAATCTTACCAACCCTAAACTTTTGAATGGAATTGTATAAAAAGTTCTATTGTAAATGTGTTTTATACTTTTTCTTTGACGTTTGACTTTCTCACATTGTCTATCTCTGTCAGATTTTTGGTGAGCCGGAGCCGGTCCGGATGATATCTGAGGGTTCAGACTGCCGCTGTAAGTGTGTGATGCGGCCGCTGAGTATTGAGGCGTGCACGAGGCTCCGAGACGGAAGCTTGCGAGTGGATGATTTTTACACTGTGGAGACGGTGAGCTCAGGCTCTGACTGTAAATGTTCTTGCACGGCTCCTCCATCCTCACTCAACCCTTGTGAGAATGAATGGAGAACAGAAAAACTCAGGAAACAAGCTCCTGAACTACTCAAGGTAAAAAAAAAAAAATACAAAAAAAGATTTTGATGTTTGACTTGATTTTTCAACTTGACTTTAGTTTAAAAGAATGTTCCAGTTACATGGCATTTTTAGTTAAGTTGCACTATAGCTACCAAACTGAAGTACATTTTTAAAAGAACTGAAATGGGGATTTGGATCATACCACCTTAACAAATCTGTTAAATTTCTATTCAGTCAGTTATGAACCAAAAAGTAATGTTTTAAACACTATTTATTTAGACACATTTTAGTAACAGCATAACAAAAAATGGCAAAATAAAACACATTTAAATAAAATAAGCTCATATATTTAGTTTGACTTCCTGAGGTCTTACACACTTTACACAGTGTGTAAGACCATTACACGCATTACACACTTTGACATAAACTTTTTATGAAGGTTAACTTCTTTTCATTTACCATTTTTATTTCCATGCTTACTTTGACATTTTTATGATTTTTAGCCCATAATTTGGCTTTTTAAAAAAAAAAATGCTCTGGCCTTACTGTGACATTTTTGAAGATGTTTAAGCCTTACTTTGATTTCATTTTTAAAATATTCATGCCTCAATTTGGCGTTTTCAAGATGTTCAGACCTTAATTTGGTATTTTTAAAAGATGTTCATGCCTCAATTTGGCATTTTCAATATGTTCAGACCTTAATTTGGCATTTTTTAAGATGTTCAGACCTTAATTTGACATTAAAAAAAAAATATTCAGACATTAATCTGCCATTTAAAAAAAAGAAGATGTTTAGGCCTTAACTTGGTCTTTTATGAAGCTGTTCAGGCCTTAATTTGACATTTTTTAGATATTTAGGCCTGAATTTGTACCATATTCATCAAGAGGTGCCAAATGCAAAATAACCTCTCTACTGGGAGTCAAAAATGTTTTATGTTAATGGAAAGCATGGCACAGATGCTGTTGGTTACAACAGAAAATAATATTGACCCCTCAACTGGTAAAAATAACAAAAAAACACATGGACAGAATTAGTTTTGTTTTTTTCTAACTGAAAGTCAAAATGGTTTTCTGTGGTAATCAGTAGCATGATGCAGATGCTGTCCACAGTGCTCAAAAGAGCAGTGTCCAAGAGCCATGCCGATATGGTTTTATATTGAATATTATATTGGCTTAAACATTCTTTACTATCCTGTTTGTGTTTAGCTCCATTCCATGGTGGATCTGCTGGAAGGAACATTGTACAGTATGGATCTAATGAAGGTCCATGCCTACATGAACAAGGTTGTGTCTCAGATGAACACATTAGAAGAGGTAACCATCAGATTGTATATGAAAGATTCAAGCTTCAAGGAAATTGCCAGAAGTATGACACTGTTTTGATGATCTCTCCATAGACCATAAAGACAAACCTTACCAGGGAAAATGACTTTGTGAGAGACAGTGTAGTGAATCTGTCTAATCAGCTAAAGCGCTACGAGAACTACTCTGACATCATGGTGAGCATCAAGAAAGAGATCTCCAGCCTGGGACTGCAGCTGTTGCAGAAAGATGCAGCGTCTGACAGTAAAGCACAGGTAACACACGTGGCCCTATCATACAATGTGTTTTTTTGCTAGTTTCACCCCGCCGCAGTTGTCATTTTCACGTCCTGCGCCACATTGTTTAAATAGTTAATGCATTTGCGCCCATTTATGCGCCCATGGGCGTGCTGTTCTGAAAACGAGGTTTGTTCAGGCGCATTGTTGGCACGTTGCTATTTTGAGGCAAATGAAATATACTGCGCCATTGACCAACTGAAACCTGGTCTAAAGTCAATGGCGCAATATTGTTTTGTTATTTAAAGAGCGCATTAGTAATATGCACCTATAGGCGGGTCCAGAATGCGCATACACTTTGTCCCGTAGATGGTCTACTTGCGCCCTTTAACCTCGCGCATGAGCATATCTGTTTCCTCGCTAGAGAAGCGTTCAGTTTTTCCACTTGCAAATTCCGCCATGTAAATAGCGAATCCGCCATAGCGCAATCACAACTGTTTTTTAAAGAGTCTCTGATCGGTTTATTGTACATTACGCTTAAACACACCCATTACTCATAGAGAGATCAAGAGAATAACCCTTTTAGACCATTTTCCCCGTCGTTAAACTAGCAAAAGTGGATTTGGACCCACCCTAAGTGCACTTGGGTCGTGCGCTTTAGACCATGCGCTTAGATCGTTAAAATATTGCCCACGGTTTCTCCAACACAATAGCACACACGCACAATTGCACAAGATCAGCCTTGTAATTCAAAACTTTATGATTCCAGGGCACAGAAAGTAAAAAGTCCAAGGAGGTCTTAAAACCACCCAACAAGAAACCCCCAGCTGTCAAACCTCCACCCAAACAGCCTAAAGAGAAACCTGTCAAGCCCAAGAAAGAGGCTCCTGCCAAAGCATCAAAACTTGCAAAGCCAGACCCCACCTCCAAAACCAAGACCTTAGTCCACCAGACGGGAGTCATCAGGGGGATCACATACTACAAAGCGTCCAGGACAGAGGACTCTGAATCACATTCAGCAGGGAGAGGAGAGAGAGGTATGGAGACCGTGCACATCACATCTGTGTTCAATTAATGTGTTAGTCACCTCAGTATAGTTCTACCAGGGCCGAACGCAACTGGCTTAACTGTGGGTGATAAAATGGGTAAAACACATCGTAGAGACTTGAGGATGAGATGTTTTGATTGGACCAGTGAGCAACTGTGCTGTGAATGCATGTGAAAATATGTTCATATTTATGTACTGCTTAGCTGAGTTTTAGGATAGTTGTTTGCAGCTGTACCCTTTTGTGACCCACGGCTTTGAGAATGCTACAGTGAACCTGCAAATAAAACATTGCAAGCAGAAAGTTGAGAGAAACATCTTATTGTTTATATTCCACAAACCTCTTTTAAGACTGGATCTCTGACATATTCTCTATAAAAAATCCTCCAAAATCCCTTTCCACTTATCTTATTCCTTGTTAAAACACTGTAGTAATTGTGAACACCAGAATAGCCCATGGTTAGGAAAATGGGTTTCCTTTTCATGAATCTGGACATGAAATCTACAGTATAGTCGTTTTATTAGTTTTGCTCTTGTTTTAAAGGGTTAGTTCACCCAAAAAAATGAAAAATCTATCATAATTTACTCACCCTCAAGTTGTTGAGGGCGAGTAAATGATGACAGAATTTTCATTTTTGGGTGAACTATCTCTTTGTGTTTGATCAGGGTTGGAGCAAAACTGTGCAGGACAGTGGCCCTCCAGGACCGAGTTTGAGAAACCCTGCTTTAAATGCATCTCTTGAGAGGCGGCAACAAACTTAAGTTATTTTAGTGAAAGGCTGGTCTGTATTTCTTTATTTCATCAGCAGTATCACCAATAACTTTCCTCTGGGATGAAATCATTTGCATTGCTGTCTAAAAAAACTTGACATGAAGGGAAGTGAAAATAATCAAAAGTTTGTTGAGGTGTCCTAAACTATTACAGTAATGGCCCTGTGTCCTTGAATGACAGATGGCAGTGATGGTTGGTGTGTGTATTAATATCTGATGTACTCTCTCCTGCACTCATGTCCATATGTTTAATGTTCCAGACGGTCCCACAGTGCAGGAAGAGAAAGCTCAGATTAGGGTCTCTCACTGACATTGTCTTTACGGAGATCTGTTGTACATGGCATGAGATGAAATGGATTCAGTGTAGGAATGTCGAATCCAAGCATTGCAGGCAGAGACTGGGTTACAATGCAGGAAGTTTCTTCGAGTGCAACATCTCATTAATAATTCTTTTGATGTGAGGAATCTGAAATGCTTGGGGTAAAACTTTAGGCCAAGAGTTGTAATGTTCCTTTCAAACCCTCCCTGTCTTTCTCTTACTGCTCTTTTCAGAAAACCCAGCCAAAACCCACACTGGCCACCAAACCGAGGACAAAAGGGGCTCCGAGCTAGTCTTGGAAGCCTCTGAAATAACGTCGACTGTACCGCCAATAACAACCACCACTACGCTTGTTGCTGTGACAACAACAAGCACCACACTAGCAACCACCAGGGAAGTGCCAATCATGAATTCAACCCTGTCAACACCAGCTCCAGAGAAACCAATGGGCAGTGGAGGAAAGATGCATTTGCACAAAGCAGGTACAATTTATTTTGCCTAACTGAAGAAAGTTTTGCCACATCCAACTGTTGACTTCATCAATGCATTGGCACAGGGAGTCAATGGGGCTGTAATCATTAGGCGATAGGCTAAGTAAATCTGTGAGTCATCTGCATATCTGTGGTAAGCAATTTGGTTCATTTTCATTATTTGGCTCAGTGGGAGCATGTACTGGTTGAACAAGAGTGACGCAAGAATTGAGCCTTGAGGGACTCCGCATGTCATGGATATCCATTCAGACTTATGGTCACCTATACTCACATAATAATCTCTCCCTCCTAAGTATGACCTGAACCATTTTAGGACTATTCCAGAAAGCCAGACCCAGTTTTCCAGCCTGTCAAGAAGTATGTTGTGATCGACAGTGTCAAATGCAGCACTGAGGTCGAGTTGTACCAGAACTGATGTTTTGCCTGAATCACTATTTAAGTGAATATCATTTATTATCTTTATGAGCGCTGTCTCTGTGCTGTGGTGCGGTCGGAAACCAGATTGAAAATTGTCAAAGTATTCATTTGAGATTAGGAAGTTCAGTTGAGAAGGAGATTCAGCTGATTGAAGACAACTTTTTCAATGATCTTGGCTCTGAAAGGAAGATTTGAGATCGGTCTGTAATTGCTCAATATGTTGCTATCCAGATTGCTCTTTTTCAGGAGGGGCTTGACAACTGCAGTTTTTAAGGGACTTTGGAAAAGTCCCAGAGAGAAATGAGGGGTTTACCACTTCTAGGAGAACTGCTTCTAAACAGTTTAACACACTTTTGAAAAAGGAGGTGGGGAGTGTGTCAAGGGCGCAGGTTGAAGTTTTAAGGTGCTGTACTCTTTCTTTCAAAATTTTTGCATTAATTTCTTCGAAATCGGACATAGCAACTTTCTGACAATGTGTTCTGATCTGTCTTACCTCAGTGTCACACGAGGATATGCTGATCGCCTTTCTGATATTTTAGATTTTCTCAGAGAAGGAGGAAGCAAACTCATTGCATTTGCTGTCTGAGAGCATTTCACTGGGAATCTGGCTTGGGGGGTTTGTTAGACTCTCTACACTAGCAAAAAGAGTGTTTGTGTTATTTGTGTTTCTGTTTATAATATTTGAGAAGAAAGTCTGTCTAGCTTTGCCTAGTTCCACATTGAAAGCATGAAGGCTGTATAGATGTTATAATGGACTACAAGTTTTGTCTTCCGCCACATGCGCTCAGCTTTTCTGCATTGCCTTTTCATATTTTGCACATGCGCAAAAGAACGATAAAAAGACGCCACGCTGTTATACGGAAGTAAACACGGAGGACATTAAAGCAAGCGATTACATGTTTATTTATTGTGTGATCTGCCACGGAAACCAGCTAATTTAAACGCAGGCAATATAAAAAAACATTTATGTTTTGCTTGTATATAGAGCTGTCACATGTAATACTTGTCAGCTCTGACACATTACTGTCCTTCCACTGAATGCCTTTCGCAAACACGTCGGGAATGTAACATAAACATATATACACATATATACACGCACATTCTCTAGACTTTCATGGGATATGTGTAAAATGGAATTTTAAGTATTATTATTTGAATAGGTAAATCTCTAGACTGCGAGGGCACCCTTGCTTCAGTGGAGATTCCAGAGAAGCATCACAGTTATGGACGGAATGAAGGAGCCTGGATGAAAGACCCAGTGGCCAAAGACAACAAGATCTATGTTACAAACTACTACTACGGCAATAACCTGGTGGAGTTCCGCAACCTGGAGAACTTCAAACAAGGTAAAAACAGTCAAAAACAAAGAGGGGTAAATTCATTAAACAACTGTGCACCTTTTCCATGGTAGTTTACAGCAGTAATTCTTGTTTGCTAATTATGTGCAATAAAATAGCACTGTACCTTAACTAATTGAATTGGTGAAATGTCTCTTTTTTATGTAATTAGAATATAGCTTATCCCTAATTCACAAAAGTTTTACATTTTATTTTATTTTATTTTATTTTATTATCTCAAAATCTGGCCTGCTACATGGAGAATCGCACTGTGAAAAATGGCATTCAGCGAAAACTTTAGTACTGATTTGTAAAATTTCTTGAGAATTGGGTGTTAAAACAATGCAGGCAGTAAATTCCCCCATTATGGTTTGAGTTAAATGCAGTTGAGAATAGGTATGAGAATATTCATGATGGCCTTTATTGTGTAACTAATAACAAATTGTATCATAATCAATAGGTCGCTGGAGTAACCTCTACAAGCTTCCCTACAATTGGATAGGAACTGGTCATGTGGTCTACAACGGTGCCTTCTATTATAACAGAGCCTTCACCAAAAACATCATCAAATATGACTTGCGAATGCGCTACGTGGCAGCTTGGACTCAGCTTCATGATGCGGTCTACGAGGACACCACTCCCTGGAAATGGCGAGGCCATTCAGACATCGATTTCGCCGTAGACGAGAGTGGCCTCTGGGTGATCTACCCAGCGCTGGATTACGACTACTCACAACACGAAGTCATCGTCATCAGCAAGCTGGACCCAAGTGACCTCTCCATGAAGAAGGAGACGACATGGAGGACTGGGCTGAAACGCAACTCGTACGGAAACTGCTTCATCGTGTGTGGCGTGCTGTACGCCATTGACGTCTACAACCAGAAAGAGGGCGAGATTTTGTACGCCTATGATACGCACACGAACACGGAGGCCGCTCCACGTTTGCCGTTCACAAATGAGTATGCCTTTGTGACCCAAGTGGACTACAATCCCAAAGATAAAGTGCTGTATGCATGGGACAATGGCCATCAGCTGACCTACAATGTTCACTTTGTTGGCCAATGAAGTTCTTGGTCCAAAATCTGACGCGGTGGGCGTTTTCGTAATTGGGCCTGGTGAATAAGGAAATACACCATTTATAGGAGCACATTGTTTTCTTTATTGGTATAATGATTGAGATGAGGTGTTAAAGTGAGTCAGCGTTATTTGGGAATATATTTTTACCCTCAGCTAAAGAGTTTAAGGACTTGCATGTCTCATTTTCTATGTAGTTCATTATCAGTCCCCAAACCTTTTACCACTGTAAATAGGGGTACAGTTAAGGATACTGAACAATTATAAAGTGTAACCTGTTTTACACAGCTTTGTGCCATAATGTTTATTCATACATTCAAGATTTGCGAAATGTGTCGTGAAATCATTTAACAGCCAAATATCATTTAACTCTGTGCCAATCAAATTTTGGAGGGGTGGGATGTTAAATGTTATGTAAATGTCATTATTTTAGCTATTCATTTTGTAAAATATTAAATTCTCATTGTAAATATTTTGTGGTACAATATTCCTATTATAAAGCTCAGATTTATCATCCCCAGATATTTAAGATTGTAGTCACTCAATATAAGTGGTTACTTATGATTACTCCTGGATGAGTTACAATGTTTTGTATGTTGCATTTACAGTATGTGTCAAATTTCACATTTTGCGTAAAATAGTTCAAATAAACGTTCTAAAATCAGTTGCTGTGTTTTTGCTTGATAACACACAATGTAATGTTATGCATTTTGCACTTCACTATGTGGTATACTGTATAATACAGTATGCAACCATACATAATTCAGATACAATAAATCATTGTCACTTGACATACATCTCCCCATCTCCAGATGTCTGACATTTTAAAAATGTTGCAACATATGATTGAAGACATAGACATAGTGATAAAAGTGGTAAAGGCATAGTGGGAAATAACTTTAGGTCAGAGGATACAGTTTACAAGATACAAGATTTATATTTATGGATATTTATTTCTTTTAGCCCTGTGTGAAAAAGCAGTACACTTTAGCAGTACTTATTATGAAAATAATATACTTTAAAAGAATATACCTAAGCGCAAACTGAATGTAATGTGTGTGTTTTTTTTGTTTTTTTTTTGACAAAATTGCATGTTAATGGCAAATAAATAAAAATGTGTAATAAAAAGCAACAAAAATAATTCACAGGTTATTGACAAAAAGGTATCCAAAAATACTGTTTAGCCAGAATTCCATAGGAAATGAATACGGGTCAAATTTGACCCCCTTTATGCATTCTTGTGGCCAAGAAAAATTAAAATTACATTGATGAGGGTCAGAAATATCAAATAAATAAATCTTTTCAATGAAAAAATCTTTCAAAAATCACAGCATGCTGTCAACCCAATTTGACCCCCTTTATGCATTCTAGGGTTAATAAACATAGTCAAGAAAGTGTACTCTCTTTAAGTACACTTTAATTTCATATTATATTATTTGCACAAATTTGCTAGAATATTATTTTAAGATTTGAAGTACACTATACAAACGCATATTTAATTGCGCTTTTTCACCAGGGTGAATCCTATGAGTTAAAGAGTTAGTTCACCCCAAAATTATAATTCTGTCATCATTTACTTACCTTCATTGTTCCAAATCTTTCTAGCTCATAAACTTAAAAGATGATCATTTGAGACACGTCTTGTGTCCACAATAAAAATCGATGGGGTCCAGGGTTGTTTTGGACCCCATTGACTTTCAGTCTATGGACAAAAACAGTAAAAACCACACAGAACACCCTATAGCAACCATATAGTAACATGCTCAAAACCATTAATAACACTCTTTGTTTTCAGTCAGAAAATCAGTGGGTGTTTATCCACAAATGGCATGCATATTTCTTGCCTTCCAGGTCTGAGGTCACATTCATTCTGTCTGAGCAGGAAAGAGGAAACCCAGATATAAAACCCAGAAGTGTTTTCATGAGGTCATTGTTGCGTTTGGGAGGTCTGGGTGTGGTGATGATTGACTGACATGACACGGTGTGTGTGTTTAGATGAACTCAGGAGAGGTATAGAATTGTTGGTAGAACAGGGCGGAGGTTCTTCTTTAATGTGTGGAGTCTTCGCATCTGAATTAACCCACAAGACACTTCCCCGTGAGCCAAAATCTTGCACAGCAGAATTTCAAGCCAACATCAGTACTCCATCAATGATGCACAAATAAACCGCATTTATCTGTTAGCTCGAATGCTCAGCAGGATAAGAATTTGTTTTATGTGAAAGCCACACTTGGAGACTTGCATCTCTTTGTTAATATGGGCATCAATACATGTAAGACCTCACTAGCAACCCTAATAAAAGCTGCAGGTTGTCATATTTGGTGCAGGATGTCATTAATATGATTAAACTGAGAAGACAAATGAGCCGTGGCGGGTTAGTGTTGTGCAGCTCCAGTGTCCCAGACCCCCTAAAGGTCCTCTTGGCTTTCCTACAAGTCGCTATGTGTAGAGTCTGCTCACCCTTTCCAATACACACCCTAATCCAAATCACTGTGTTGGGACCTCGAGTCATCTATTCCTTTAAAAACATTAAATAAACAGATTTTGAAGCCACTGAACACTTATTCCCTGACATGCAAGAACAAAATGTCAAGATGATCAATAAATTCTTGAATTTTGAACATGTCTGTTTACTCAAAGAGGGGATTTCCATTCCAGCCCAGCAGAGGCTTTGACATTCACTACAGGCATAACTGGATTTTGTTGAGTTTAATGAAGCTCATTGAGGTTGTTTTCCACAGCAGTCCTTAATTCAGTTCTCTCAGAATGCAGTTAAGGCATACAAAACATAATCTGAAGTCTGACCGCAAGAGGATTGAAACTCATTATGACAATAACACTGCTAGAAGCCCCCAGAAGTCCTTCACTTACGCAAGACACTGAACAAATAAGCCTTGATTTATCAATTGCATTTGCAAATGTCTGGCTTCGACTCAAATCATATTTCATGCATTACATTACTGAACTTGTTTAAAACAGCGACTTGATCCCTCTATGGAAACCCATCAAAACAAGAAAATGTGTGAAGTTTGCAACAAGCTATAGTTAATTAAAAGCCTTGTTGGGGAGCAACTGAATTTTAACTATAATTCTCAGTATAGCTTCCAGGACTGGTGATCAGCAAACTTTCGCCTAACTATGTATCTGTTCCTCTATGTAGCATTTTGATACAAATCATTATTAATTCATCCTAAATTATGTCTTTCTTTCATGTAACATTGAAAAATCTGAATCGGTCTAGTGAGTCTACTCATCCTATACTATTCTCTCTCAGGGAATTGGAAGATCAGTCCTTCAAAATCAATCATTCTTGTGAATTGGTTTGTCCTAAACGATTCTTTCTCTTTTATGAAGAGCTTGAAATCCAAATCCTGCTAGTGAATCGATTCACCCTAAACTATTCTTTTCTGTTATATGTTGCATTGAAAACTCTGAATCATTGATTCATTCTAAATGGTTCTTTCTCTCATATGTAGCCTAGCCCTGGAAAACCAAATCATGCTAGTGAATCGATTCACCCTAAATAATTTTTTATCTTACATGTAGCGCTGGAAAACCAAATCATTCTAGTGACAATTCTAAACAATTCTAAACAATTCTTTTTCTCATATGTGTCGGAAAATTATAATAATTCTAGTGAGTTGATTGAACTGTAAAAATATTTTGTCTGTCTCAGGGTTATTATAAAATCCTAATCATTCTTGTGAATCCCTTCGTCCTAAACAATCCTCTCCTTCATATGTATAGGCTGCATACGAAAGACTTCCCTACTATATAGAAGGTGATGTGGCCTTTACAGAACAGTATGTGGCAAGAGTAGTATGTCCGAATTCACATGCATAAAAGAGTAGGCAAAAAGTCCCCAGATGACCTACTACTTCCAGCGAGATTTTGATTTGTGGATACGATGATCCCATGAGGCCATGTGAGAGGAGTTGCGAATGGCAGTGAAGCGACGGAACTGACTCTGGTAGGTCACATGACAGTGACAACATGGCGAATGAAGTAGCCTACTTCCAGATTACATACACATTACACAAATTTATACTATATAGATTTGCGATCAAAAATGAAGTACTTATTCAATATAAATACATAGAGAGTATGCGATTTCGGACACAGCCAAAGTCAGAATAAATCTAGTGAATGGGTTTGTCTTAATCTCATAAGTGTTGGAAAGTCTGAATCATTCTACTGAATCATTAAGGTTTCTTTCTCTCATATGTAGCATTGAAAGCACATTTAGCATTGGAAAATCAGAATTATTAGTAAGTCGATTCGTCCTAAACAATCGTCCTTCACTCTAAATGATCCTCTCTTTCATAGCACACAAACACACACAAAAAATCTGAATCTTTCTTGTGAATTGGTTCATGCTGAGTGATTCTCATGTGTAGCATTACATGTGTTCGACTTGAAGCGGTGCTGCACAGATCAGTGTATGTATGACATCAAAGTACCAAGAGAGCAAATCAAAAGCATACACTGTAAAAAAAAATTACATCCCCAAGTCAAACATTTCTAGTGACTGATAACATCTACATTTTTCAATTAGTCTGACGTATTATTTCTCATTGAGCCAATGTTAACAGACTATTGCAACAAGAATTGCACTTGGGCAAATTTAAAAATTTAGATGTGACCAGTCACTAGAAAATTTTGACTTGGAGAGGTTAGAATTTTTTGACAGTGTACAGAGCCGTTTGCTCTCCAATCGCTCTCGCTGTCATACATTCGATGTCATCGGCATGCGCACTACCGCTTCAAGTCATACACACCTATTGGAAAGTCTGATTCATTATAGTGAATTGGTTCATTCAGACAATTCACATAAATTTACAGATTACAAGAAAATGATACAATTAAATTTGTGGTACTTTAGGTCTTTATATATATATATATATATATATATATAATATATATATATATATGTATATATTCAGTGTAAATGTATTTATTCTTTTAAGTTGTCTCTGTTATTGTTAAACTTGTAAAATAAAATAAAAATTGTGAATTTTTGTATAATATATATATATATATATATATATATATATATATATATATATATATATATATATATAAATTATGTCACTGGAAACTTGGTAAAATCAAGTAGTTTTAATGTTTTCTATTTTTATATACACCAAAAAAAACCTTGAATAACTTAAATTTAACTACTTTATAAGTCACAAGTTACAGTTTCAAAATAGAGCATTTACTAACAAGATGTGAGGGTATGACCAGCCCTAATCAGAAAAAAAGCCCTCGTGACCTCGTGACCTCGTGACACACACACACACACACACACGAACACACGAACACACACAGTGTACGGGCACAGTAGGAAGCCATTGTAAAAAACACAATGCTGTCTTTAGGACTGATGGAGTCAAATGTGAAGAATCTGAAAAATTCTGAGTTCCCACTCATGATGTCAAATGAGAGGTTGATGTTCTGATATTATATCTTGATAAAGAGCTTGAAAATAACTGCACAGACTGTTTTGTAATGACACACATCTTAAAGCTTCAAATACTTATGTACGTCACTTTCATAGATCATTGCCTGGAATAAAAAGCATGGCATATAGCAGACATATGACCCTTTCTCTGACCCTGACAAGAAATATGACCGACCCAAGTCATGCTGTTTCTGATGAGATATCTATAGGTTCAGAAAATGTCTGGGAAGCATAGTTTGATTGTTCACGTAAGAAGTGCACTCTGTTTGAGAGGGCCTTTGTGTAACACTTGTCAACCACAGTGCTGAGAGTTTCGGCTGCAACAGGAAGCTGAATTAATGCAGTTTGTCTTCATTTAGTGCAAATGTCATCCATGGGAAGAGAGTCTAGAGAGAGAATAATGACCCGTGTTGTGACAGAAAAAGCTCAACATGTTCAGACTGTGATGTAAAGTACAGTCACAAAGGCTAACATACTGTGTTCAAAGTCTCAAACTGAGAGAAAACAGAAATGAAAAGAATGGTTTGTGTAAAGGAAGCTAAGGACATTTGTCTTAATAGGTTGAACCACAAGAGGCACATTCGTCACAAAGCAGGTTTAAAGCACTTAATAAATCAGTGTTCGAAAGCAATAGGAAATACTTCCCAGGGTTAGTATGTGGTGAAATGTATTTATACAGAGGTCAGACATTCCACACATTTTTAAATAAATATAATATACAAATGTATATTCAAGTCAATTAGCTTTTTTGACACACTTAAGAAGGGGTAAAATGCATCTTTAAATGTAATTTCATAATTACTTCTATTGTCTTTAAAATATAGTTAAAATGTCAAATGTACTGGCAAGCCATGGTAAAACATATTTTAATGTAATTTCTATTGCAGTTTAGTATATTTAAAATGTATTAAATGTAGTGCTGTCAAATCGATTAATCCCGATTTGACAGGACTAATTAAATATAATATTGAATAACACATTACAGTTAAATTATGAAGTACTTTACATGTGCTTTAGTACAACAAAATATTATTAAAATATATTTAAAACGTATACTGTAAGGTAAAATTTTTTATTTACATTATTACATTATTGCACTTTTTAAAAGTGTACTTTAGTGTAGAAACAGTCATGAAAGTGTCCTCTCAAGTGGCCTTTTTATTTCATTAATATATAGAATCCAAGTACAGTTAAAATATATATATATATATATACTTTAAAGGCTCACTGAAGTACCTTAAAACATGCAGCATTATTCAACGTTGACTTAATTTCCACTGAAACAGGAAGACAGGGCGGGACATATCTGACAGCACCTCCCCTTTTTTTAAATAGCCAATAGCGTTTCGTTTATATCAGCTCGGCCAGAGCCGTTGAGCTCAATAAAACCACAGTTTCCTAATAATCTCTAACCTTTTCTCCTCCTAATCTCCTCCATATCGCTTTAAAATATAACATTCTGTGCAGAATTCAAATGGGTCCGTTACGTTTTCTGCTCTGCGCCGACTCACGCATATGATCCGCTCTGTGTATCGTGTCTCTGGACCGGAGCAGACTGTGTGTGTGCTGTGGCGTTTCACGTGACACTAACGATATGTAAATGGAAAGCATATTTACACTGGTGCACTATGTGCCATTCAACATGTAGAAAATAGTAAATGTGTGAACAAGTGACCAACTTTAGCCGCAGCATCAGCGTCTATGATGCTTTAGATTCTAGAGAGCGTTTGATTGGACAGAAAATCTGATGAGAAGCTGATGTCATAAAAATCATATTGCCGGAAGTGAGAGACTGCAAGTTTTGAATGCTTATATCTTCTAAATGCGACTTTTGTCATTGTTTTGGAGCACACTAGCTTATAGATAACAGTAACGCCAACATATTTATACAAAAAGCTAAAAAACTTCCATTTTGATTTCATGGGGACTTTAAGATTTGAAGTACACATGTGTACATTCATTGCAATTAAGCACACTTCTTTTTCACAAGGGAATTTGTGATAAATAAAACTAATTGGTACTTTCCAAAGAAAAATTCCACATGTTCCATGTACAGTAAAGAGTAACAAATCTACAAACAAACGCAGAACAGATTACTTCCAGACACATATGACACATAAGGAGGAACACAAAAGACAAAACACATTAAACTTAATGATGCAAAACCAGTTTTTATTGATTCAGCAGTGTGGGCAATGGCGCTTGAAAGACCAAAACTATGTAACAAAATGCGGCGACGGAGTTACCCAGCTGCTCTGTTTAACACAATGGTGTGGCAAACAGCCAAGAAAAATACACACTCAGCACACACAAACACGCGGTCAATCACCCATCCATCCACACAAACACATGCAGGCACGAAGCGCGCTGTAAAATGCCAGAATAATCAACTCTCGCGTGCTGTCCAGACTGAGTTCAGCACCACTGAAGACAACGTAATGCTGTAAAAAATCCTTGTGGTTCAAGTCGCTCAGCTGTGAAAGTATCTCTTTCAACATACAGGGAGTGGCGGGGTCAGACAAGCACAATAAACAAGGTAAAGAGGTAATATTTTTCAATCAGTGTTTCAGAGTTGGCTGATACAATAAGCAATGTAAATGAAACATGGGTTAAAGGTGAAGTGTGTGATTTATGTGTCACAGAATGGAATACCTGGCTGCGTCCGAAATGTCATGCTCTCTTGAGTAGGTACTTATTTTGAAAAATTACTTCATGACTGCTAAAAATGTATGTTCTATATAGTATGAGTGTGTGTAGTGTGAATGTAATCTGGACGTACTACATTCACCATGTTGTCATTATCATGTGACCTATACCAGCGTCATTTGCATCGTGTCACTACCATTCACAAATCCTGTCCCGTGGCCTCATGGGATAGTAAAGTGTCCATCATATGCACACTTCAGAATATCACCAGAAGTAGTAGGTCATCCGGGTATGTTTTGCCTACTCTTTTATGAGTACTGTGAATTCGGACATACTTATTTTGTCTCATACTGTTTTTCGCCTAATACAGGGAATTAGGGAAGTATGCGATTTTTGGATGCAGCCAAATGTGAAAATAATTACTATTTTCAAACATGTTTCCCTTCTGGCTGTCATTGGTCAGAAAATGGATACATCCTCCCCAAAATAATGCTATTGGTTGAGCTGTCAAGCTGACTGAGATCCTCAAAATAATAAGATGTTTTACAGTCGGTGCATCCGAAATTGTATACTATCTGAATAGGTACAATTGAATTTGAATTTAGTTCATGACTGTTAAAAGAAATTGTTCTATAAAGTATGGGTAGTATGAATGGAATTCAGACATACTACATTTGCCATGTTGTTTCTAACCTACCAACGTCAGTTGAGTTGCATCTCTGCCATTCATAACCCTCTCCCGTGGCCTCATGGGATTGTAAAGTGTCCATTATATGCACAAGTTGTAGGTCATCCGGGGACTTTTTTCACCTACGGTTTTTCGAACATTATGTATTTGGACATACTCTGTTGGTGTGCTGTTTTTTGCATTATATAGTAAGTATTCGATTTTGGACAAAGTGAGTGTTTACACCCTTGGAGAGGAATCAACCTCCAAATGATCTACTTATAGCTTTTTCTGAATATTAAACTAGAATTTTATATTTTGAAATTGTACACAGATTCTACACGCAAATGTAGGCCTTAAACACCTCAATATCTAAATTTTTTTTGTCAAAGCCCATTCACACCAAATATATAGTTATCGTTACAGTTGTCATTCTTTGTGTGAATGGGCCTTTAGACTGTATGATGATAATATCTTCTCTAGAATTTAAGAAGAGGTCTCAACAAGTGTGCTTAGATTTGCCAAAATATCTAAAGTCTGTAATCAGCCATCAGACATTTTGTTATCACACTGGTTGTTGTAAGTATCGCGGCAGTTCAAAAATGAAATGTCTGGTTAATACGCTAACCATTGGCAAAGTCTGTCCTGGAGGGCCACTGTCCTGCAACCCTAATCAAACACACCTGAACCTACTCAATGTCTTCAGGGTTAGAAGGCAACTGGCAGATGAGCTTTATCAGGGTTAGAGCTCAACTCTGCGGGACCTGTCCATCCCTGCACTAAACCTAACTGATAGTGTTAGCACCACGCTTGCATCTACAGTACAAGTCTTTTTTATTGAGTGTCATGATTTGTGTTTCACGGTACTACTAGACCCAAGTGCTCCTCACGGCAAGTGCAGTGCAGTACCAGGTGAGTTACAGAGCAAGTTCACTACATCAGAAAATCCATACATACAAAGCTGGTTATGTGACGCAAACAACAATATGTATTAGATTACAAATCAAGCTCTATGGTAAAAGTGTTTTGAGGTCGTAGCTTAGCAAGGAACTGCATGGAAATAAGCATTTATTAATTGATAATTTGCCTCTGTAATCAAAATTTTCTTGAAAAGTTGATGGAGTTGTATTGAACAAAATTAATTTAAGTAGACATTTTTTTCAATGAGCCTAGGTAGATATAGAAATTTAAGTTAGAAATAACAAAGTTGATACTTCAATGTAACTGCATTAAGTCTTCTGAGCAATTAAAACAAAAACAAAAATCCTGTGGGAACTAGGAAGAGCTGAAATATTATAGGAAAAAAAGTCATAGATTTAGACATGAATATTGATGCAGCTTGTTTAATATAGCTGACATAAAGGCAGAACGTGTCGCTATCAGCAGCCCTGTACAGATGTGTGTTATTCCTCTGCAGAAATATACTTTCATTTGTTTGGAAAGAAGTGGACTTAATGTCAAGTGTTGATACATTTTGACTCTGTTTCTTGCTTTCTCTCTGGATGAAGGAGATTCCAGATTCCTGGAAGCCATGAGTAATCGGACTCACATCAAAACGTATATTTGCTCTAAGGATTGGAAAAATGCTTATGAAAATGCTGTTGTCAACAACAGCTGTTCCCAAGGGCATGCGCTCTGCCATAAATCAAAAATCATTTGTTGGAATCATTCTTTTATTCTCTTGTGCATCACAAATTTCTAATAAAAAGCATTGTTTCACTCATGTTGTAAATTAGTGTTTCACGACATCTTTTTAAAAAGAAAAACAACACTGAATGTCGCACTAAATATAATGCAATAGAGTTTTATTGCACCCAATACCGCTAAATTATTATTGCATGTATTTTAGCTTTTTCACACATAAAAACTCACACATTCTATCACTAAAGACTAATTTCCTGTACAAGGTCAGAGTGCGTGTACAATATTTGACAAAAACACTAATCATTTGTTTCCTGTTCTGGCCCTGTTCCTCTCCAGATCCAACACGAGGAAACAGCCCAGTAACCTGAACCCATAACATGCACTTACATTTATTATTCTAACTAATGCCTTTGAGAATCAGTCAGAAAAGGCTCTGATGACATCACCCAATGCCCCCGAGTGAGGCCTTACGTAAATGAAACCCTTCATCTAGCCCACGGTGTTTTTCAAATGACACACATGAGCAACTATTTTCTTACTTCAGCTTTTGTTTATTTTTATTTGTGCGATGCATCGCTCAGTTGAGCTGAGAGTTGAATTTTGTGGGTGGGCATTTTCATATTTATACAAGGGGAACTAATTGTCACTTTTTACTCCAGTGAATATTTATTTAGGAAGGTTTATTTTAAAAAGTTGATTTCACAATCACACATACAAAAATGTGAAGAGTACACTATCGTTCAAAAGTTTGGGGTCACTTTTTTTTTTTTTGAACGAATTTTCTTATGCTCACAAAGGTTGCATTAGTTGATCAATAATACAGTAAAACCAGAATTATTGTGAAATAAATACTCGAGTGCTGTACCAGGTGAGCTACAGAGAAAGTTTACTACATCAGAAAAGCCATACATACGGAGCTAGATATGTGATGCAAACATCAAAATGTATGAGTTTACAAATCAAGCTCTATAGTAATAGTGTTTTCAGGTCATGTATTGTGCAAGGAACCACATGGAAGAAGTCTAATATAAGTAAAAAAATAAGTATATTGTAAAATATATATTTTTTTTTTTATAAAATAAATTAAAATAAATATTTTAATATATTTTAAAATGTAATATATTTCTGTGACGGGAAAGCTGAATTCTCAGCAGCTATTACTCTAGTATTAAGTGTCACATGATCTTTCAGAAACTATTCTAATATGCTAATTTGGTACTCAAAAATAAATAAATAAATGATTTAAAGAAAGAACGAATATATATATATATATATATATATATATATATATATATATATCAATGTAGAAAGCAGTTGTGCTGCTTAATATTTTTTGGAAATATTTTTCCAAATAAAAGAACACCATTTATTTGAAATAGAAATCTTGTAACATTATAAATATATTTAATTATATCGTCCCCAAACATTTAAATTATATTATAATGTACTGAAATACAAAATTGTTTATAATTAATACATTTTATAAATGTATAACATTTAAAACACCTGACAACTTACCTTCTACCTTCACTATGGATGACCGTTATTCGAATATATTCTAGTGTGGTTTTATTGAGTATACTGAGATTTTGTCCTTGTAACGACTTTCCTTCATGATGACTTGATGACATGACTCCCTTACATGTTTTACTCATCTAATCTGATCTGCAAGACCCAATCTGTGGTAAAATCAAATACACATTTAATTAATACATCCACCAACCCACCCTCCATAAACTGGGCCAAACACATGGAGTAATATTACGTTTCTCTCTATGACAAGCTGAGATTTGCTGTGAGTGATATAACAGGATTTAATGCCTTGGGCTTGAGAGCAGATTCAGTCAGGCATCTGAAAAATCCTCTGTTTAATGTGAGAATGATAAATTAGCCACAGATGTTTGAGTGGAGTACGGTGGGATGAGCGTTATACTCGCCTCCAGAGAACAGGTGATGCCATATGTTGTGAAATCAGATCGCCCTGCATCTCTGATGCTTGTGGGTCCTTTTGTAACTGATTTTATGCCTCGTTCTGCAACTGACTTTGAAGCCAATGATATTCAGATGCTGTGCCAATGCAAACAAGGGGAGAAAAGGAAGGTTTCGAAAAGTAAACTGTACTATCACCCGGAACTGAATTGGAAAACATTGATTTATGTGAGCGTTGGTGTTTGGGGAGAAGGAAAGAATAGCTCTATCATGCCAAAACCCAAAAGGATAGTTCACTTAAAAATCAAGATCTTAGATTTTAAGTTTCAAAAGCACACAAAGCACCATAAGTATCATGCAAGTGGTTTATATTCTGAAGGCATATGATAACTTTGTGTGAGGAAAAGACCAAAATAAGTTATTCACTGATAAGCTTCACCTCCAGTGAGCTGTTTATAACTATAACAACATAAATGCATCAGTGAGTTGATCTCAAGAACTCAATCAGTCCAATTTATGAATGAATTATTCCGGTTTTCTAAAATGAAATCGCAGGGGCCATTGGGGAGGGGCATCGCTGTGATCTGGACCCCCTCTACTCAGTCCCACTTTTCCCCAAACTAGCAATGCCCCAGAAGAATCTACTTCAACTCTTAAAAGTGTCATTTACTTTACTAAACTGAGATAATATAGTATATTGAAACAAAAGTCTAGCTAAATGTAGGGGAGCGCGGGGCACAACCTAACGCGGGGCTAGTTGTAACACGCTTGTTTTAAATACTTCCGCACATGCTTGGATGACGAAACTTTGTGTATTTACTAGTTGCCATATCAACACTATCTAGAAAAAAGAAATCCGCCAAAATTATTTATTTTTTTGGAAGATATCCATAGACATTTATTAAACCATAGCAAAAGTAAATTTCTTACTTAAGTTAATTTTTCATCTCTATTTTTTGTGTTTATTTAAAATAAGACAAATCTGATATTATTTTAATCTCCAAGATGTTATTTAACAGTTGAGATAGTTATTTAATGCTTCGCTAACTAGCAGAAGACACTAGCAGGGTTTAAACCCCAGTTGTGCAGGCGGGGGCATGTTGTAACACTGCGTTACAATGTGCCCCTATTAGAAATATGCTATTATATTCTATACTTTTATTAATTTTATTGGGAAAACGTGAGAAAAAGGTGAATAAAGACTGAGAGTCAATGTTCAGAAATGACTAATTATTTATTTGTTTTGAACTATGTTGTATAGCTGTGTTTTCATGTGTTCGTAGTCAAAACTAAAAAAAATGTTTATATTTAATTATTAAAAATTGCCATTATTTTATATGAAAAAGTTTTTTAATTGTATTTTATTTAGAAAATATTTTAGTTTGTTTTGTATATATTTTTTATTAGATCAGATAACATTTTAAGCTGTCATATGTTATGTTACAATGTGCCCCACACATGTTACAATGTACCCCACCTATGGGGCATGTTGTCACATTTCACTTCCATTCTTTCGGGGTATGTCAAGAAAAAAGTATATACTGTATTAATAAAACAAAACCACATAATTGTACTAGACATTTGGGAAATTAATGTGAAAAAAAAAAAATACTCTGAACCATAAGTAGATTTACACAAACTGAGAAAGTCAAAAAGCGTTAGGTTGTGCCCCGCTCTCCCCTACTTAAAGAGAACACGTGTGCATGAATGTTTCTAACATACTTAAAGGATTAGTTCACCCAAAAATGAAAATTATCCCATAATTTACTCACCCTCAAGCCATCACAGGTGTATATGACTTTGTTCTTTCAGTCAAACACAATCAGAGTTATATTAAAAAATATCCTGGCTCTTCCAAGCTTTATAATGGGAGTGAATAGTAACAGGTTTTGAAGACTAAAAAAGGATGACTATTCATCATAAAAGTTATCTATACGGCTCATAAATGCCTTCTGAAGCGAAGCTATGCGATGTTGTAAGAAAAATATCCATATTTATAACTTTCAAAACTAGAATCACTGGCTTCCATACACAATTCGAGTTCCGGCCAAAGAGTGAATTCTGGCCCGACGCATGACGTATTGACGAACATGGAAGCACAGAGGATAGAGGAAAACAAAACACCGGTCACGAATTAGAAGTCTAAAGTGAGAATTTTTAAAGAGAAATGTCGCTGGAGCTTGTCAGTTCAAGTCCCGGTTTCACAGACATGGCTTAGATTAAGCCAGGAGTAGGCCTTAGCTAAATTAAGACATTTAAGTAGCTTTTTTAAACATGTCTTAGAGAAAAAGAAACATACTGGTGTGCATCTTGAGACAAAACAATGGCAGTGACATATTTTAAGATATTACTTTCAGTTAAAACAGCTCAAACATGCATTTTAGACTGGGACTAGACTGTGAAACCAGGCATAAAAGTTTTCCTTTTAAAGGACATTTTAAATCACATTAATGTATATTTTAGTGTACCACAAATGCTTATCAGTACATTCGGCATTACATTTTAACCATATTTCAAAGACAATAGAAGAAATTATGAACTTATAGGCTAATAAAGATGTACTTAAGTCCTACATACTGTAAGTGCTATAATGTTCAGCTAATCGCATTTAATATAAATTTAAACTGTAACACATTTTCATTTAATTTTAAATAACATGCAATTAAGTGTCTGAAAAAGCTACATTCAGTTCCCACTTAAGTATATAATTTTCATTTTTAAAGTATGCTAAAGTGTACTTTTTTTCACAAGTGATATGACTTTAGATGACTTGGCGTATGGCGCACTAGTCATATGGATGACTTTTATGATACATTTAATGTGGGTAATCTATTCCTTTAACATTACATAAAAACATTTGAACTGATGCAGCTTATACGCCTCATATGCAAACACACAAAGTTACATAAAGCTCTGAAATCGCTATTTCACTCACATATCTCCTCCACCGGCTGAGGTGGACATCAGCAGTATCCGCATGTGTTGGGTAAAAAGATAAAGAGCCAATATAAAAGTGGATTTACTGGTGTCTTCCACAGAACAGATGTTGGCAGGGCAAGAGTCCATTTTACTTGTAAAATTTGAGTGGGAAGACAAAGAACCAGGGCAAATTCCTAGACGCTCATTCCATGGAATTGTCTGTTTGGTTTTTCTGAAGGAAATAGCAGCATCTCTGAATCCAGGAGCGCTAGAGAGTTATTAAGAGAGTGGATACATTATAGTGGATACATAAGCCTAATTGTATTTTATTGTTTGTCTTAAAGGGGTCCTATTATGCTTTTTTACTTTGTCAACTTTAGTTAGTGTGTAATGTTGCTGTTTGTGTATAAAAAAGATCTGTAAGGTTACAAAGCTCAAAGTCCACTCCAATGGGTGATATTTTATTTAACAGAATTCACTTTCCAAGAACTACAACAAACGCCTTGTTTAGACTACAACGCGTATATTCGAGATATTTGAATTCACAATTTTACTCATTTAAATAATCCCCGCCCAATACGCAAAAAAAAGGGGATGAGGCCTGTTTGAGCTGCATTAGAGAAGACAGTGTTGTCGCTATGTCAAAGAGACGCTGTTCCATCCCGTTTCCAAAACTGATGATGAAGGCTGATGAACTTAGAGTGGTTTCAATTTATTTTAAACGTTTAGCTGTGTGCTGCACATTAACCCCTTAAACCCTGAGGCCATTTTTGGAGTTGTTTTGTCTGAGTGACACACAAAAAAGTAAAGACTCATAACTTCAAAACTATAACAAGGAGAGTCAAAAGGTAGGTATCGTTTGATAGAACTCTTTTCAAATTTTTTGAAAATATAAATTACATTACATTTGGATATTCTCCTGCCGAGAAACTGCTGATAAATACAAAAAAAAAAACATAATTTTTATTATGATTTTGCATATCTCTCTTGTTTGACATGCAATAACTTGGGAAGGAAATATGGTAGCAGATTAATTCTTTTTGGGGGAAGTACCCCTAAATGTGAGCTGCATCTGAATCAAATTTTGTGGTGATCGCATAAAGTACTCAAACGTTACAGCATTTGGAACAAAGGTAGCCTTTTTGTTTAGTCCTCACACATTTGGAAAACAATAAAAAAAATGAGTTTTCTGAGTGACATACACAAAACTACAGACTCATAACTTCAAAACTATAGCAAGGAGAGTCAAAAGGTAGGTATCGTTTGAAAGAACACTTTTCAAATTTTTTGAAAATATAAATTACATTACATTTGGACATTCTGCTGCCGAGAAACTGCTGATAAAAGACAAAAAAAAAATATATTTTTTATAATGATAATGCATATCTTTCTTGTTTGACATGGTATAACTCAGGAAGGAAATAAGGTAGGAGGAAAATTCTTTTTTGGGGAAGTCCCTCTACATATGAGCTGCATCTGGATAAAATTTTGTGGTGATTGGATAAAGTAATCAAAAGTTACAGCAAGAAAAAAAAATATAGCCTTTTTGTTGAGACCTTGACGCCCCCTCATGGGCATTTTTGATAGTGTTTCACCATGAAGAATATCTTATCATAAAAGCAATAGATAAAGTTAATTTTGGGCTCATTTTAATTGTATTAATATGCTGTAAAAAATGAAGTGCCATTTTCAATGATTTTTTTAATGTTTCATGAGATGTATGATGTTTTTGACACATTGCAGTACATAGTACAAAAAAAGTATTTTATAGATTATGATTTTTTTTTAATATTTATCAGCAAATAACTCAGCAATACTTAGGAGTTTTTCAAATTGGCTACATTCACTGTAAAGTTCAGACTCTAAGGTTTCAAATGACACCAATTTTGTTTGAATCAAGGCAATATTTTTGAAAAATATGATAATGAATATTTTCGCAGCTAGGTGGCGCAATGGGTGGCGCACGCGGTCGGTACACTCCGGTTTAGAGAGACTAGTCAGCACTTGTTCAGAGTTGATTGAAGTGGTTGGATTCTTTAAAAAGCTGAGATTCTAAGCTTTAAGATGATACATATTTTTTGTTATTCCACATTTGAAAACGAGCGCGGACGGTTCCGGGAAAATTGGAAAACACTTTGCTCCCCAGAAGGATGAGAGACTTGTTTTTTAGCCAAGTATGCATCACTTCGTGAGGAATATCTCGTGATCAAAGCAATGGATTATGTTGTGTTTGGGCTCTTTGTAATCGTGAGAATCTGCTGTCAATAAAGATGTTCGATTTTTCACAATCCATGCATGTTTTATTGAGTTATGAGCTGAAACGTCACATCAAAACAACATAGCATCACTGCTATTGCTACTTCATAGGTGCGCCTCTGGTATTTTTTTGTGTCAGAACGCCATAAGGAATATCTTTAGATCTGAGTGATGGATTATGGTGTGTTTGGGCTCTTTTTAATCTTAACAATCTGCTGTAAATAATGATGTGCCATTTTCCACAATTGATGCATGCTTCATTGAGTTATGAGGTAGAACGCGACATAAGTGCTACATCTATAATAAAGATCTATGTGCGCATTTGTGGCTTCGTGTGTTACAACTCCACGAGGAATAACTTTAGATATGAGTGATGGATTATGCTGAGTTTGGGCTCTTTTTAATCGTGAGAGTCTGCTGAAAATAATGATGTGCATTTTTCTACGATATGTGCATGCTTCATGAAGTTATAAGTGAAAACCAAACGCGAGTGCTTCATGAGTATATATTTGGCTAGGTGCGTCTTTGGTATTTTCTGTGTTAGAACGCCATGAAGAATATCTTTAGATATGATTGATGAGTTTGGGCTCTTCTTAATCGTGAGCTCCTGCTGTAAATAACGATGTGTCATTTTTCATGATCGATGTATGTTTCATGAAGATACGAGTAAAAAGGCCAAGTCTAAGCTACCTCGCTTGGCTACGTGCGTTTGTGTATTTTTTGTGTATTAGAACTCCATGAGGAGTATCTTTAGTTCTGAGTGATGGATTACGTTGAGTTTGGACTCATTTTAATTGTAAGCATCTGCTGTAAATAATGGTGTGTCATTTTCCACAATCGGAGCATGTTTCATGAAGTTACAAGCGGAAATGTGTCTAAAATTCAGCATCCATATATGGTTTACCCATGGGTCTCTTGAGGGGCTTATTTTACAAAAACCTTGCTCAAGTTTAGTAAAAGCCTGAAACAATTATGCTTGTTGTATTCTACTCATTGAGACCTTTCAAATGACATATGACACATGACTATCTGAGCAGTATGATGTTTTTGACACATATCAGTACATAATAATTTCCTCTTCCTCATAAATTATGTATTAAAAAAAAATCATTTTATCAGCAAATAACTCAGCACTACTTTGGAGATAATCATAATGGCTACATTCATTGTAAAGTTTAGACTCTAAGCTTTCAAATGATGCCTATTTTGTGTTGATCAATGCAGTAGTTTTGAAAAATATGACAATTAATTTTTTCCATAGCTAGGTGGCGCCCTCCGGCGGTATAATCCGTTCTAAAGGAATAACTCAGCACCTTTTAGGAGTTGAATAAAATGTATAGGTGCATTGAAAAGCTGAGATTCTAAGCTTTAAAATGATACCTATTTTGTATTATATCATTCAGTGGTTGCTTAGTAATTTGATTATGAATTTTTTTCATGGGGTGGCGTCCCGCCGGCGTCCCGCCGACGCTTAGGGTTTAAGGGAGAACAGCTTCCAGAAGAGAGTACAATGCAGGCTACGCACAAAAGCTTCTCCTGAAATGGAGCAGTTCTTTGTTGGGACAATCTGTTGTTCTTGGATCACAACTTGTAAGTATGTCTTATTATTTGTAGTTCCATTTTCTATTAACAGTTCCATTTATAAGTTTTATATTGTTGCTATGATGTAAACTAAGGGCAAAGCCTCCGCTAGCCTGCTAACTAACATTACAATATTGATTTAGTGTTTATGTAGCTTTTGTAAGCTCTTGCTTTTGTAAGATGGTTCACCGCCCCTTGTGAAAATTAACCATGGTTTGAAATTGATGCCATCCTTAATATTTACATCTGAGTAGAGCTTGCGGTTATGGTAAAGGAGATGACATTTCCCAAACAAGCACTAAGCAGTGCCAATCATAACAACTGGGCCAGCTAACCAATCACAGCACATTTCGCATTTTAGAAGGAGGGGCTTCATCGAAACAGGAACTAAATGGTGCATTCAGGACAGACTGGGGAGAGAGTTGCTGTAATAATGTAAAATATGTGAAAAATAATGTGTTTTTTGAACAATCATACATGAAAATATATTCTAGTACACCCCAAAAACAAAATCAAGACTTCGTAAAAGGGCATAATAGGAACCCTTTAATGGGGGAAAGCCATCGAAGAGCTATATAGAAGTTGTTCTTTGATTACATCTGTTTTTTATCACTTTTCCAACTGTAGCAAATATGAACTGATTTTTTTAAGGAGCCTCTGCCCTGAGGTTGCTGAGGAGATGAATGTGAACAAGCATAAACTTAAAACAATGTGACAACTTGAAATATGTGCTGTTCATGTACTGTTTATTAAATATGTTCCACTTAGCCAAAGACAGCCACTTCATTTTCAGCGCTACTCATAATCCAGCTTCAAAAATGTTAAAAAGCATCCATCATAATAAACCTCACATGTTTTAAAGCAGGACCTGTATCTAGTGATCCAAAAGATTTTTTTAATATTCAGAATGATTTGAATGCGGGAGAAACATGAATTTACCTTTTGTTTGGAAACTTTTTAAGACTTGATGTCTATCTTTAGGATTAAAAACTAAAATTTCCAGTTGACATAAAAGGCAATGTTAAACAACATTTTAAACATATTTTACAGTCAGAAATGTGATGCTTTTGCAGAGTGAAAACGCATATTCAAGGAAAATAGGACAACATTAGACTTTACTGATCAGGTTTTGAAAACTGCTTGAAAATTTTGTAACGTCGGCTGAAAAGAAAATGTTTATTCAGAGGAAGGCATTGCATTAATAAAATGACAAAGATTTAAAATGTGCACTGATAATTAGTATACAATAACACCAGGAATATGCATTTGTTATATAGCATATAAATGCAAAATATTTAATCAGTTTTTACAAATGTTTTAGGATTTGTGTGTGTGTGTGTGTGTCTAAAGATAAATCAATGGCATGCATGAGCCAAACATAACATTCATTATTATAATATACAACAATATTCTAAATAATTGTCTGTATAATACAGTTTCTGTAAGAAAAGTGTGATTATATCTCATAATATTAGTACATTTAGAAGACTTGATGAATCAAACTTTAATGGTGCCCTATGATCCATTCAGATACTTTTAAACGCGAACAGCATGTCCCTGGATCAACATCATTGTTGATCCTGGATCAACATTCCAATCAACCAATCAGATTTGAGGGACAAGTTTACAGTTTATGTCAAGTTTAGGATTACTACCTGGGTTAGGTGCTTCTACATCACTGTTATTCACCTATCATTTCCCTCTGATTTTAGGGATAACTTATGGGTAAGGTTAGGTTTAAGGGTAGGGATATGGTTAGGACCAAATTTTCGGACAGGAATGTTATTCCAGGATCAACAAAATATGTTGACCCAGGAACGTGTCTAACTCGGCAAAATCAGGACATGCCTTTTAAACCTTTAATAAAGCATGTTTTAAATCGTATACGGCAGCGATTCCCGTTCATGTCCCTTGATGCTCTGAGTTTGAGAACCTCCAGGGCAGGAATAGGAAACATTGTTATAGGGCTTGCGAACTCCTTTCTGAGCCTAAACATATTGGATGTTGAATCTATCCAAGGAGGTCAGCTGAGGGAACCTGATGCATTTCAAGACCTCAAACTGAGTGTTGAAAAATGAAATGGACATTCATAAGAGATCTATATCTTAAGCCTCAGGCTGTAATATGTGCTGCTTGAAATTCTACAGCACCGAACTGTTTGTTTGAAATGATATTGAAGTCGATACAGTGAGTGTCCGTTGCATTCCTCACCCCGAGACTTCCCTCATTGAATCCATCGCCAACTGTCTTCTTTGATCCATCTGAAATGTAAAGGAAGTACGAGCGAGCCACTGACACAGTGAGCATAAACTGTGCAATAGGGTTCTCGTTGACATTGTCCAACTTAAGCACAGCACCAAGCAAATCACATTAAAAAAGAATGCGTGTCATGCTTTACTGCTAAAATAATAAAGAAGATCACTGATCACAGATTCACCGCCAGTGGGCAGTTTCAATGCAACATGGTACTGATAATACACATGATAGCATATTTATATAGCAGCAAGCTTGGCTCCATAATGTGAAAATCAACAGAAGTGTGAAGAAAAGAAACATTTGGTGTAGCATTTGGATGAAAAAGCAAAAACCTGACCCACTGGATAAAGTGTACTGTAATCTATAACATGTTGAGACATACACTTCATAATGCTAATGTTAGTGTTGGCTAACGTTGGGAATGTTGCCATTAAACAAAGAGCACAGAGAGACATTTTAAAGAAAAACAATATTTAACTTTAATTCATTTTATATATATTTTTCATTTATTGTTGATTTAATACAATATATATTTAAATACTCAGTTTATATTTGATCTAGGCTTTTGAAAGAATAAAACCAGACCTTAAAATGATTAAATCACATTTCCCCCATTGTAAAAACACATCAGACGGAGTGATTTTATTATGCTTTATCACATTCCAGTATATCTTGTTTTGTAAGCGTACTCTCAAAGGAGATGACATCACTTGTACTGCAAGGTAATGTACGTCTGTAGAATTGACATAAGTCAGCAGCCCCAAAGGATCATGGGGGCTTGAGTTGGCCAGTGCGCTGACAGACAGATTTGTTGAGTAAATGAGACTCAAGATTTGAGACTCAAGAATAAGACAAAACACTTAACATTCAAATCAAAATTCAGACTTTAGACTATCAGGCCACATAATTGTAATAGATGGACAAAGCATTATTTTTATTGGAATCAAAGGTACATGCTATTGGAATGAATACACATGCTTATAAATCGAAAACATGCTTTTCTTAGCTAGCAGCCATCACCGTGCCCTGACAGTTTAACAATGGGTGGGGAAGGGGGAACGAACAGGCAGAATGTTAATCCATATGTGATATGTTTCGCAATCTTTAGATGGTGTTTTTGTAGTTTGCTAAAGCTTTCGAATAAATTGCACAGAATGTGGATTACAGATGCATAGATATTCGGAACACATTTGTCTGGAATAGGTTCTGAAATCATGGAAACGCTGAGCATTCGGATTTGAAACGGTGCCCTGGTTTAACACTGAAACACATAATTATAGCGCTCATGCAAGGTTTTGTTGTTGTATCCATTGACGACATAATGGGTCTTGCTCATTCACCTTTGCCACCAGACACTAAACCAAAACACAAATCAAAGCTGCAAGTTCCCTAGGAAACTCCAAAGATGGTCAAACCTTCAACAAAGAGACATCTATACTTTTGAACTGGAGTTTAAAACACTGTATAAAAGCAGAGGAACCATTTTCGGACCTTAACTTTACTGGCAGGTAAGAGTGCAACTGCAACCTTCTCAAACAAACCGAGTGAAGCCTGTATGGAAATCTTCCTACACGTTTTCCCGTTTCTCAAAGGAACCAGTGGGGTTTTCATGAACTATCCCTTTTCAGGGTTGGGCCGCATGAAAGAGAACGTATGTATCTCTTTGGTTGGTGGATAATTTAAGGATTTACAGATGTTGTGTATTTTGAGGGTGCATGAGAATAGTGTAGTGAAGGCCCTCCATGTATTTCCACCTATTCCACACATCGCAGACTTGATTCATTGTAAAAGCTGCAAACAATGTATTACAGGAGATGATTTCAAAGCAAACCTTGTGAAAAAGGAGTGCATTTAATTGTGTTGAATGTCAATATAATTTAAAGACAATGTGTTTTTAAAGAGAGTGCAATACTATGTTTTTTTTATCACACTTAAACACTTTGCAATAATGTTAAATTAAAAGTTTCACCTTAAAGTAAAATCATTATGTTAAAAAAAAATTTATTGTTTGGCATGCTTTTAAGCACAGTTATTGTGATGTGTTGACTAAAGGACATGTACTTGATTATAATGTTAACTGCAGTTTTACATATAAATATATTTGTACTAAATTGCACCTTCATCATTAAAAATGTGTAATTACAAATAAATACATGACATACAAGTTTCAATAGAACTTAATGACAATAGTCATTATGAAATTACATATAAAGATGTACTGAAGTCATAATGTGGTTACTACGAATGGTTACACTACTAATTTCATTTAGTATCAGTTTAAACTATAGGCTAAATTTCATTTTATCACAAATAACATGCATTGAAGTCTCTGAAAATAGTACATTCTATTCGGACTTAAGTATATTATTTTAAAGCACGATTTTAAAGTAAAATCAATGGAAGGTAAACCTTTAGACAGTATACGATGAGTATATGGATGCATGCAAAACATTATGCATGGGAAAGCAGTTGTTTATCACGTCTAATTGCCTAAAGTTTGTCTGAACGTCTTGCTACAATATGTGGCACAGACAGAAAAACAAACCCGCACAACTTGAGCTAATTAAAGACTAATGATGAAGCCCTTATTGGTGTTACTGTTGACTTCACATTCCAAATGCCATCCCGAAGCCTTTTCATCATGGGATTAGAGCTTAACTGACTGTCCAAAATCATAAAACATCAAAACGCTGAGCAAGAGGGTTGTACGGAGAGAGCACATGGGTTCCGTGCAGGCAGCAGATGCAGCTGGGACTTACATTCTTTAAAGGAGTCATACTGACAGCACCAACTGACAGATAATCCAGGTTTAGCCGGGTCAGTCCTCATTTTAGTATATTTTACATATCGGATAAAAAAGGGTTAGTGCACCCAAAAATTCTGTTTTTTCGTTCATCTTCAGAACACAAATGAAGATCTTTTTAATGAAATCTGAGAGCTTTCTGTCCCTCCATTGACAGTCTATGTAACTACCACTTTCAAGGCCAAGAAAGGTAGTAAAGACATCATTAAAGTTATCCATGTGACTCCAGTGGTTTAACCTCAATTTTATGATATAGGGCCCTATCTTGCACCCAGCGCAACTGACTTTGTACACCGACGCATGTATCATTCCTATTTTGCACCCGACGCACAGCGGACTTTTCCCTCCACAGACGCACGTCTGTAAATTAGGGAATGAACTTGCGCTCCTGGGGGCGGTTCAGTGGAAAGAGGAGGCGTGTTCCTGTGCAAACATTCCCTGGTACTATTTTGCAGTTTCAGAAAACAATTCCGTCACAGACCAGGAAAAACCTAGTCTAAAGTCAGTGGCGCGTTATTCAGATGCTATTTTGAGGGCGCATGCTTGGCCATAATGTAGCGTGTGCACAACGCGCATACACTTTGCTTCTCTCATCAACACAGACGCAGCAGTTGCCATTTTTGGAAAAATATTCCACACGAGGGAAATAATTGTGGTGTCCATGAAGATAAGATAGAAAAATAGGCATAAATCTAGCTTACACATTTACCCAAATTATTATACGCCTGTTCAACCGAAGCTAATTTGGGTGGGTTTCTCCCATCCCCATACAATGTCACTTCTCTGTCTTTTACAGCCCTGACGAGAACGTCGGTCTCCTGGCAAATCCGCCGTTATAATAGCAACCCGCCATGGAACAAGTGCGCCTGCTTTTAAAGGGAATGTGAGATGACGCTCTGATTGGTTTATTACATGTTACGCCCAAACCACACCTATGAGTAATGTAGCTACTTTAGACCAACCCATTTTAGATTTGCGTCGGGCACAAGAGTCATTTATCCCGCCGGTATAATAGCAACGGCGCCCGAGATCCGCCCACAAATTTACTTGCGTTTCGCGTTTGATACTTGCGTTTCAGATCGTTAAAATAGGGCCCATAATGTTTTTGACAAAATATAAATTTTATGACAAAATATTTATCTCCAACGCCACGTTCACGAAACAACATCTGATCTCGCGTCAACATGCATTGATGCTCTCGTGAACGTGCGTTGGAAATAAATATTTTGTCATAAAATTTATATTTTGTCAAAAACATTATGGGCCCTATTTTAACGATCTGGAGCCACTGGAGTCACATGGATTACTTTAACAATGTCTTTACTACCTTTCTGGGGCTTGAAAAAGGTAGTTGCGTAGACTGTCAATGGAGGGACAGAAAGCTCTCAGATTTCATTAAAAGATCTTCAATTTTGGGTGAATAAACCCTTTAAGTATGAAAATAATTTTAGTTTTTCACTTTTGATCCATTGCGTTCCCCCAATAAACTTTGCCTTCTCTTACAAAAGTTCTGCGTTCCCCACAAAAAACTTGCTTACTCACAAAAGCATTGAAATGTATTTTTTACACTCATCTCAGTTTTGGGATTGCTTGCAAATGTTTTGTGACAGAACGCAAATGTCTGGCAGTAAGTAACCATTACAATGAACACTGTCCTATCCCATGAGGCCACGGGAGAGGAATTGAATGGCAATGAAATTACGCAACTGACACTGGTAGGTCACATGACAATGGCAGCATTTGTCCGGATTACATTCATATACACATTCATATACAGAACATACTTGTTAGCAGTCGCAAAGTAATTACTTATTCAAAAGAAGTACCTATTATATGATTTTGGACACAGACATAGTTTTTCCTCTCATCTCATGTTTTTTACAACACTAGTTTTGTGTTCACTTCGCTTGCAAACGTTTTGCGAGAGAATGCAAATGCTTTGAGAGAATGCACAAGTTTGGCAATAAACACAAACACATTGAAATATAATTTTCCCTCCCTTTAGTGGCTCCATATATTCCATTCTGTTATAGATATTAGGATGATAATTGTAAAATTTCCAAAGATAGTTAAAAAAAATCGAAATTCATTTCAAGTTGATGTTCTCATGTAAATTCCCTCTTAATCTCTCACTAAGCAATGGGTAAATATAGCTCTTTATTTTCATCCTGTTATTGCATCATGTTCGTATTCTTTCTATTGTGTAAATAATCAAGTCATCATTAATAAAGTTGAGTTTGACCATAACATAATTCTGGAATTCTGATATACCCTTTTATAGAAATATGTTCTTAAAGGCATGGTTATTTTTTTAAAGTAACAGTACAGTTCAAAAGTTAATAAATAACAGAAATGACAGAAAGTAAGATTTATTATGACTGTATCTTTTCTCTCTCGTTCTTTCTTCTTATAATCTCTAGGTGTAACTTGTTAGCAATCACTTTAGATTTGGTGAGGTGCCCCTTGTTGACCCATGAACAAAAATGGGCACAGCCATGGGATGCATTTCTGTCCCGTGAGACGTTTCAGAGACCACACAGGATCCATCAGAACAGGCTCAATGGCATGGAACTCTATATTGGAACAAAGACTGCAGCTCCAAATCACAAACCAGAGAGGGGTCCAACCTCTTAAAACATTTCCAATACATCAACATGGATCATCTTCTCCAAACACTGATGCTTATAGCAACGGCATGCTTCAGGGGAGGTCCTTTAAAGATTCAAGAAACCTCTCAGAGAAAACCTCCAAGAAATCATTCACAGCCAAAAAAGCTCTGCTCATAGGTAACTAACTATATGTCAATGCTTTTCTAAAATGTGAAAGTATTAAATATATATTTAAACACTACATTACACATGCTTCGTGGGATTTTGCACACCAATTAAACAGATCTTGTGTATTTAAAATTATATTATATTATATTTCAGTTTGGTCCAATTATCACTATTAACTAACTATTAACTATGACTTTTGCCTCAATTAATTCCTAATTTCAGCTTATTAATTGTTAATAAGGTAGTTGTTATGTTTGGGTGTTGAGGATTAAGGGATGTAGAATATGGTCATGCAGAATAAGACATTAATATGTGCTTTATAAGAACTAATAAACAGCTAATATACTAGTAATATGCATGCCAATAAGCAACTAGCTAATAGTGAGAATTGGACACTAAACTAAAGTGTTATATTACATGACATCACATTACATTACATTATATTATATAATACCACAGGGCAGTTGAATGCTTACTTCTGATTAGTTGATGATAACGCAATTATTTTCCAGTAAATGCAAAGCTAGGAAGTAGTTCCAGGTCTTAAACTGTAAAGTTTGGTGAACTTTAAAGACGCAGGACAGTAGTGTCCAATTGCAGTAATAATTTATTAACAAAACAACCTAGATGCAGAACATCTAAGAACTGAGGAAACAATAATTAAGAACACCAACAAAACAACTATGGAAAGAAAAGACCTGACTATGAACACAGGAAACACTGGGGTTTATATACCCACAGGGTAATAGACTAACAAGACACACCTGGAAAAAATCAGGGAACTAATTAACAAGAAAACTACAAAGGGACTACAAAATAGAGCACACCAAAAGTCAAGCTAAAAGTCACAAAAGAAAAGCACGGGAACACAAACAAAACAAGGAACTAATGACACAAATGCATTATACTGTACACTGTAAAAATAAAAAGAAGTTGCTGCCTTTTATTTTTAAGTACAATTCACTTGTTTAATGTTTAATGATGTTTAAGATGTTTAAGTTTAATTATTTCAGCTATTTTAAAAGTCCTAAAAACAGCAAATGAACCAAAGCCCAAAAAGATAGAGACCAGGCAATTAAATATGACTAACAATAGGATAAAAAATGGCAAATGATTAAAATGTTTCCAATTAAATGAACTTTTACTATCGATTGGAGTCTTTATTTTATTTAATTTTTTGTACAACTTTACATTGTGACTGCATTACCACCTTTGGTGTGCATTATTTTTCAAAAATGCAACTGCCCGTCATCAATTATTCCTTATATTATGCAAGGAAAAATGCACAATCAGCCAGTGATTCTAACATATCCTGCCTATTATTCGGCTACTTAACAGTTAAATAAATATTCCTAATACTTTACCAAGATCCAGCTGATGCTGGCAGCAGCTGCAGTTAAAGACGTTTAAACCCTATTAATCAAGATCTCTGTTTATGTTCTCGCAGCATGTGGAGTGCGATGTGTCCTGTCACCACGACCCTCCAACTGCTCCACATCATCACCTCATAAAGACGAGAAAGACAGACCTCATTCCACTTCTGCAAGGAGACAGAAATGCAGTAGAGACTGGTTTGAAAAAGAGGGTGAACTGAGGGTATGGGAATCATACACTGCGATAAAAAGAACAGAGGACAGAGAGAGAGCGAGGAGCGGAGTTCACAGACAGAGAGTCCCGCTGGATTCAACCCACCGGCCTTCCACTGTCCCACTGGAGAATCAGATGAGATGCCGAGCACTAAGCACACCAGGTATAAGACTCTCTGTATAAGATCAAATTACAAAAATTTTCTCCCAACATATAATGTCATGATGATAAAATTACCCTTTGCATAAGTCTATAGAGTGTTGCAGGGATTACTTATTTTTTGTAAGCCACAACCACATAAAATGACAAAAAATGTGTATTTAGGTTTAAAAATTCATAAAAGTTCATTTTTTAAGATTATCATGATGAACAAATCGTTTATAACGATTTGACCCCTTGATGCAGAACATGCACTTTTTACTTTCCAAATTCCATATTAAATACACGCCATTTAATAACAAATTGAAAGATACTGTTCGAAAAACTCATTCAACAGTTATCCGCTTAGCAAAGGCACAGTGAGAGTTTTGTGTGGCATCTGAAACAAGTGTAATCATTGACCTGTGAACATGAGATTGAATAAATTGTTTACGTCATCTCACAGGTCTCATGATCAAAGTTATAAACTAGCGGAAGAACGTTGTTGCTATGTTCTCCTTCTCAAAGTAAATAGTGTCAAATGCTTACAAGAGACAGTCATGAGCAGCAAATTTACAAATCATTTTTAGTCCATTTCTCACACACTAATTCTCGATCGTTTCATTCTTTATGGAGAAACTCCCATGTGTAAAATTGTCTGGAGAAAAAAAGATGACCAAAATGTCCTTCAAGATACGCATGGACATTTTACTGAGGGCAATCTAGCCCCATCACTACATCTCTACCTGCCTTCATCATACCATCCGCAGGACCAGGGAGAAGACACAGCTGCGGGACAGGATAATAGGTAAAACTAAAACTGAACTGATAGACTAACCGATTGGCTAACGTCTTTGCATTGGAAACAGTATCAACGCCCACTGGCTAGTGGCTATTGCATTGTGTTTTGAAAACATAATCCATATAAAAGTCCTTTACAGACAAAGCATAGAAATCGTTTACTTGCGGAATCGGGCTGAAGGACATGATAGGCTAATCAAGTATTTGCGTCTGTTACTCAAACAATATGATAGTTTGGATTCAAAATACTTGGAATATTTGTAATTTTAAGGAAGATATTATTGTGGCTGTACTTTTATCTGAATAGCCAATTACGTGTTTTATATTATAGAGAAATTGTTAGGTTAGGTGTAGGGCTGTGAATCTTTGGGTAGACAGTGAATCGATTCGATTTACGTTTCATAGGTTTTCGATTCGATTCAAGAACGATTCGCGCATGTAGCAATTCAATGATTCTATATTTTAAAGCACTGAATCGCTATCGCATTTTAAATCGATTATTGACCGAAAACAACGATTCAAAAATACGTTTCAAGATCGATGCATTTGCATCATCAGGATTTGTAATCGATGCATCGTTACACCCCTAGTTAGGTGCTTAAAAATCTATGCTAATAGTGACATTTTAGGCTGTTAAAATTATTGTGGATGTTCAAAGTGAAAATCATACCTCAACACATCATGTCCCTTTGCATAGCCTACTTTATATCTTGTGCTGCAGGGATAACATACTTTTGTAGGGCAAAACAAAAAGTATTTGTATTTAGGCATCAAAATTCATAAAAGTGGTGTTCATTTGTGAAGATTATCTTCAACAAAATGTGTAAGAATCATAAACATTTGTTGGTCATAGAGCTTAATTTGTGCAGTAATTCAAACGGCAATGGAAAAATCCTATTAGGTTTGTTCATGAGTGAATTATGTTGTCACTATTATTATGTAGTGTTGTGTAATGATGTAATGTGTGTGGAGAACGCGAAGAGTGAAGAGTAAACAAGATGGATGTAGTTCGCTAATCCTGTCTCATGTGTTTCTCCGCTGACTAACTCCTGACAGACACCACAAGGTTTTTGCCAAGTGAATCATGGTGATGCTAACTTCCAGTTTGGCCTACAAAAATAAGCCAACCCTGCAGCACTCTATTGACTCCAAAGTTTTTCTCATTGACAGCAATGGGTTGCCAGCCTTATCTCTTCAACATGTGGCAGTATCGGACACCTTGGAAGTAAGAACAGGTTAAGTGTAAAGCCCTTGTACAGTAAAAACTACATGAAACGAAATAGATGGCTAGCATATTCGAATGCCAAAAATATTGGACTCATTCATCCATCCCCTTGAGCGGTTACTAAGGATACGTGAGTGATATCATGAGTCCTCTGTGCTACAGAGGCAGTATTAAGTGACATTGTAAGCCGTGTGGTTAGTGTCTGCCATTCAGATGGTGACAGTATGATGTTCTCACTTCCATGGAAACTCACAACAGACTAGAGGAACTCATGCTAGGAATGACATTAACCTGACACTCACAGATGAAGTAAATTTAACTCATCAACTGCACTCAGACATTACTGTTGTCGTCAGGGTGGGAACATTGCCTCAATCCTGTGGTGAGAGGGGTCCCACTAAGGTCTTCTGTGATACTGCCTATTCATTTGGCCTGGGTGGAAGGGGCCCATTCATAATACAACCTAGCGCAAGTAAATTGATTTTCAGTCAGAAAAAGAATAATCTTCATTGTTTACTCTCCCAAAAAAATGAAACATATAATTCTGTTACATCTTATGCTAAATGAATGTTTATTGCATTGTTGTCATGTGTGTTTCCATGATTGTGATTTTTATGTGTACATGACATTGTGCACCTTCTATATATTAGTAGCCTATTTACCTCAGCTTGTGGAAAAGCTTGTGATGAACTTTGATTCATTATGTGGCTTTGTCTTTAACACCAATGTTCATAAGGAGCCCCTAAGGGGACATGGTGTTGGAAAAAATATGATACGGGAGAAAAAAATGTATTTCAGACTTTTGCGTTCCAACGAGAAACTTTGCATTGGCTCTCACAACATTTGAGTTCCTCTGAGAAACCTTGCGTTCTTTTGCAAAGCATTTGCGTTCCCCCAGCAGTGTTGCCAAGTTCACAGTTTTCCCGTGGAATTGGACTACTTTTACACGTTTACTTTTTTTTTGTCTGCGGGTTGAAGCGTCTTGCAGTTTAAGTCACTTCCATGTTGGATTCAATAGAGAGATCGGAAGGTTGTCGCTTGCCCAGAACGCGACAATTTCCCAGATTTTTACCAGGGAACCCACCCCCCGGAACGCAATTGGGCTAGTTTGGGCCGTGATAGAGTGGGTTTTGAATAGTAATTGGGCTGGTATTGTTATGCAAACCTGGCAACCCTGCCCCCCAGAAACTTTGTATTCGCTCACAAAAAAACTTAAATCTTTTATGAGCGATCGCAGTTTCTTGGGAGGATGCAAACATTTTACATGCGAACACAAAGTTTCTCGGGGGAACCAAAGCATTTGTGAGGGAACACAAACGCATTGACATATAATCACCATGTCCCTTTAGGGGTAAAAGACAGATTTTAGTAATTTGGTATTATTTCAATTATTGAAATATACACATTTTTTATGTAAATTTAAGTTAAATCTGTAAAACTTCAAATGTTACTACCAAATTTTTTACAGTCAAGTTCTGGAAACCACAGCTGCCATTTTTACCATACATTTCGCTGGTCTTATTACAGTGTTGTTTTATCTTTGTTCTATAAATATCACAAATTAATAATATTAACATTGAACCTTTTCGTGGATTTTTGATACATACAGATATTGAGAGATAATAATAAAAGATTATGGCAAAAAATTTCATTCTTCTAATTAAGCTTTTTTTCTATATGATATCAGGACAGTTCTATCACTCTGACATTTTTCACTTTATACCTCAAACATATGTCAAATAGAAACTAAAACATGCTCGTAATGGAAGAGGTGCTTCAAGTAATTTATGTATGAATTGCATTTATTGTATTTGTATATAAATTAAAGGTAGGGTAGGTCATTTTTGAGGCTAGCAATAGCGAGCTAGTTATGAAATCATAAGATCCCACCCTCCCTTCAGAGCATCTCTAAAGCCACGCCTCCTTCAAAACACATGAACGCAGCCAGCATAAGTCACATCGCTGACTTAATTAACCTAATGAAGTATTGATGCCACCTGTACCATTAAAGCATTTTCAGAGTGCCAATAGAGCTAATCTCCAATCTACTCACATTACAATGGAAATTTGTACGTTTTGTCTTATACATATTTTCAGTTTCCCATGACTACATAGTTCACTGCATGTTTCAGTATCATAGCAGCTGTAATACAGCTGTAGGTCAGGCTGCAAATATAATTCCACATTAGGCTTTTGCTCATGTTCCAGGCTAGCAAAACTCTTTTCTCTGAACATAGCTCTCCGGGGTGCTGTAATCGAGAAGGGATTTCAGGTTTACTTAGCCTCAGGATATAATCACTCTTTATGACTTTTGGAAATCTAAAACAAAATAGTTTTAAAAGTAATATGCTGTAAAATTATTTAGCCCTCCAGACAAAACAGTCTTTTAATCTACGAACAAATATGTAAACTTTATAGTCCATGTGCGCAGCATTTTCCAAACAAGATGAGATTTAAACAGTCCGTTTTCTCGCTGCAATAAAGGATTGCTGTGATTAACTTAAAATTCAACATTAGAATAAGAAATAATGTGTTTTTTCAACTTAAAAAAGTATGTGTTCGTGATTGACTTAAAATATTAAGTTTAGTTAACTTTAAGTTGGATATTTATCTAAAAAAAATTGAAGTTGTTATAACTAACTGCAGCACCATTCTTTTACAGTGTACCTTTTTTTTTCTTCAAGTGTTGACAATTTGTTTTCCTTAAAAGCAGTGTAGAGGTCCACGAGAACCAAGACGTCACAGAGGAACTCGGAGAGCGTGACATCACCATGGAGAGCCAAAAACAAGACGCCACCATCAACAAAACAGAAGATGAAGGACAAAATGATTTCACAGATGTCATACGATATGATATTACAGAGACCTGTCGGAATGACACACAGAACGATCCTCCAGAGGAAACCTTTGAGAGTGACATGATGGAGGAGAGACGCCAACAAGACGCCAACAGACAACAAGAAACCACAGAAAGTCAATGTGACATCGGCAGATCTTTTAATATCATAGAGGACAAGCCAGAACATGTCGTCACAGAGAAGACTGAAGGCATATATAGGAGGACCATATCGATTAGTAGTTCTTACAAAGCGTATGATGCCAAAACACGTTCTCCGGCCACAGCTACACCTCTAACGTTCCCATCCACCCAGACGAACAGAAATCCCTTTCCCTCTGTTAGCGTCCTGCCATCGTTTTATAGGACTTCATTTGGCTATCGCTTCAGCTCGACGTCTGAACCCTGCCGATCCAAAACAAGGACCAGAAAAGCCTGTGATGACAGCAGATTTGCGCGGCCGATGAATGACATGCGACATACCATAGAAATAAAAGGAAATCCCTGCTTATTAAAAACAAGGGCTGGAGCGCCAGTCAGCCCCCACCCCAAAATAATGAGCACTGACAGGGGGTCCCAGCCTCGTAAAATGAAAACTACCAAGACGTTTTTGTGGGGACCAGAGGGGCCCCAAGAGACTAAGACAGTGTGTGAGCTAGAAAGTCATGTGAACAGGTGGAGAAGCCTGGATTAAGTCTGTGAGCGACGTGACGGCACAGTTGTGTGTCGCCTTTCATGCCTTTACAATACAGAAAATCTGCTTTGCAAAAAACTGATTGATTGAATCAAAGCTGTTCAGACTTGGACGTTGGACCACTTTAGGGTTGATAAACTCAAATGTCTTATGACATTTTGAGAAGAAGGGTTTTTAGCACCGTCTGCAATGCTCTCTCCTTCAATAGTCCAGCAAAGAAGAATGATAGACTTTTTAGTATTTCTGACTCCCATCTGGTCTTTCTCAGTGAATGGTATTATGATTCATTGAAAATTGAATCTCTGCGGGTTTTGGTGCTTTTTATTTCTTTCCGACTTGAAATAAAAATAAAAAAATTATATTTTTCATCCAAAAATCATGTCTGGTGACTGTCTTTTAGCACTGGGGAGTGGCATTACATAAGACTTTTGAAGGTCAAAGAGAAAAGTATCTCAATGCAACAAAAAATTAAACAAAAACAGCTGCTGATTTTGAAACTAAAGGCACAATTAAGTGTATTGCACACTGAAAGGTCAATTACAGATACTTTGAAATCAGTTCCATGAATTGTTTTGTGAACATAATATATCCATGTACGTTACTGTTCAAACGGTTAAGGTCGGTAAGATTTTGTAATGTTTTTGAAAGAAGTCTCTATGTCTCTATAAATGCACCAAGGCTGCATTTATTTGATCACACATATAGTAAAAACACTAATATTGTGAAATATTATTACAATTTAAAGTAACTGTTTCTTATTTTAGTATATTTTAAAATATAATTTATTCCTGTGATGCAAAACTTCAGTGTCTTCCAGTCTTCAGTGTCACATGATCCTTCATTCTAATATGCTATATGGAAATCATTCTAATATGCTAATTTGATGCTCATGAAATATTTCTTATTATAATCAATGGTGAAGACAGTTGTGCTGCTTAAAGGGATAGTTCACTCAAAAGTAAAAATCCTGTCATCATTTACTTACCCTCAAGTTGGTCCAAGCCTATATAAACTTCTTTGTTCGGTTGAACACAAAATAAGATATTTTGAAGAATGTCGGTAACCAGACAGTTGATGTATTATTTTTTTTCCATACAATGAAGTTCAATGCTGCCCCACGTTTGGTTACAAACATTCTTCAAAATATCTCAAATACATCATTCCAATAATAATAATAATATACATATATATATTAAGAATCAGTTCATTTTTAAGGCACTGAATAACACAATGACATGCTCACAGCTCTCTAAATCAGTCATTCTTTATACACTTTCATTTTGTATCTATATGCTGTATGAATTATTCCGATTTTTAACATTTTCAAAGAGTGTAACTCGAGACTCCCATCAATGCCATAGATTTTCTGATTAAATGAACACTATACATTCATAAAACAGCAGCAGGGTTGTGTGGAATACCCAGAGGTCTCTGTCTCCCAGCATTCCCTTCCAGTTCAGACTCAGAGTAAATATTTGTATTGCCCTCAGAAAATGAAAGAGAGAGGATGTAAGCCAGGTATTGATAAAGCCTGAACATACACATTAGCTGCAAGGCAAGAACAACTGCTATTTTTGAAAATAGAACCAACACATACATGTAGAAGTAGAAAAACACTAATGAAAATCATGATGGTATATGGGAACAGACTGGGTCAGACACTCTCAGTGATCTGCATGCTATTTCATTAAAGTCAATTTTGAGTGAAATGTTTTTTTTTTTTTTTTACATGAGCCTGACAATTTAATTTACTTGTTTAAAGTTTAATAAATCCAATTCTATAAGACAATGTAATAGCTAAAGTCAAATTTGAGTCAAATGTTTTCTATTTACATGAGCCTGACAATTTAATTTACTTGTTTAAAGTTTAATAAATCCAATTCTATAAGACAATGTAATAGCATCATCAAGCTGCATGTCTGACATTGTCAAACAGTATATAATTCAACAAATGTATTTTTCTAAACAAATAAAACACATGTGTTCAAGATGGTGGGGTGGTTTCTGGTTTGATCCATCTGTGAAATTGAATAGACATTAGATTTACTTGAAAACTGTTGCTGTCCTCTAGTGGTCACTTTCTGCTGTTGGCCAGGAAGGTTTGAAGTGTGAAAACAGATACAATAACTGTATAAACTATATATTCTAATTCTAAGATTTCTTAAGAATTCTAACTTTCTTATCTTTCCCTTAAATCTGTAACACTTTACAACAAGGTCTCATTCATTAACATTTGTTAATGTATAAACTAACATGAACTGACAATGAGCAATACATGTGTTACTTTATGTATTAATCTTTGTCAATGTTAGTTAATAAAAATACAGCTGTTCATTGTTTGTTCATGTTAGTTCACAGTTAACTAATGTTAACAAAAACAACTTTTGATTTTAATAATGTATTAGTAGGCCTAAATGTTGAAATTAACCAATTATAAAGGCTGTAGAAGGTTTTTTTTTTTTATTGTAAGTTCATGTTAACTAAAGTATAAATAATGTTAACTAATGAAACCTTATTATAACATGTTAACCCCAAATCTAGCGCAAATTTGAAATGTAAAATCTACTATTATTATTTAGTATTAGTCACAAACTCTCCAGACTTTATAACTGTTCATATTTCCAAACACATTGGGAGACAATAGGTTCATCAGAGACGATATGTCAATAACAAAAATAAATTTCATATAAAACAAATTAACATTGTTGTACTAGAACATTTCAAAACGATTTTTTATTTATTTATATGAAAATATGCTATAAACACTATTGGTCAAAAGTTTGGAATAATTACGTTTTTTAAATGATCTTGAAAGAAGTCTGCATGATCACTGAGGCTGCATTTATTTGATAAAAATGCAGTAAAGGCAGTGTTGTGAAATATACAATGTAAAATAATAATGATCTGTTTGAATATATTTTAAAATGTAAATTATTTCTGCAATGGCCAAACTGAATTTCAGCATTATTACTTCAGTCTTCAGTTTGTCACATTTTCTTTCAGAAAATCATATGCTGATTTGATGCTCACTTCAGGACTAGTCTTGAAGAATACAATTAGATGACTAACTTTTAAGACTAGTCTTAACAGTTTATGCAACCGTTTATTTACAAAATAAATACAAAGGTCCTTAAAAATGATAACATTTCAAGGCTTCACAACAATCTATAGTAGCCTATTTTTTAGGCAACTTCAATTGAGTCAAGCCGCATTCATCGTTACCTCTCAGGAAACGGAAACACAGTGTCACCGCGTAAACCATGGAGTGCAATTCCGTTTCCGCTCCAGTCGGGATTTGTGTTCGCTCTGCAGGAATGTGTGGAGATGCTCGAACTGGGAGAGAGGAAGAGGAGGAGGAGGAGGAGGAAGAGGAGGTATAACAGCCGCACCTTCCCACTGACAGATGAACACATTAACGGCTCTCTGCACTGTCACTGAGGGAAGCTGCAGACCTGTCCGTTATCGCACATTCCCGGGCTTCTCCTCATGGCGAAAAACACCCTGTCCTCACGATTCCGGGGAGTCGACATCGACGAATACGACGAGAATAAATTCGTGGACGAGCAGGACGAGGCGGCCGAGCAGCAGCAGGAACCGGACGCCTGTGAGGTGGACGAGCTCATCGGACAATATCCTTCAGAAGCCTTCACTATCATCATCCATTATACTGGATATTATCCTACCGTATGCTGACGGATATTGTTTATTATCTCTAGAAAACATGGCAGGGAAAAGTTCATCTCTTTTAAGGGCACCCAAAAAACAACCTTGTCCTAGTTTAGATTAACTCGTACATTATTTAGACACATATGTTGTGTTTAAACACCAGTCTAGGCATCATTGTCCAGAAGTGCTGTCCAAGTGTCTAGTTAGGCAGCTCACTGTGTGTTTGAGACGAATCGTGAGATTAGAATTATAAGGCTCTATCTCCACTTTTGGTCGAAATTGAGTTTTTGACATAATCTGATCCATTAGGTGTTTATTAATGCCTGTGTGGTGTTATTTTTGTAAAAAAATATTTTGTTAGTAGTTATTAATAAAATAAAAAGGTTCCATCTCTCCATTGCCAGCTGGGATATAAAAACTTTGATGCTCAATATCTCGGAACTACCCTAAACAGAGATAGAACCTTATAATTCTAAGCTCACGAAATGTTAATAATAGTGAACCTGTTAAATAGTTAGGATAGGAATGTGGTTTTAGGTTTATTCGAAATGATTGATGTTTTGTTTTTGTATTTTAGGTAGGCTAACAGGTTATTTTGTGGAGTTATCGCTGGTGCTGAATGCTGATTAGGCTACTGTATGTTCTATTAATTTATTATAGCTAAGCTCTGTTTGCTTTTTAAGTAGGCCTAGATTTATATAGGTTTTATTTCTATTTTATTTGCATTTCTATTTTTTATTTCTAATGTATTTGTCCTTACAATAGTTTTAGTAATTTTTTTGTATTTAATTTTTCTTATTTTTGTTTCATTTTTTCTTCACATTAGTTTAGTTAGTTATATATCAATTATAAATGATTTAATCATTTATTATATTGAGGTTTCATATCCTTAAGGGCTTCTAACACATTGACTGAGAATATTTAAATATTTTAATGCGCTTTTTTAAAACAGTGCCATTACTTTTGGTTCAGTTAACATTTTAGGTTACACTTTATTTGAATGTGTCTTTGTTACACGTTATTACATGTATTTACTTCAGTAATAACTATAAATTATACATAATTACATGCAACTAACCCTAAACGAACCCCTAATCCTACCCTAACCCTATAGTAAATACGTGTAGTTAATTACTATTATTCAGTCCTTAAATGTATCATTACACTGTAACGTGGACACATTTAAAAAAAAGTGTAATCAAAATTTAGTTTCAGTTTTTCTAATTACATTAATTTTTTTAAACCTCGCATAACCTTGAATATGACAAGGTCGTGTATTTTTAACGTGTGATAGATAAGCATTAATCTTCAGATGTGTTTTTAAATGACACACCAGAGTTGCCAAATCAGAACGTAAACAGTTATTTAGTTTCTGAGAAAAAATGTCCCCCTCTTTTCCCTCCAACTGTGCGTGATGTCATTTATTTAATCAGGTCATCAGCGTTTGTGTCCATTTTTTATGCTCAGAGACACATTTTTAGACTGTAGGATCTTTAAAGAGGTTTGAGTCTGACGCCTCCTTTACCCTCACTATGAAATAAAGACATGATTTTCATGTTCATATCATCAGCATATGGACTTCTAGTGTTTAAAGGTTTGCCTTGGCAGCAGGTTACGTGTTTTCAGTTGATTATTTTAGATAGTCCCACCCCAAAATCAAAATCAAGTTGGTGTCGGGATGGCCAGAATGATATTTTTATAAACAGAATGATGTTTCGATATACCACAGAGAATCCGAGAGAGTTTACATTTTTCTGAGAAATCAACCCACTAATGATTTATTTATAGTTGTCTCCATATTAAGCTGGATAGAAGAAGTGTTTAATTCAACATATTCTAACACAGAGTCATTAATAGCCAGTGAAATCAACACCAGAAATGTTCAAACCAAACTTCTGAACACCAGCTTCTCTGTAAACTTTTCTTATAATCATCAAAAACAATTTCAACCACGCAAAAATAAGATTTACTCTCTAAGTAATGCTCTTCAGGGTTCTTTGAGAGTGACCAACTGACTGGTTGGTCAGCTTTCCTTAACTAATTGTGATGCACAGGGGACATGATGTCAGCATTTCACATCGCCTTGAGGAATTCACCAATCAACTCCAAGAATCCAGCAGTGAAAGTAAGAGCCAATTCTGTTACTCAGACAGTTTGATCTATCAATTTCAAATGTTCAAGAAGACTGTCAGTGTTCGAAATCGAATACTTCTCTACTAGCCTGTATAGAATGCGAAAAACAGTAAGCCAAAAGAGTACTATTCGATGGATACTACTATCCCATGAAGCCATGGGAGAGGATTTATGAATGGCTATGATGATTTATGACTTGACAGTAACAACATGGCGGATGTAATTCATCTGAATTTCATTCATACTACCTATATTCATAATATATCAAATGTACATTTGAATGGTCAGACAGTATGTGATTTTAGACTCATTGTTCTATTAGGGGCCCTATTTGTGCACAACAGGTTGTGATGACAATGGCATCATTGTGTGCCTTAAATGTGCTGTTCTTTTAGCTCGAGGGGTGTGAAATTCAGCCCTCTGGATGGTTTAAAGGAGTATTCTGGGTTCAGTTCAACTTAAGCTCATTTGACAGCGTTTGCAAAATGTTTGATTCTACTAAAATTAATTTATACTTGTCTCTCTTTTTCTTAAAAAAATAGCTAAATCTGGGCCATACTGAGGCATTTGCAATGGAAATTAATGGAGCTGATTGGTAAACAATAAAATACTATTTATAACAGTATGCGTTGACATGTTTTTGGTGTGAAAAAATTAGCTCGCTAACCTTTTCTGTGTAAAGTTATATCCAATTTTACAGCGTAATGCCTAACATGACTATACAAAACTGAACAGTTTTCCAGCTCTTACTACACAGGTTTTAACAGGATTAATATAAGTGCTTTTTCAAAATTATAAGCTTCACATTCCTGCTTTTAAATCCTCCAAAAATTGGCCCCATTCACTACCATAGTAAGCACCTCACCGTAGCTTTGATTTTAGCTTTTATATATTATTTATATACATGTATATAAGAAAACAACGGACGAGTCAATCAGTAACAATAATTATGCCACAAATGCTGTCAATTGAACCTAACTTATACATGAAATATTCCTTTAATAATATTAAGCATCATTATTAGTGATGATGCACCAAAATTTTGGCAAGTGAGAAAATCATTGACAAAATGTTTCTTTTCCGCTCCTCTGATTTCCTCTGCTTTTTGACCGTGACAGTGACTATTTTGTTCCCCCAATGTGTATAAGCTACATCATGTAAACAGGAAAGTGATGCAGAGAAAACCAAAAAATGATGCTGGAGAAGCAATATGTCAAATTTCGTGAGGCAGCTCATTTTCGGAAAAAAATTACTACGACTTGTTTAATTGATCTTCTGAGAACACGACAGCAAACAGTTCAGTTATCCACTTACCCAAATTTAATTTTAAAAATGTTAATATTTTCAGTTTTCGTCTAAATGAAAACGTTTATAGAGTGGTGCAGGGATGATGTCAGAACTCGGAAGTCTAATTTGCCTCTGTTTCCTTTGAGATTTTCCTATAGGGTTTTATAATGGGTTTTTTCAATATATGAGTAAAATATAGTCTGTGGTAAAACTAACTTGATGATACTTTGACGTTTTGTTCTACAACGTACCCTGCACACACTCACAGCCCAAGCTGTCTTATATTGTTACTTATTAAAAACTTAAGTTTTCAAAAATTAACATAACTGTAACGATAACCAGCTGGAGTGCCCTTGAAAGCCTCCAGAGGGCACTCCACACCAGACTATCATGTTTCACTCACAAACTACATTTCCCATAACTCACTGCCCGGACTCATCATCACTTATCACTGATCACATTCACCTGTACCTCATTCACTGATTGCATTCACCTGTCTCATCCTGTTAGTCTGTCTATTTATACCATGTTCATTCATTCACTCACCGCAAAGTCTTGTTTGTGTCACACTGCATTTCTGAGCGTTTTCCCTGTTTTCATGTCTCTTGGTTTTTTGGATTTCTTGCCTGTTCCCTGGATTACTCTTTTGCCTCTGACCCCTGCCTGTTTTGATTGTTTGTTTATTTGTTTGTTTGGACTGCCTACCTGTGTTTTGACCCATTGCCTGTACTTTGGATTACGCCTTTGGATTGCGCCTTAAATAAAAGCTGCATTTGGATCTGAACCTTCGTGTCTCTGAGCAGTTCGTGACAATAACTGCTTAAAAATTCGTGTTTTTGCTATGATTGTGTGTAATTTACATTGTAGAACAAAACGTCAAAGTATAGTCAAGTTTTGTTTAACACAGGCTTTATTTTACTCATAAATTGAAAAACCTCATTGTAAAACCCCAAAGTAAAATCTCGAAGGAACCAGCGGCGAATTACTCTTCTGGGTTATGATGTCATACCTGCACCACTCTATAAACGTTTTCATTTAGACGAAAACTGCAAATAACTTTTTGACAATTAAATTTGGGGAAGCGGATAACTGAACTCAGTATGCTGTCGTGTTCTCAGAAGATCAAAATCTGTTTCAAATTAATTTTGGTGCGTCATTAGCACATGCATTTGAACGGTCCAAGCTGTTTCTCTTTTACACCACCTCCACTTGCGTCTTTCGCTCCGTCCTCCTCCTCTCTCAGGAACGGGCCCAGGCGGTGGTGTTACGAGTGCTGACTGCATTCAAGAGCAGCGATATTGAGCCGGCAGTGAAGTCCCTGGACAAGAACGGAGTGGACCTGCTGATGAAGTACATCTACAGAGGCTTTGAGAAGCCGTCAGACAACAGCAGCGCCATCCTGCTCCAGTGGCACGAAAAGGTCGGTCTGGGAATCTGGGAAAGGTTCGATTTCTTTCCAAAGGTTCGAAGCCTTTTTTTCCATCTCACATGTCTATTTCTATTTTTGTCTTCATATTCTCACTCAGGCTTTCGCTGTGGGGGGTCTGGGGTCCATCGTACGGGTGCTGACTGCGAGAAAATCTGTCTGAGAAGCCGAAAGAAATAAGAGAGAAAACCAGCCACGGGATTTGTTTCTCTTTTCTTAGACGTGGACAATTTGCTCTCTCACAACTCGACCTTATCCAGGGGAAAACCACTCAAGCCCAAGCGATTGTTTCACTCAATACAGAGATATTGTATGATATTTAATGTAAATTATTGATTCTTCAATATACGGAAGACACGATTCTCGACTAATGAAGGTGAGCGGTTGTGTGACAGTCCGTGAAGGACTGAAGGACTATGAGTCTCATGAAGAGACTTTGCTGTATAAGCCCTGAGCAGCAGTTTCAGGGCTTTAAATACTGTGACGAATATGAAAGTTTAATTGCTTGTTTTACTTAGTTTACACTCACTCTCGGATGTGTAGTTCTCATTTCTTTAGTTCCAATTCTCAGTTTTTCTTATTGTACAGAAAGAGGATGATGTTTAATATATAGTATTTAGGTGGTGGATTTATGGGTCAATTCAGTTTGTAGTGTGGCGTCGGGTCGGGAGGGTTATTGTGAAGTGCCTGGTGCAATAAAATATTAAGAGTGTATTTATTTTCTTTTTATCTGACTATTTGGTCATTACATATCTGAAATACTTCTCGGGGACATAATTTTTTAGACATTTAGGCTTTAATGGCAAAAAAATTGTTTTTATGCTTTTAACTTTACACTTACCACTTAAAGGGTTAGTTCACCCAAAAATGAAAATTCTGTCATTAATTACTCACCCTCATGTTATTCCAAACCCGTAAGACTCTGTTCATCTTCGGAACACAAATGAAGATTTTTTTGATGAAATCTGAGAGATTTTAATCCCTCCATTTGCAGCTATGCAACTGAATCTTTGAATCTTCAAAAAGAACGTAAAACTAATCCATATGAATTGAGACTCAATCACTTTATATGATGAACAGATTGAATTTAGGCTTTTATTCACATATAAACATTGATCAGCGAGAATGAACCTCATTGGTTCTTGCTGAAGCTCAAACGTGCTGCGTAACACGAGAATGAACCTCATTGGTTCTTGCTGAAGCTCAAACGTGCTGCATAACACGAGGATGAACCTCATTGGTTCTTGCTGAAGCTCAAATGTGGTGCGTAACACAAGAATGAACCTCATTGGTTCTTGCTGAAGCTCAAACGTGCTGCGTAACACAAGAATGAACCTCATTGGTTCTTGCTGAAGCTCAATGTGCTGCGTAACACAAGAATGAACCTCATTGGTTCTTGCTGAAGCTCAAATGTGCTGCATAACACGAGGATGAACCTCATTGGTTCTTGCTGAAGCTCAAATGTGCTGCATAACACGAGGATGAACCTCATTGGTTCTTGCTGAAGCTCAAACGTGCTGCATAACACAAGGATGAACCTCATTGGTTCTTGCTGAAGCTCAAACGTGCTGCATAACACGAGAATGAACCTCATTGGTTCTTGCTGAAGGTCAAACGTGCTGCATAACACAAGGATGAACCTCATTGGTTCTTGCTGAAGGTCAAACGTGCTGCATAACACAAGGATGAACCTCATTGGTTCTTGCTGAAGCTCAAATGTGCTGCATAACACGAGGATGAACCTCATTGGTTCTTGCTGAAGCTCAAACGTGCTGCTTAACACGAGAATGAACCTCATTGGTTCTTGCTGAAAGTCAAACGTGCTGCATAACACAAGGATGAACCTCATTGGTTCTTGCTGAAGCTCAAACGTGCTGCGTAACACGAGGATGAACCTCATTGGTTCTTGCTGAAGCTCAAACGTGCTGCATAACACGAGGATGAACCTCATTGGTTCTTGCTGAAGCTCAAATGTGCTGCATAACACGAGGATGAACCTCATTGGTTCTTGCTGAAGCTCAAACGTGCTGCTTAACACAAGAATGAACCTCATTGGTTCTTGCTGAAGCTCAAACGTGCTGCTTAACACGAGAATAAACCTAATTGGTTCTTGCTGAAGGTCAAACGTGCTGCGTAACACAAGAATGAACCTCATTGGCTCTTGTTGAAGCTCAAACGTGCTGCTTAACACTTGAATGAACCTCATTGGTTCTTGCTGAAGCTCAAACGTTCTGCGTAACATGAGAATGAACCTCATTTATTCTTGCACATTGAGCAAACATGCTTAAACTTTCGTTTACCACAACTGATGTGTGCGTTGATAAATGTTTATATGTGAATAAAAGCCTAAATTTAATCTGTTCATAAAGCGCTCCAGTCTTTTCACTTTACAGTTTTTGAGGAAAATATATGGTTTTCCAAGTCTCTTTGGAATTGTTCCCCTAGGTATGACTTTTTTGCCTATTTTGGTATGTCCAATTTGAAGAGTAATATTATATCTCTCCTTAAAAAAACAAAAAACAAACATGATTTGAGGCATCATTCATGTCACAGAATGGATATTGTTTCACATCGGGTTTAAAACATGGGGTTGGTGGTTGCTCTAATCCTGAATCCTAAAATGAGGAATACTAATAGTGATACTCATGGCTGCTGCTAAAATTTAGAGGGATCAAGACAAAATTTATGGGCCCCTCTCATCACAGGGTCTGGGACAATGTTCCCGGTTATACCCCTGCCAACACCCCCCATGGCGGCCGCTGGTAGAGCAATACCATAGCAACAATAACAAGTTGCCACATAATATGCCAATGAATATGCATTATTGAGTACAGCTATGTACTTATTGAGTTGGCCATGTACTCACTAAAGTTTCAGAAGTGACAAACACATTTAAATACGGAATGGATGCCCTAAATTACCGTTAAGTGTGTACGGAACACAACTCTGCCGTCTTGAATGTTTGGCATCTCCTATTCTTGACCAAAGTAACATTAAGCGACCAAAGACTCATTACCACGGTTTCACAGACAAGGCTTAATTCTAGTCCCAGTCTAAAATGCAAGTTTAAGCTGTTTTAACTGAAAGCAACTTGCACCGACATATCTTAAAACATGTCACTGCTATTGTTTGTCTCAAGATGCACATCAATAATGTTTTTTTCTAAGGCATGTTTACAAAAGCCACGTCATTGTACTAAGATCTAATCCTGGCTTAATCTAAGCATGTCTGTGAAACAAGGCCATTATTTTCTGCAATTTTAACTAAACCACCATCAACAGAAGTGTTGTGTTTTTCTTTATATGATTGACAGGCTGCTTTGCAGGGCACTCTCTTGCAGTTTTGCCATGCCCATATTATTATAATAAGCTTGTTGTTTGGGCCTGGCTCATAAGGCCATCAACATTATGGAGTTATTAAAATTGGGTTGTGATATTTTGGTCTTATTTTCAATATAAAAGCACTTGGATTTATTTAGGTTTATTTTAGGGGTGTTTACAAGATCATTTTCAACTAAAAACTGAAAAATATTGATGCGTTTTGGCCGTTCATTTACACAACAGTTTACATAAAAATGTTCACGGCTTTGAAACAATCTGTATTGTAAAAAGCGCTATATAAATAAAGGTGACTTGACTTGGCAGCGGTGTTTTGGGAGCATGAAAACTTTTGAAAATGATACTGTTATTGCTTGTACTTTGAAACCCGTTTTCAAAAGTTTCCATTTTCAGGCCCCCAATACGCCATTGTCGTGTAACTGAACGGGCAAAACGCATGAAAAGTTACCCGTTTTTAGTTGAAAACGGTGTCATGTAAACACCCCTAAAGTGCATGTTTTGGAAAGTGATACCATTACCGTCACTGACGTGTAAACATATTCTAAGTAAAGGCTCATACCTCTTTTCCTGTGTTTTTCTTGTGCATACAAGAGAGACTCTGTGTGTTTAAATACATCATTAATAACTAGTTCAGTTTGGTCTGTGCACACTGCATATCATTTTTAATTCGGCTGTAGAATCCAGTTGTCACTCCTGTAAATGACTGAACTCTGTGTGTATAGAATGGGATTAAGCACTAAAAGGTGAATTGAAAAAATAAAAAATAAAATCGCTGTAGTGTGTCTATAATCTATAATCTCTCAAGTGAAACTGAATGCTAATGTTCATCGTTAATTATTGATCTGTTAGTTCTGCTCTGAAATTATTTAGAAAGGCTTTGTCTCATCACTTTCAGATCCACTATTAGAACAAACACACTAAAGTCAGCACTGGTAACCACACAGAAGTACAAATGAGTCTTCTTTAGACTAAGTCACTGAGAAAGATTTCAATTTTTATCAAGTTTTGATATTCCTGACATACCATGAAGTCAAACCAAATTAAGGATGTAGTGATATTTTGCTGAAAGCAGAGGCAATGGATACTGTCGTGATAGCTACAGTATCATAACATCAAAACAAACATGAATAAAGTTGTAGAAAAGTGCATTATGGATCTTCCAATCTCATTCCTAACTGTTCACACACAGGGCATTTTATCTGCATTTTCCAATGGGATTTCAGAGAACCTTCATTTACGGCACAGCAAGTTTTTTGAATCGGCTGATTCAAGCTTTACATAAAACAGAAATTCTTTGGGTTTCTTTTTTCTAAAAACAGCAAACACACGTTAAGCATCCCACAGATATATCCAATGTTGAATTCAGCTATTATTACCAGAAGAGTCTGTCATTTAGAGTGGTTTACCTTACTGCTGATGCTCCTTAAAGTGTTAAAACACACAAAATTACATCGTTCTGACAGCAAAACACCGGCTCTGACCGAAAACGACTTTGTTTTCACAGGTAAAATGAAAAGATGCTTCTATTGACTTATTCTCAGAGAAATATAAATGCAGTAGACAGTATTTTAGCCTTGAACATTAAGGCTTTAAGTGTACTCAAATGCTTCAATATACACTCAAAACCAAAGTACAATCAAAGCATTCAGTTGTATAAGGCATGCATGCTTGTTTCCTCAGTCTGTGCATATATGCCTCTATATTACAGTTTCAAGCCCACAGTGAAGAATCTCATACACATACACTCTCATGAACAGTATTGTGACTAATGCCATGTATATGATGTACAAAAAACATAACTTAAGTATCCACTGATTTATAAATCCTCTTATCACTTATATACAGGTATTCATATATAAATACTTGTATGGAATGTACGTAATTGTAATTTAGACATAAACAAGGCAGATTAAAGTAAGATGCTTCCACATATTCAAAATCACAACATTATATCTTATAACATCCCGTTCCTGATTTTCACTGATGTCCAGTATTGAAGAGAAAAAAGGCCATATTATTGTCTTCATGAGTACCAGTGAAATGGAGTAGAGGATTTGATTGAACCAGTTCAAGCTCAAAAAAGTAAATGAAAAAAATATTCCTTCTTGTGTTGAAAGATCTTCCTCAGTTGAAGGCTGTTGGGAACAGCAGTGGTAGTTTTTTGAAAGCGGATGAAACTACAGAGTACATGAGTTGAGACGGATGATGTCATTTAACCATTACTTAAAAGATGAAACTCCCCAGGTCACAGAAAGATGATGTTCATAAAGCATTTGTTTTTAGTCCCTGCAATATTTTGAGTGTAAAATGGACAGATTTGTTTTTGTGTCCCATTCTTTAAAGGGCATGAGCTACATAGGAACTGCTGAGGCAGAGATTGAAACTGCAGAGTCTGCAATGGTTCCCTTCGGACGTCAGTAGTTTCCTACCGAGATCATTCACCGTTCCCTCTTTCACTTTGTCTCAGAGATGTTTTTGTCTCTCAGCTCAAACTTGAGGTTCCTGAGATGGAAGGCCGTATGATTCCTCTGGGTGTGGGCTTGGAACCAAACCACGACATCTGAAACACACACAAAACATAGACTTAAAGGGATAGTTCAGGATTTTAGACATGAATCTCTATAGCTTCCCCATAAGCAGTGTGGTGCATTGACCATGACTTACCCCCGACAGCGTCCTGTGAGCCGAGCTCCGGTCCAGTTTTGGTCAAGATGAAATTAGTCCGGCAAGATTGCTGGGGTCACGGCAATAAAGCTTTTTTCTTCTCAAATCAATATGTGTTCAAAAGAGTGATATATTTGCGTCACTAAAACGTTGTCTATGGAGAGGTCAGACCTCGTAATGGCTTGGCACTATTTTCTCCCCTGTCATATCACTGCGCGCTGCCGCTACTTACAGCCAGCTGCGAGCTGCGCAGGCGCACACCACTTTTTCAGTTGTTCGGCAGTGTTTACAGCAGTGTTTACGTGCTCAGAACAGCTACACGAACGAGCTAACATAGCTCGATGTCTCACTGCAGCAGCTGTGGCTCCAGCTTCAACTTGTTCAACTTCTCTGTCCATCCTCTCTCTTTCTGTCCTTTCTAACTCCATCTGGCGTAACTCGTCATCTGTGTATTCAGGTTCGTAAAGATATCCTTTTGGCTGTGTGTCGAAGTCAATGTTGTCATCGTCGCTGCTGTAGTCAGACATGTTATCGTTCTCTTTACGAGCTGTAAACAAAGTGACACGTGCGCGGCTCCCAGCTGGCTGTAGGTAGCGGCAGCGCGCAGTGATATGACGGGGAAGAAAATAGTGCCAAGCCATTACGAGGTCTGACCTCTCCATAGACAGCGGTTTTGTGCTGCAAATATATCACTCTTTTGAACACATATTGATTTGAGAAGAAAAAAACTTTATTGCCGTGACCCCAGCAAACTTGCCGGACTAATTTCATCTTGACCAAAACTGGACCGGAGCTCGGCTCACAGGACGCTGTCGGGGGTAAGTCATGGTCAATGCACCACACTGCTTATGGGGAAGCTATAGAGATTCATGTCTAAAATCCTGAACTATCCCTTTAAATTTGCTGATAGTGCTTCTATCCTTCAAACACACTATTCAGAAATCTGGCCAACTCATTTTGTCAGAACAGGACATTTCAGAAAGTGATTAGGAATGCACTGCTATGGAATGTTATACATTTATAAAAAAAATTAATATCCATCCATCCAATATTGATATAAAAAAAAAACTGAAAGAGTTCACAGTATTTTAAATAAACAATATAACAAATTTAATTTTTAAAATAAAGCTAAAAAATGTCTTTCACAAAAACATTTTGTAAACATTTTGAGTACAGAAGTGGAGGTGAATAATAAATCCCTGATAATATTCTGCTTTTCTGATAAAAAAAAAAAAAAAAACTAATGACATGTGACATCGAACCGTTTCAAATAAAAGTCAAACTTCTGTATAAAAAAAAAAAAACGCTTTTATCCAAAATGACTTGCATTGCATTTCAAGTTACACATTTACATTCTTAACAGTTCTTGCTTTCCCTGGGAATCAAACACCACGACCTTCCCGTTGCAAGCGCCAACGCTCTACTACTGTTTGAGCAACAGCAGAGGTTCTCAACCTTTTGTGGGCCAGCGCCCCCTATCCATTATCCAGGTCCCATGAATACCCCCCTTTAAAAAATCTTGCTTCCAACGCTCCCCGTTGTTCTCTGAATGCCCCCGTTGAGAACCACTAAGCTAAAGGAAAGCATATACACACACACCACAGAGTACCAGTGTACCACAGTGTTCAAACGGGCATCGCGTGTAATGTAGCACAGTGATTTCCAGCTGGGTTGAGCTATAAATACCAGTCTGTGGTGCTATTCCTGACCGTGTCTCTGAGAGCTAATGGTTTGATTCGGTGCGGTGAGCCAGATATCCTGACCCACCTTGTTATCTGCCTTAGCAGAGTGGCCTAGTTAGCTCAAGCGTCCGTAGGAGAACACTGCCATGTGTGACGAGGGTTGAAGAGAAAGCAAGCTGACTTTCTACATGTCGTCCTCTATCATACTTAGACTTGTTTCTCTTACACACCTTGTACTCCAGTGTCTGTTTGAGCATGTCCTCTTCATCTTTTGTGAAGTGCAGAAGTACTGAAACAGCTCTGATGAGCTGGAAAGCCTGAACAGAGAGAGAGAGAGAGAGAGGTAACATCTCATTCATTCAAGCATCACTTAAATGTACGCTAGTCCGGAGTTTAAAAATCACTGATGCACATACTAACCGGATTGTATTAAGAGGATTATTATGGTAAATAATGTACCGAAAAAACATTTATAGGACAACAAAAGATGATTGGATGTACACTAAAAAAGTTTGGGGTCAGTAAGAATTGTTAATGTTTTGAAAGATGGCTCTTATGCTCACCAAGGCTCCATTCATTTGATTAAAAATACAGTAAAAACTGTAATATAGTGAAATATTATTACAATTTAAATGTTTTTAATATATTTTTATTTATTTATTTGATGGCAAAGCTACATTTTCACCAGCCATTACTCCAGTCTTCAGTGTCACATGATCTTTCAGAAACGGGCTTTTTAAAAGTTGAACTTCTTTTAACTTGAGTGCTGTATTTTTAAATGCATTTAAATGCATCATATATGGAATGGAAAAACACATTCTGTGTGAACAGCCCCTTTGTGCTCAAGAAACATTTCTTATTATTATCATTTTTGAGCATTTAAGTGAAATAGAATATCTTTACTGTCACTTTTGATCAAATTAATGCAATCTTGTTGAATAAAAGTACTAATTTATATATATATATATATATATATATATATAAATATAAATATATAATAAATAACTACTGACCCCAAACTTTAGAAAGGTAGTGTACATTGTTTTTTTAAGTAATCTGAACAGCATGCAGGAAGAGATTGGTTGCTGCAACATTTCTCACTGCACTTGATTATGGTGACCTGCTCTATAGAAATGCGCCTGATAAATGTTTATCTTCATTGGATACTGTCTTTCATAGTGCACTAAGATTTGTGACTGGATGTAAAGCATCAACACATCATTGTACTTTGTATAAAATGACAAAATGGCCTTCATTATCAATGAGGAGGCACATTCATTGGCTTATGTTTATTTATAAGTCTATGTTGGATATGCTCCCTTCTTATCTTTGCACTTATATGTCTCGTAGCAACTGTTCCTACAATTTGCGTTCTGGTCATTTGTATTTGTTGTCTGTACCTATGGTCCGTACAGAGTTTGGTAAGAAGGCCTTTAGTTATGCAGCCCCTTCCACATGGAACACATTGCAGATTGATTTGAAGTTGCAAAATTTGATTTCTTTTGGTCAATTTAAACATTACATGAAATCTTTGGAAATAGATGCTATAAATTGCTGTCACTGCTTTTAATATGTATTTTTAAGTAGTCTTATGCTGATTGTTTATGTATGTGTGTTTGTTGTTTATATTTGTTACTGTGCGCTGTCAATACACTGTCATCTTGGCCAGGTCTCTCTTGGAAAAGAGGTTTTAAATCTCAATGAGATAACCTGGTTAAATAAAGGTAAAAAAAAAAAAAAAAAAAAAACAGCTCGGAAAGCGATCAAGCCCTCACCTCTGCCTCTCTGGATGACATGAACTTCAGCACCACGTGTTTGAGGTACTCAAAGTTGATCTCTCTTGTGTCGGTGAGGTCTGAACTGTTGGTGACTGTGGTGTTGGAGGTGATGGGCGGCAGGCCTGGGGTTTGAGGGAGTCCTGGAGCTAGGGTTGGAGCTGTGGTGGGCATCTGTGTCTCTGTGAGCATCTTATCGGCCGATCTCTCCTGGAGTCTCTCCCTCATCTCAGAGTCAGGATCTGGTTTCAGTTTCTGTTGCATAAACACGTGAGGAAATGTTTGCTGACATGGACTGTTTCATACAGTACACTGACAAATGTATCTGAATAAACACACGAACCAGCTCTTTCTGTAGCGTCCTCTTCAGTTCCGCAAGCCTCTGCTGTAACTGCTTTATTGTCTGACAAAAAAATTAAAAAACATTATCATTATATATATATAATATACATATATATATATATATATATATATATATATATATATATATATATATATATATATTATAGTAGTATCATGTATATAGATAGTATATTGTTTGGTCCCACTTTATATTAAGTGTACTTACATTTAAATTAATCATTTGATACAATGTATGCATTCATGTTTGTACATTGTACTTAAATAAAAAAAATACCAGCATGTAATTACAGCTGTAATTTATTTCTGTAATTGCATATTTAATAATACCTTTGACCCTTCCCTTACCCCTTAACCCAAATTATAATTAAAATAGGGTAATATTATCGGTGAATATAATTTTTATATTTCAGCAAAGTTGGTTCAAATGTGGAGAAACGTATTACATTTATAATGAAAATTTGATTAAAACTGTTTTTACATATACAAGTATAATTTTTTTTTACAGTAATATGTCTGAATGATTGGTGCACAATAAAACTAGACATATTAATTAAGTAAACAAATAGGGAATTTTTTTATTTTGTCTTTCAAGACAAGTGCATTTTAAACCACTTAAAACATTCTCCAAATAACTGATGTAATTCATTTAAATAATTTATTGTTGTAAAATTACCATATCTGAATTTGAGCTCCAAAGGCCTCCTCAGCTCTTGAATACACAGTGATACGAACAGTAACAATGGCGTAGGTTTTACCATATAAATTCAAGACTGAGTCCTCATCCTTTGGAAATGCATGCAAAGTTCATTTGCTTTCGTAGCGCATAAAACAGACATCTTTGACATGACGACAACACGAACAAAACACTTTCAGGCCTCAGCTACAGTGTTTAAGGGTCAAGGTAGATGTAGTTTGCAAGCAGCAAGTTTGCTTTGCAGACTTTTTACCTTAAACAGCTAGTTTACTCACAACATGAAAGCTAATATCCAAAAAGCATAATAGGGGCACTTTAAAATCTCTGCTCTTCTTAGAACGTATACTGATTCATTTCTTTGCTCTCACCTTGTTTTTTTCAGCCATTTGTTGCTCAAGGTCTTTATTGACCTTTTGTAACTGGTCAAGATCACTTGCAGTAATCGTCCCGTTCTGTTCACCATCACACTCGTCTGCATGTGACTGTGCTGTTAATCTCAACACCTCACCCTCCAGATCAGAAACCTGCCACACACAAAGAGATATGTCAATACAAAAACATTATATTTTGAAGACAATGTATCTAACAGCAAGCAGCTCGGGTGGGTAAAAGCACACACTGACCTGGGACTTGTAAGAAGAGAGTTGCTGTGTGTGTGTGAGGACTTCCTGCTGCAGTGATGTCAGCTGAGAGGTGTGTTCTCGCTCTCTCTCCTCAGCCTCCAAACGACGAGACTCACACTCAGCCTGCAGAGAAGACAGACTGCTACGGGCTGCCTTCAGCTCTGACACACACAATAAGAAACAGAAACAGACCATTATAAAGCACATAAACGTTCTGAAGATGGCTCTTTTAATAAATTGCTCACACTAATTACCAGTTTAAATCATTTAAACAAAATTCTCACTGAACCAACCCATTAAATAAGTCAAAGCAGTTACTAAATTAACATCTGACTCACTGAACAACCTTACTTTTGGTCAAGAAGTTAACTGAAGGTGTTTTGTGCTTTTAAGGTTTGAGAATCTTAGTATCATTATCAGAAATTTAGTATCAAAATCAGTATATATATATATATATATATATATAGTAATAATAAAAAAAAACTATAAATTAACAAAACATTTAAATATTTAAAACATTAAAATGTGTAACCAAAACCATATTTTTTTTAATTCAAATAAAAAGCTAATTATGGAGGAGTTGAACCAGTTTCTTTCCTGCTGCCAGAACACATCTGGTCCCTCACCTTCCTTCAACGCGTTTAGTTCTTCCTCCTTTGCCCCTAAATCCTGAGAAAGACGACTCACTTCCTGTTCCGCCTTCTCAAGAGACTCGGCCATTTTGCTGACCTATAAAAGACGAGCAATAAATGAAGTAAAACAGGTGCATGACTTTATGAGTGAAAACAATTACGCATATTTGAATATGCCAGCGAATGAACCTGCTGTTGGAGTTCTTCCCTCTGTTTTCTGGTTTCCTCCAGAGCTTTGGCAATTTCAACGCTGACCGTCTGTCTGCTGCTCAAATCCGCCTGTGACACAAACAGAAACATGTCACACAAATGCTATACTGCTCAGCAACACGACTCAAGCTCACAAAATACCTCTGGAAACATGCACAGTAGGACTGGGCGGTATAACTGACTGGATGGTCAACCAGTCGGGATTATGATGGACTGCTTTATATTATCAGCTGTACGGTCCTTCGGTTTTAACTTGCACTACCTTTCAAAAGTATGGGGGCAGTAAGATTTATTTTTATTTTTTTAAAGAAATTAATACTTTTATTCAGCAAAGATGCATTAAATTGATCAAAAGTGACAGTATTTACACATTTCTAATTTCTATTTCAAATAAATGCTGTTCTTTTGAACTTCCTATTCATTAAATAATCCTGGGGGAAATATTATCATGGTTTGCAAAAACTATCATGCTGCACGGCTGTTTTTCAACATTAATAATAATCAGAAATGTTTCTTGAGCACCAAATCAGCATATTAGAATGATTTTTGAAGAATCATGTGACACTGAAGACTGGAGTAATGATGCTGAAAATTCTGCTTTGACAACAAAGGAATAAATTACATTTTAAAATACATTAAAGTAGAAAACAGTTATTTTAAATGGCAATTCATTTTTGATCAAATAAAGAGACTTCTTTCACAATCTTATCGACCCAAACATTTGCATGGTAGTGTTACATAGTGAATCTGTTTGTGCAGATGCAGATGATTCTCACTCTAGACTGCTCGAGTTCTGCTGTCAGTCTCTCTACAGTGCTGTCAATCTCAGCTTTGCTCTTCAACAGTGAGGCCTTTTCCTCCTCCAGCAACCGCTTGAGAGAAAGACACAAACATCACATCAGACAAACCTTTAATAATGTCCCCATGTTAAGTTCATGATAGTCAAAGAAACACGAGTGATGTGTTACACACCAGGTTGTCCTGATGCTTGTTGACCTCGGTTTCTCTCTCTCTCTGTAGTGCAAGAAGTTCCTCCTCCAGCTTGGCTGTTTTCTCCAAGCCTCTCTGTCTCTGTGTCGAGACCTGCTGTTGTAGTCGCTCTCTCTCCTCCGACCACTCCACCTGCTGTGGGACCAAAGGTCAAAGGTCAAAACGCTAAGGGATTCACAACAAAGCTGACTTGTAAGACAGACACTGAGCTGCCTAACAAGACCATTTTTTAATAACCCTAAACATCTTTTCCTCATCTAATGCTGCCGTCCCAGTATGTATGACAGATTTCTGACAGAAGAGGGCGACATTTCAGCAAAAACAGCTGGTAGTCGTAACAAACCGATGGACGGCACTAAACAGGCTATTGGGACGTTTGGTGAGACTTTGACTGACATAATGTACCAGTTTTCCTGTGTGCGTTTCACTGTCTTCAAGTTGCTGTTGCAGACTCTTCATCTTCTCAGTGCAGTCAGCCAGCCTCTGCTCCAGTTCTGAGATCTGACAGAACACATTCACATCATTCAGATCAATCAGCCACGGTCATGTGATGTGTGGGTTAACTGGAGAATCGCAGTGCTCTCACCTGTGCGTCTGTCCTCTCTTTGTAAGCCCTGGACGAATCGTCTTTGTGCTTGACCAGAGTCTGCAGATCTGTGATGCTGGCTTTCTGTCGAGAGATCTGGAAACAAATGAGAAAGAGGAATTCTCTCACAAATAGCTATATGAAACAATACAGTATGGCAGCACTAAGCACTGAACAGTACAGTACAGTGAATCGGTTTGATTCACAAACCATAGATGTTTGACTCCATTCCAAAGGGTTTTTGCAAATTCAATTTGATTCAATCAACAAGAAAATATGATTTGAATAATAATTAAATTCTGTATTTGGATACTTTAAATACATTCTACATTACCGTTAAAAAGTTTTGGTGTTAGTAAGACTTTTATTTGAACAACATTAATACTTTACATTAATAATACACATTAAATTGATCAAAAGTGAAAGTAAAGACATTTATAATGTTATAAAGATTTCAAATAAATGCTTTTCTTTTGAAGTTTTGATTGATCTAAGAATCCTGGGGGGAAAAAATGTTTCACGGTTTCCACAAAAATATTAAGCAGCCCAGCTGTTTTCAACAGTGATAATAATCAGAAACGTTTCTTGAGCACCATATTATAATGATTTCTGAAGGATCATGTGACACTGAAGACTGGAGTAATGATGCTGAAAATTCTGCTTTGAAATATTACTTTTTTTACTTTTTGATCAAATTAATGCTTCTATCAAAAACATTTTAAATGGTGGTGTATAAAGTGTCATTAATATAGTACAATAACGAATACAAAGTAAAGATGTTTACTGAACCAAAAGTAGCATTTAAAGGTGCTCTAAGCGATGTTGGGTGACGTCACTTCTTGTTGACGTTCGAAGTATTGTCAAACAAAACGGAGGCTAGCTCGACCCTCCCTCCTCCTCATCCTGTCCCCTCCCCCTCCCTTCCGTACTTCCTTCTTACAGTTATTTGTTCATCGAAACGTTGTCTCTTTGGTCGTGTGTCGGCCATATCAAAATTCAAGAGAATATAATTCTAACGTTAGTCGTTGTCGTTGTCTAGGACATCTCTCCTCCAGCTAACTTCCCTCTTCATGCTTCTCTCTCCTCCACACCCCCCTTCATGTGCACGTGCACTAACCCCCCAACCCCCACCCCCAAATCATTCTTGTCGGTTATTGGCTGGAACACTGTTTGTTATGTTTCGTGGTCCAGGCTGGGCCAGTTTGTTTTTCTTGCCGTTTGTGGAGCCTGAGCTGTCTACAGAGACCGCGTTTTTTTTTTACAGTGTGTTCAGGGGACAGGCAGCTAGCGGATAGTGAGGAGATGTTTGCTGTATGTGACAAAAACAAATTCGGCCTAAAAAACGTATGACATCGCTTAGAGCACCTTTAAGGAAACACATTAACAGGCTATTTTATTTTTTTAAAGATTGTACTTATTTAAATTACTTTTCCCGGCCTGAAAATCAATTTTAAAAATGACATGTAATAATGTAGAGCATTGATGAGGTTCGATGCTGGGTTACCTGGGCCTCCAGTGAACTGACTGCTGTGGTGTGATTTGTTCTCGTCTCCAGTAACTGACCTCTGGCCTCCTCTAACCTCTGCTCTAATGCAGACTTCTAAACAAACAAACAAAAAATGCGGATATTAGATGACTGAAACTGCAGTAAGATGAGAGGCATGTATAAACACGTGTCCTCTGACCTCTTTCAGCAGTTCCTGTAAGTGTTCATCCTGAGAGTAGTTTGCTTCTAGTCTTCTCTCTAAGGAGGCGGCCTTCTCCTGCAGATCAGCCAATAGACGCTCTCGCTCCTCTTCTGTCACTGCAACCTGACCAATCACAGTATGGTATGAAGAGTTATACCAAAGTGACAAAGAAATAGAGAGTTGCAAATAGGTCAATCCATTCACACACACTATATATATATAACTTGGCATCAGGGCTTAGGAACAGGGCATATTTTTGGGTCCAAAAACAGCTATATGCAGTGCAATGAAAGGGAATAAAGCCCAAGGGTGTCAAGATGCATTGTTTAAACTATCTTTACTTTGACACTCTGTCTAAAAAACTAATTGGATATAAAATGGATCGGGATGGAAAGCAGACAAATGTAATTTGCATTTATAGTTTATTCTGATGTAATATTATAACCTACAGGTTTTGATCGGATGCCACTCACATGTGAGTCTGAACAATTTATCACATTCTCAGACAGTAATTTTCACGTGCAAATGCGAGTAAATACTTTACATTATTAGTATCAAGGAATTCTTTGTTGAGTCAATCAGACCTTGTTCTTGTGCTGCTCATGCTGTAGCTTTAGCTTATTGTGTTCAGACTGGAGATGCTCCATTGAATTCTCTAGTACATTTGCATTGCTTTGTGCCTGGAGAGCAAAAGAAACAATAGAATGTGGCAATGATTATTATTATACCATTCAAGGAAAATTTAAAACATATTCCAGTTTCTTTAAACAGTGAGTGTATGGTTACGTTAGGAACAATTTATGCAAGTGAAAGCAAGGGTTTAAATATTTCTACAACAGATTATTTTAAAGTTGTTTTTTTATAAATGTAATAAATTATCAGGTTTTTTAAAATATTAGTCAAGATTTGTCACGATGCAATTACTGCTTGATATTTATATAAAAAAAAAATTATACAAGAGATATAAACTGTCAGCAATAAAATAAAGACCAAACACAAGCAATAGAAGAAATAAAAAAAATAAAAAATGCATATTATTATAAATATTGTAGATAATTCAGTAATTGGTTTTAATAATAATAAAAAAATACAAATTTATTAAAGGGTTAAATTAGTACATCCAAAAATGAAAATGATCCCATGATTTACTCACCCACAAGCAATTCTAGGTGTGTATGACTTTCTTCTTTTAGTAAAACACAAGTGGAGTGATATATCCTGGCTCTTCCAAGCTTTATAATGGGAGTGAAAAGAACCTGAGTTGCGTCAAGTCAAAGGTCACTCTTCTGCCAGAACTAGACTCGGGTACGGCCGTTACCGGAAGCCAGTGATTATAGTTTATAGAGTTATAAATATGGATATTTCTCTTAACGCATCGCTTCGCTTCAGAAGGCCTTTATTAACCCCCTGGAGCCATATGGATTACTTTTATGATGGATGGATGCACTTTTTGGAGTTCAAAAACTTTTTTAATATAACTCTGATTGTGTTTGGCTGAAAGAAGAAATTCATATACACCTAGGATGGCTCGAGGGTGAGTACATGGGGTAATTAAAAATTTTGGGTGAACACCATAAGCAATGCGATTTTAAGCACACCATAAGCAATGATATAACACTGTTATAAATGCATAAATATAATGCATAAATAAAAGTGAAAGAAATGAAAACACTTATATGGGAGTGGTGACTATTTGCTCCCAAAAGTAACCTTCTTGGCTTCTGAGTGTCATCTGTGTTGATGAAGAGCTGAAAGTTGTCAAGTGCCCACCTTCTGGAAATCCTGCGAGACCTGCTCGATGAGCTGCTGTAACTCCTGCTCTCTCCTCTCCAGATCCACAACCCTCCTCTCAGCCTCCGCTCTCTCACTCAACAACTCATCCCTGAGAGAGACAAAATAGAAAAACTGAAATAAATAAGCAAACTCCACAGATGTACAGAGTAATCTGACTGCGATCGCTTTTTCAGAAGGAAGCCTTGAAAGTGGTTATTTGTTTAATGAATATTTCAACACTCTTTGAAACATTTCATCCTGTTCCAAATATCTTGAAGTAGGAATGAATCAGGGTGATTGAACTAGATGACCTAGATTTAAAATCTTTAAAATTATATTTTTGTTGAGACTGCCACATTCTGTTCCATTTTGTTGCCCAGCTTATGCAAATGTGTGGTTTTGCACACTTAAGTCTGAAGAACATTGGCTATGTTTACATGCACAACTTTTGTTTCAATCGGACTGAATTCATTCCGATTGATGAATCTGAATGAAGTGTTTACATGAATGCTAAACGTGTGATTGGGTTGATGTGCGTAGATTTTTTGACATGTGCACACTGCACGAATAGATAGAGTTTCCCGCTGTTTGTGCATAATAACCATTCTCATACATCGGTTCTTTATTTGTTTTAAACAACAGATTTTATATTTATCCATTTCTGGTCGTAATTTGGAGACAATGACATATGAAGCGTTGTGTCGTGCTGTTTATATTTATCAAGCAGGAAAAATGCTAAAATATTTGTTGTTGGAGACAATAAATGTGCCATATGTGGAATTGTAAACGTACAAGTATTTTATGAAAGTGACCATTTATAATGGGGTAATCAAAAACAGGCTAATATAATTAGTTTGTGCTTTTGTTTTTATTTTCATTTTTTAGTTTAGCCTTTAGTCAATTTCAGAACAAAAGCATTATTTTTGTTTTTAGATTGTAATGTTACAATGTTAGAATGTAATGTGATTTTAACCACCTTTTTGCACATAATATATTGCATAGCCTACATTACATTCATTATTTGTTTCCATATCCTTCAATATCAACATTGTTTGTAGGATATCATTAGGCAGGATGTGAAATAACATTTTTTTTTTATAAATACAGATTTTCTTTATCCAAATAGAAAAACGTAGAAAGTACTGAGATATATCTCGTATATCGCCATTTAACCAAAAAATACAGATATATGATTTTTTTGGCCATATCGCCAGGCCCTAACGTCATTGCACATGTGCAGTCCTTTCAGTTTCGGTTTTCAATCCGATCAAGTGTTTACATGTCCTCTCGATCGGATTAGAAAAGGAATAAACCACCCCTTTCAATCCGATAGAAATTTCATTCGTATCGAGCTCAATCGGATCGATTAAAGTGTTTACATGAAGGCTTTTCTGTCCATTTGAGCCGTCAATCCGATAACAAACGGATTATTTGGTTGTTTTTGCATTGATCTTTCATAAAATGAAGTCAAACCTTATTTTACATTCTCACAATTTGGAAGTCAAGTTCTCCTGTGCTTCCTCACACACCTTTGAGCCTGTAGCTGTGAGTTGATCCTGCACATCTCCTCATATTCCTCTCCCAGCTCGTACAGTTTGTCTTGGGTTTGGCTCAGGGTCAGTCTCGCTGTGTTCAGCTCCTCTCCTCTCAATCTGAGCTCTTTCTCCCGATGACTCAGCTGTTCCTCTTGCTTCAGCAGCTGCAGAAGAAATGCCCACTAACGAATTTGTTCTTGTTGTCTATTGCAAGAGTTTTCTGACACAGCTTGGTGTTAGAATAAATATTCCTTTAACTTGGAAATGCATCAGTATACAAATGATTGTTGAATGCAGAAATGTAGGAAGGTGATGTGTATAATTTTTCAAACTATGTTTTTTTGCTATATACAACTAATAAAGAATACACAAGGTTGACTGTGCTGACCATATGTTTGACTTTAGCCAGTTCCTGCTGCTGAAAGCCCTCCAGTTCATCCAGATCATCTCTCTTCTGAAACAGACTTAAACTCTGCTCTGTCATCTCGTCTAACCGAGCGGTCAGTGACAACTTCTCCTGTTTGAGAGAAAGAGGACAAAGCAATTATGAATTATTAGTATATTAGACTTACAAAACACTAATTAGAGCGACTTTATCCAATATGTCACAAAGCATCTTAACCTGCTCCAGTGAAGCCAGCTTTTCCATCCACTCCTGGTCCTTCTTCTCTAACGCTAAGGCCATTCCTTCTGCCATCTTGGCTCTGTTAGACTGAAAAGCTTCGTTCTGGTCCTGAAGTTTGCGCATGGATGCTGGATGAAAACAAAAACAAGTCAAAAGCTTAAATTTTTTCCGAAATCCTTCTTAGAGAAATAATCCAGATCATTTTCAACATAATGCCTACGGGCCAGGCCGCATCTGTGGCGAACAGTCCGTTTCAGAAGACAATGTTTACAGTTAATACACTTATAATGGAAGCTTAGCAGAAAAGAGGTCTGTAGGGTTTAAAAGCAGAAATTTGCAGCTCGTATTTTTGTTAAAGCACATAAATTGATTTTTCAGCAATCTAAATGTTTGTAAGTAACCCGGGAATATTCCTGTGACTCTAAAAACAGCTTTAAACAGACATAACTCAGTGGTTAAGTGTTATCACAGATGTTAGACATATGTAAAGTAAATGTGTTACATATCAATACATAATGTATTCATTTTGTTACCTTTGTTAGTGTTGCATTAAATGTTATTAGAGACAAAACTACACACTTTCATTAAATGAAATGTAAAGAACAACAACATTGCTTAATTTCCAGACGTCCTTGGTAGTAAAGCTGTAAAACACATTGTTAGTACATGCATTTATTTGTACTCAATTGTTTTATTCAATTTGTTCAATTCAGTGCATTTATCCTCTTAATTTGGGTCTATAAATGGGATCTGTGCTTTCAGATCATGACGTTTCGGAGTGAAACAGCATCTTATATTACCTTGTTATAGGCACGATCTACAATTTGCTGAAAAAATCATGTCATAAAAAGTGGCAAAGGACTTTTCTCTATAGGTTTCACCTTTAAAACTCAGATGCCATGACGTGAAAGACACATATTTCCTAGGCACTGAAAACTCCCAAAGCAAGAGGTTTCAGGTTAAAGTCAAGCTCCACCAACAGCATTTGTGGCATATTATTGATTCATTTACCAAAAGGAATCATTGACTAATCCCTCAGCTTTTTTAAACTAAGAAAAAATTGCATGATTACAGTAACAAATGGTATTATATTAATATATTGTTGTTATAGTTTATTAATTTGTTTTTATTATTATTATTAATGACTAGCGTGATAGAATCACTTACTGACCTTATCTTTGTAAAGTTACATCAGATGTTTATCTACCCAAATAAGTATTCACTTAATTAACCTTGCAAATTGGGTTTTTTGAGAATCATTTTTGAGATGTGAGAATACTTTCACACAGAACACATTTTTCCATTCCACTGCGCTACTTTTCCATTGTTTTTCTATGTAAACATGCGCTAGATGGATGTGTTTGACCGCGCTCACATCTCGCATATTTTGCAGCATCTCACGCATTTATTTAATTTTTTTCACACTAACATACAACCTGATATCATTCCAATTTATTTTATTGTTTGTAGAGCTAGCAAGTGTCAACCATCACATCAAGTCTCATGCCATTTAGATATTTTTTTATTTATTTCAGCAAATGTCATTTGGGGTCAAAAAGACCCCGAATAGCTTAAAAAGGTTAAACAACTTAGGATAGAAATAATTTTCTGTGGTAATGTTCATGATTGCAAATGCTGTTGATAGAGCTTAACTCCAATAAAACCCAGACCAAGAGGTTTGTGATAAAACAATTGATATAAAACAAGTGAATAAACCGTTTAACGGTCTTCTTTTTTTCTTTGGTTTCTGATCAAGACCCAACCTTACTTGTCTATAAGTTGATAATGTATAGCCAGAATGCATGTTCGTGTAAAAGCATTGGACAAACAAATGGGAAAGGAGTAGAGGAGAGAAAGCCAAAAGAAGGAAGAGGTGAAAATGGGAGGAAAAGAACGGTACGTACAATCCTGATACTTCTCTAATGCAATCTCAAGCTTCTCCTTGGTCTTCTGCATTAGCCGAAGCTGCTCAGCGTAGTCTAGGGTTGGGGAATGGGTTACCCACACACACAAACACACGACCGGAGGGAGGCAGAGGAGGATGAGGAGGGGGATCACGGGTAGGGGAGGGAGGAGGAGGGATAAAAACAGGGACGAGAAAACAAAGGGATAAACATGATTGAGAAGATAAACAAATGGAGGGAAAAACAGAATGATTTTCTGAGATGAGAAAACCAAACTGACTGTGAGGCTGTGCAATGACAGCTACCTTTCACTGCTGAACTTTGACCTTTAAACTAATACATCCCTGATCAGGTCAATAATGCAATCATCTTATCTAGCACAGCTCATTTAGGGTTAAAGCAGTTTCTAGATCAGGCTATGTGTAACTGCATACTGATAGTGAGAGCCAGGTATCTATTATTCATGCTGATTTTTCCAGTCATTTGCATTCATTGAGATTCATTGGTTGGCAAATCTGTCAAATGCTATGTGCTTTAAACAGTTCCATTGTGGCAAAAGGTATAAAAGGTTTAAAGGTATCCGAATACAGACTGAAATAGATAAGACCACGTAAGAGTTACAGGTGAGAAGAGTGTAAAAATAACAGCCTGCATCTTAGATTTTGTTACGATGGCCTTTTGTATTTTTTCCCGTTTCAATCTCTTTCTCATGTGTGTTCACGTGAGTTTCTCTGTATTGTGTTGACAATACCTGAGAGTTTGGCCTCCAGCTTTCGTATCTGATCGTTTCTGCGCTGAATCTGAGAAGAGGCGTCATCTCTGGAGCTGCTGCCATCAGACGCCTGAAAGCGAAAGATATAGATGAAGAGACATTTATCATCCTAATAGCACCATAGAAATAGACTAGGAATGCATCAATATTAAAGAAGTAAAACTGTGAAAATAAAACTTGTAGCTGTAGTTTGCCTTTTTTTTTTGCCAAATAATTTAAAATATTTCCTCATATTTGGTGGTTTAATTGAATTTGTATCAGCCTTTCACTACTGTATATCATATCATATGTAGCATAGTAAAAAAAACGAAATAATTTATAATCTCTTTAAGGGACTTATATATGTGATTAATAACACCATCCCATTTACTAATGCTGATTAGTATTATTTATTATTTATGGTTTTACCATTTAATACTGATTACCGATTATATAATATTTATAGTATGTTTTAGTATTATTTCAAATGCTATGGCCAATAACTGATAAATGTCTAATATTAAAATATTTATAGTATTGTTTGTAAAATGTAATAAAACACACTAAAAATAATATCAACACTTTTAAAATGCAAGTGAATGTAAGCAACAAACAAAATTTTAAAAACAGTTGCACCAAGAAAAATTTATGTGTATATATTTATATATAATTTTAATTGTATGTATGTAGGCCTATATATATATTTATACACATTTTTTTAAACATTGATAAATATATATAATTTAAACAGTTTTAAACATTGTACTGTATATACTGTATATAGTACAGTAATAATTTATTTATTTGCTAAAGATTACATTTAGCAGTGGAAATGAGCATGAACAATTAAATATACAAATTAGACAATTAATTCGAAAAATACAAAATACTATTATATGAGAAAAAAAAAAAAATCTATATATATATATAAAATTGCACATCCTTGATAAGAACTATATAATTGAAAAAGGAGAAACCCTTAAACTGAGCACACATGCACAATCATTTAGGTGTTTACTATAATAATTAAAACATTTGCATTGTCCTTTGGGTCCAAACCCATCAGTTTCTCTCAATAAAACACCTATAAGGGTGGCTTTGATTTCGACTCTCATTCTCCATCAAGCCTGAAGGCTGCAGCTTTAATTATTTAGGGCGAAAGACAACCTGATCCTAACCCTAAGTGTGTTGCCATTAATTGCTAGAGGACAAGAGTGTCAGGTTACACTGGTTTGTCAAAGCATGTGATATTATTTAGCACTTTCTATAACACCACTGGTTTCCCAAGCAGCATAGCACAGCCCTCTAGTACTAACCTTACAAGCACACTAGCAGGTTCCTCATGTAGAGCAGTGTGCAAACACAGCCGGAACACAGTCATATGACTATCTCTAGAATGGATGCTGTGGATAAGCCAGTTATTTGAAACAGGAATAACGATCATGCTGTTTTGCTAGGGCAGTTCTGCTTTTGTCCACCAATCAAAATGTGTCAGCTGGCACTAGACTTGGAAGTACACTTGGAAAATGGTTTTGGTTTAGAATTAAAAACAATTTTATTATAATATATTTAATATTTTTTAGGGGGGGGATATTTTTCGCCATACAGACAAGCCTAAGAGAAACGTACTGTAGCATTAGGGTTATTGCATATTTATTTCCATTTGATCCAAAATCAGAATAAGCCAAGATTATACCCTTCGTAAGTTTTGGGTCAGTAAGATTTTTTGGTTACACTTTATTTTAAGGTGCCATTGTTACCATGTAATTATATATAGTATTTATAAAATATTTATATAATTTATATTTATAATATATAAATATTACTGTATATAATTATTAACTAATGGGTAATATTAATTAACAACATGTACTTACTATAGGTTTAGGGTAGAATTAGGGTTAGGTTGAGGGTTAGTTGCATGTAATTATGCATAATTTACTGTTATTACTTGGTAAGTACATGTAACAGACACTGCAAATTAAAGTTTTACTTTTTTTATAAATAAATACTGTCATTCAACAAGGATGCATTCATTTTTTTCAAAAATGACAATAAAAGACAAAATATTTCTATTTCAAATAAATGCTGTTGTTTTTAACTTTCTATTCATCAAAAAAATATCTAAAGAAAGTATCATAGTCTTCAAAATAAAAATAAGCAAAACATTGATAAGAAGAAATCAGCTTATTAGAATAATTGCTGAGGGATAATGTGACACTGAAGACTGGAAAACTCAGCTTTGCTATCACAGGAATAAATCATATTTTCAAATATATTAAAATAGAAAATTGTTATTTTAAATTGTAATAATATTTCACAATACAACTACTTTTACTGTATTTATAAACAAATAAATGTAGCCTTAGTGAGCATAAGAGACTTTTTAAAAACTATTATTATTATTGTATCAACATTATAAAAGTTTAATACATTATTGTTTGGCAGTAACTTGGTTGTAGGCAGTAATATCTCATAATATTTTTTTTCTTAATTTTGTATCCGACCAAGCAACTTAATTGATCTACACACCACAAAGGTTTATAATTGCATGATGAAGATATGAGATCGCAAAAAAAGAGAAGGATCTACTCACAAAGTCATCCCCTGAATCTGCGCCCACAGAAGTGATGGATTCTTTGCTCATGGAGCGAGGGATGCGGCCTGAACGAGGGCCAGCGGCGCCTTCCTCTGCCAGCTTCTTCTTCAACTTTGCAAACATCTCAGTAGTGTAGATGTAGCCTATAGCCGTGTGTGTGAAGCAATGTTTTGAATGACTCTCTCTCGAGACGCTTTAGGGTGTTCGTAACGCAGAACGGGTTATATCCCCGGCATACGCAGAACTCATTCTGGGGTTACTCTCTGCTGCCTTGACTCTGTGGAGACAATCACAACACTACAATTACATTAGCTGAAGAAATCCACTACACTAATACAATCAAACAAGGCTTTTAAACAGCAGATACTTGAATAAAATGAGTCTCCTGTGCTTGAAACCTGCATTCTAAGAGTGAATTGTTTAGTATACAACACTGTCTAGTGTACATCTGTGCATTATGATGATACACCGGTTAGTGACATATCAAAATAGTACTACACTTATATTGACACTCGACTTAAGAATTATTTAAAGCAGATGCATTGTTTTCAAGCGAGACATCGGCAATACAGTAGAGTTAAATACAAATATCAATTCATAAAACCATATTCTGCTGCGGCTCAATGTTTTAGAATAGACTACACGAGCAAAAAGACTCAATGTTGACTTTGCTTGATATGCTACAGTGTAGTAAGCTAACCAGTGTCAGGTTTAATAATGACACGTAAGCTTGATGTCAAAACCATTCATCCATCACATGCTGACAGTGCATGACAACATCTAATTTAAACCGTCAAATAAAAAACGTAAAGCGGAGAAATAAGAGATAAATAGTAAACAGAGCTAGCAGATGTTAGCGCTCGTGCATCTTCCTTAATAATCCAACAAAACATACAAGCGTGAACCTACCGTAACACCTCCATAAACTCTGAAAGAACTGATGTTTATTGTGATGGAAGTGCACGTTTAACGCAAATATTTTTTTTTTCCAGTCGTTACATCTGTGTGCTGTTTATGTCGGGGCTAGCAACTGGCTAGTGGCTAACTAACTTCACCACGTAATCTCCAGTCACCAGAATTCTGATGACGTTCCAGGAACAACTTGGCGATTGTACCCCGCGCTGATTGGACGACCACAGGAGAGAGGCGTGGCTACATGTTCGCGTGATTTTATGTCAAACATGAAAGCTGTCAGATGTAGCATTGCTACATTAGACGCATAATATTATTAAAACTTATAATGACATATTATTTTAAAATAATAATTATTGATTGTACGATTTTAACTAAATAACTTACACTCTGATGTTCCGCAACAATGAAAGATTTTTTTTTACACATATTTATGTTAAATGCATGCTTTCCTTAAAAAAAAAGAAGCCCCAAATGAAGATCCCTGCTGTAAATCACTTTGTTGTGAATATAATATTGAATATATGAATATAAATCTAAAGAAGAGAGTAATTCCATTCCTATATAAAATATACAATGAATATGAATGTAGGGGAATTATCAAGAACTCACTTTTAATATAAAATGTCTGGAAAGACCATATGAATTTATAGGTGACTTTGCATCTAAACACTAACAACAGCATTTCAAACAAACCTCAAATGACAGTAATAAACAAAAGAAGGAAAGATAATAAAACAATAAATTATTTATTTAGACATTCAAGATCTGTAGATGAGGGCTGAAGGTTTTTTGACAGCTTACAGTTTTCCATTTGCATACTCCGCACCATGTCCTTTAAAATGATTCTCATGTGGACTGTTTTGGCCCTCATATCTCTTGTTGGCCCATGCCTGTTACACATGAGTATTCTGAGAAATAGCACTGTCCTCCAGCAGATGTTTCTGTTAACATTGTGCATAATTTGGAACTCTTTTAATTGTTTTATTATAATAATCACAACCTTTCAGTTCTAAATATTTTAAAAACAAATAAAAGTTGTTTCAATCAAGGACAGAAATATTTATAAATAGCTATTTGTTTGGAGAATTACTATTTCGAAAACCCCTATAAGCCTATTATTGTGTCTCAGTCAATTATCAATACTACATGTATATTGAATTTCAATAGGCTATCATTGTTTTATAAATGATCTAAAATCTAAAGAAATATATATATATATGAAGAGTTCAGATGCAAAAGCCTCTAAGTGCCACCAGAGATTGCTTTTGACATGAATCTTCAATAAGAAAAAAAGAGAGAGTATACAAAACAAAAATGTGGGTGAAGGGGTAGGGGCGGGGGTGATATATTATATCAATGTAAACCTATACAAATTTAAATAGGTGGCCTAACAACACATTAAGTGACAATTTACATATCTAGAAATAGCCTCCCACCATCACCCCCGCCCCTACCCCTTCACCCACATTTTTGTTTTGTACTCTCTCTTTTTTTCTTATTGAAGATTCATGTCAAAAGCAATCTCTGGTTACCTCAGAAACATTTACACTGGCCGACTCCAAAAGAAAGCCAGTTATAAAGGATCCCACTCACCCTGGACATCCCCTGTTCTCCCCCATGCCCTCTGGAAAGAGATATAGGCTAATCAAAACAAAAACTAGCAGATTAAAAAAGGTTTGTCCCACAGGCAGTCAAATGGAAATTTCCCTCCTTTCACTTCCAAATACTATGGTGCAATAAACCTGCCTCTCGAACTACAATACACCTTCCCCAACCAACACACTCCATATGTGCACTATATTGACATGTTGTTATATTGACACAGAACACACACACACACACAAATATATAAATATATATAAATAGATACAGTACATACATACATACATATAGATATGTATCTCTACATATATTGTCATAGTAAATAGCATATCTATACCACATAGCCTATTGTTACAGCACTATAATGTTTTTTGCACAAAGTATACCTCACTGTCTTATATTTATGCTTTTTATATTTTTGCCAATCATTGTGAGCTGCTAAACAGTCTTTCATTGTTTTAATGACAACGACAATAAAGATCTATTCTATTCTATTCTATTCTATTCTATTCTATTCTATTCTATTCTATTCTATTCTATTCTATTCTATTGGCAAGGCAAGTTTATTTATATAGAACATTTCATACAAATAAAATAAAATACAGTACAGTACAAACAGTCGGACGAACAGTGCCACTATTCAATTCAATTCAATTCAATTCAATTCTATTCTATTCTATTCTATTCTATTCTATTCTATTCTATTCTGTCTCCACCTGTACAATGTCACTGCTCACTGCCAGAGCCCCAGGTGTTCGTCCACACATGCATGAGATGTCCGTATGGATGTTGGCCTTCACCTTGATGAGGTCTCAAAACAGCAGGGATGAGGGTGAGGCGTAAAGGAAGCTCTGTTTTAAAACTCTGTTTAGAACCCTGGTATTACAATCCAGTGGAACAATTGCACTTCTCCATCTTACTGGTATGGATGGCTCCGGATAGTGTCACATGCACCACAGAGTTGTTCCTCATTCTTTTGCACAACCAGAAGATGGTGCTGCTGATGATAATAACCTGACAGTGCTTGGCAACTGAAATCAACCCAGAGCTCCAAATACCACCACATAAATAAATAAATAAATTGAATTATAATAAAATAGAAAATAATTAAATGACTAAACTAGGGTCAGTGTGGTGTATTTAATAATCCCTTTAGAGTTTAGACAACCTTACAATGGCGATAATTGAATTGCTCATGCGGACGCAGAATGAAGTAGAATTGCTTGAAAATGTTGTTTTGAAAGTCCTTAAATATTTTGGAGCGTGTTTTCCTATTTTTTTTCTCCACGGCTGATTCAACAATAGGCTGTCAAATTAAAATATTGTAATGATCGCCTGACTGCGTGAACCAGCCAGCGAGGTTTCGATGCGCCTGATTTGAACCAATCAGACGCCTCACCGTCTATCAAGCGGTGAGAAAAAACACACATCTCACTTCAGCGATTATCTCATCCTGCATTCTGATTGGTCAGTGCGTGTGCCACTCTATCGCGCTTCGCTCCTACTACAGGTCGGTGCGGATCAAACACCTTGCAGTCGGTTCAGAGCCATTGACAAAAAAGGGGGTCTCTCTCGGATATGGTGGAGTAGGCTACATCGGGGCGGCTTGGAAACCACCTGGTTTGGAATAACCCGATGGAAATTGGAGGACGGGGGCATTGCGAAGTCCGTCTCGAGGAGGTTTTCATGGAGCGTTGAGATTATGTGGTGGCTTGCCTTAATGATGTTTACATCTCCGGCTTTCCCATTCATCGTGTTTATGTGCATGGGGTTATCCGAGGCGGTTCATTCCTACGATGCGCTGCCGTTAGTGCTAAGGAAATCTCGTGCAATCGCAGAAGAGCATCCAGATACGAGCGCGAACGAGTTTCCAGGGTACCGGCTCGGTATTGTCGCATTGACACCAGCGCCCACGATCGCGTCCGCCAGAAAACCGATAAATGTCGCCGCACCAGCAGCCACCATTAAACCACCAACAACGGACCCCACCACCACCCCATCCCTGTCGAATCCCAGCTACATGGCCGCGTTTTATCGGAGGAAGCTCAGCTCTATTGACACGCAGATGAAAGAAACGCAGATCTCTGATAATAAAGCAGACAGATCAGGCATCGTGCCCGATTTTAGCACAACCTCTGACAATTCTCAAGGTGAGTTCAAATGGATAGCGAAAGAACTGAATACCAAAATGTAGAAATCACATTTATGACAACAGAAATGCTAGAGGAGGGTATTTTTTATTAAGCATATGTCATTTAGTAGCTAGGCCTTTATCTAATCAGTGCGAACATCAGGCCTGTCCTGCTTCATAATCCTGTACTGTAAGGCTAACCCATCATCATTCCTGCAGTCCGCCTCTCAGAAATCACTTCATTAGCAGTCATAGCCATGCAACATGATATATTGATGAGGTATCGATAGCACGCTCACCTCACTCTACTAGACTATCTATATATCTGTCTGTCTGCCATCTATCTATCTATCTGTCTGTCTGTCTGTCTGTCTGTCTGTCTGTCTGTCCGTCCGTCCGTCCGTCCGTCCGTCCGTCCGTCTGTCTATGTCTGTCTGTTTGTCTGCTATCTATCTATCTATCTATCTATCTATCTATCTATCTATCTATCTATCTATCTATCTATCTATCTATCTATCTATCTATCTATCTGTCTGTCTGTCTGTCTGTCTGTCTGTCTATGTCTGTCTGTCTGTCTGTCTGTCTGCTATCTATCTATCTATCTATCTATCTATCTATCTATCTATCTATCTATCTATCTATCTATCTATCTATCTATCTATACGTCTGTTTGTCTGTCTGTCTGTCTGTCTGCCATCTATCTATCTATCTATCTATCTATCTATCTATCTGTCTATCTATCTATCTATCTATCTATCTATCTATCTATCTATCTATCTATCTATCTGTCTGTCTGTCTGTCTGTCTGCCATCTATCTATCTATCTATCTATCTATCTATCTATCTATCTATCTATCTATCTATCTATCTATCTATCTATCTATCTATCTGTCTGTCTGCCATCTATCTATCTATCTATCTATCTATCTATCTATCTATCTATCTATCTATCTATCTATCTATCTATCTATCTGTCTGTCTGTCTGTCTGTCTGTCTGTCTATATGTCTGTCTGTCTGTCTGTCTATCTATCTATACGTCTGCCTGTCTGTCTTCTATCTATCTATCTATCTATCTATCTATCTATCTATCTATCTATCTATCTATCTATCTATCTATCTATCTATCTGTCTGTCTATATGTTTGTCTATCTATCTATCTATCTATCTATCTATCTATCTATCTATCTATCTATCTATACGTCTGTTTGTCTGTCTGTCTGTCTGTCTGCCATCTATCTATCTATCTATCTATCTATCTATCTATCTATCTATCATCTATCTATCTATCTATCTATCTATCTATCTATCTATCTATCTATCTATCTATCTATCTATCTGTCGGTCTATATGTCTGTCTGTCTGTCTGTCTATCTATCTTTACGTCTGCCTGTCTGTCTGCCATCTATCTATCTATCTATCTATCTATCTATCTATCTATCTATCTATCTATCTATCTATCTATCTATCTATCTATCTATCTATCTATCTATCTATCATAATGTCCACATCTATCATTCCATCCATCTGAATGCATTGATTTTGACCTTGATTTTGTTTACATCATTATTATGTAACAGGCTCTTATGATGTCTAACTGGCCTATCCACTGATATAATATGACAAATCATATTATAATGGAACCATACAGGCTCTTTATTGATTGAACTGCGGGTATTTGTCCTAACGAGCTAGTTGTCTGTCTGTCCGGACTTTAACCCTTCATTATGAAGCGATTCAGGAGCTGTGGGCTTTATCAGTTAAAGGACATCAGCTAGTATTTCCAGTATATGAGCCTGTATTACCAACTGGGATTGTTAACATTTGTATTAGAATGTTTATTTTTATTTTTTAGTGTGTTGCTAGTAGCTGTTAAGAAAGACGGACTGCAGATTATCCATTTTGTGTATGTGTAAAATAACCAGGTCACACTGTTAATGAGACCGAGGTCTACATAAATCTTGCATTTACATAGTCGTTTGGGTGCACCAATTGTTCATATGGAAATATCTATAGACTTGGCCTACTTTTCCATAATAAAGCTAAATCCCCAAGACAACAAAACTGACAGTTACCACCAGCACACTTAGAAAAGGGTCATTGACCCCAGTGAGTTTACACTGCATAGGCTTAGATGTTTGTATAGACATTTAGAAACCTTTACTCACTTTCAAAAGAACAAAAGAATAAAATGAAAAATGTGTTCTGCATTAGGACATTTTGGCTAAATTTGCTTTCTTGCACTAATCTCCAACCTCATTCCCAAACAAAAATGCAAGAAATGATACCGAACCGAATGAAAAAAACACTCATATATTTCCAGATGAGTAAAAGCAGGCAACCACAGATGTTTAACCCTTCTCTGGCCCGTCATTGTGATTAGACATTCCACAGCTATTGTTCCTTATGGCGAGGTTATAATCGGGAGACAATGTCCACAAAAGCATAGACTGTCTGCCGTTAGGACACAGGAAGTGCAAGGGAAGCCCTTCACACAACTGAACATCTGCAGGGCCAGAGAAAGTGGGCTAGAAATTGAGAGTGGACACTAAATACTGCCATTTAGATTGATATACTGTACAACAGGCATCTTGTAAAGGTATCCAAAACTGTTCAGAAGGCATTTATGACTGAGGTTGGGCAAATTCAGAATTTAAGACTCTTTTTTTCCATTCATTAGTTAGAATTTTTAACTTATTTGGCTGAAATACGAATGTATTTATTACATTGAGAGGAAGAGGAATTTATTGAATTCACATTCAAATATTGTATTAGTCCAAAACAACAAGATATAGATCCTGCAGTGTATCCTGTAAAAAATAGTAATGTTTTTAATGAACTTTCTATGAGAATTTTAGGCTAAATCATAGAGCACAATCGTTTAATTTTTCTGTATGAACTATGTTATCATACATAACATATGGAGTATTATACACACAAAACATATGGAGTATTTCCAGAAACAGATTTTATATATCATCTGTTTCTGGAAATCCTCCATATGTTTTGTGTATATAATACTCCATATGTTATGAAAACACAATGTTTTTATTGTGTATAATGTGTAAAAAATGCTGCTTCAATTAGTTTTCACAACTTAAAATTCAACATTAGATTAACTTACCTTAACACTTTGTTTGATCACAACAAAAAACACTACATTTTAAGTTGTGATAACTAATTGCAACAATATTTTTTTTTACAGTGGTGTTATTTTAGTATTATTAATTTATACTATTTATTGATATTTTTCATTTACTTTTACTTTTACTTTTATTTTTCATTTTAGTTCGAGTTTTAGTAATTTTGTTATTTGCTTTTGTAATTTTTATTTATTTACTTAATATTTCTATTTATCTTCAGTTTATTTTTATTTACGTTTTAGTCATTTTATAATTTTAGTACTTTAACTTAAACTTATTTAATTTCAGTTAGTTGCCAGGAAATGCCAGGACAACATTTCTAATTTTCGTTTAAATATTAATTTTTATAGTATTTACATTTCATTTTCTTCCAGTGGTATTTCAATCAATGAAAAAAAAGAAAGAAAAGGTTTTAAAATAATAAGAACACATAAATTGTTTAAATTAAATTAATTTGTCTCTGGTCGTTCATACAGATAAATGAAATCATAATTGAAAACTGCAACAAGATGCAATTTATTTTAATTTTATTCCATTTTAATTTAGAATTCTACTTAAAACAAAAGGGCATTCTTCTTAAAACAAAAGGTGATTCACTTCTGAATGTTGCACAACCCTATAAAATACATCTGTTAGTTTTACTAATCCAGATGCATTTGCAGTAGTCAGAGCTTTCCTCTTATGCATAGGACTTTAGAGGGGCATCTGAAATATTCTAATGGGAACAGATAAATCCTTTATGATGAGTATGATTTTAGAGGTGAGCGGGTTTGACCTACATGCTAGCAGCTGTGCATTAGATGGCCCAGTGAACTCTCTTTACCCCCTACATTTGATTCGAGTCTGTGTGCCGGAGTGGGATGAGTGCCATTTCCACTGGAACTAATAGACAGAAGAATATGTTTGTACTGACTCTTTCACACTGACACCTTTGTCATGTGTTCTTTCTTTTGTTGTCTGACACCCAGTGTCCGTCTTGTCTTTGAGCTTCATGTAACACGAACGACCCCTGATATACAACGGCGCTCTTCTTCACAGTAAACGATGATTAGTTCATGTTTTTATTTACTTGATGGTTCATTATCGTGTCACGTCTGAGGTCAATGAAGCCACATCGCATTTACCTCACATCAAAGGTTCATCCTCTCAGATGGTTCAGTTGTAATCGCACTGTCATATTTAATAATTTCATGATTTTTTCATAAAGCGATGAGTCTGGTCGGCGGTAGCCTCATTTACATGGATGTATGCATAATCTGTCAGACTGGGATCTGTAAGCTTCTTATCCGCACCCTCCACAGCCCCCCTTCAGGAGCAGAAGGTGTTTACGTACACACTCCACAGCTCCGTGTGTTAGAAGGTGTGTCTGTCGGTGCATACAAATGATGCTTTTCCCTTTCGGCAGGTGCCCCTCTGGGTGACCTACTGCAGTAAATCTGCTAAAATGGGATCTTGGGGATGAAGGCATTAGAGATTCACAGAAAGACGTCATGGCTCTTAATGGAGTTCATTGATCTGATTCTGAATCTTCAGTCATATTAAACTGCACGATGAACATGCCATTGTTAATGTTATTGGTAACATTACGTTGACTATGCTCTAAATAGATGTGTGAGTGCATTGATTATTGTGTTGTTATATGTACACAACCATTCAAAAGTCTGGGGACAGTAAGATTTTTTAAATACTTTTGAAAGAAGTCTTGTATACTCACCAAGGGTGCATTTAGTTGATCAAAAATAGTAAAAACTTTAATATTGTGAAATATATTTTTACTATTTAAAATAACAGTTTTATATTTTATAAATTTTTCAAATATAATTTATTCGTGTGATGGCAAAACTGAATATTCAGCATCACTATCCTTCAGAAATCATTCTAATATGCTTATTTGGTGCTGATTTGGAAACATTTATTATTATTATCAATGTTAAAAACAGAAATGCTGCTTAATATTTTTGTGGAAACTGATTTTTCCATGATTCACTGATAAATATGAAGTTCAAAATAACATAATTTATTTTGAATCATTGAGTCCTTATAAATATCTTTATTGTCACTTTTGTTTAATTTCATGCATCTTTGCTGATAAAGGTTTTAATTTCTTTAAAAAAAAAACAACAAAAAAACTTAGCTATCACCTGTAAAAAAAAAAAAAAAAAAATGTCAGTCATTATTTACAAAAGAAAGAAACGCAATACGAGTTTGGAACAACATTAGGGTTTTATGTCATTCTAATCCATGTGACTTTTCACTCTTTTGTACATGAGTTCACAAGCCTCTTTCACTTATACAGTCTTTACTGGTACATTTACCATTAAGAGATCATGTGAGATTGAGAACAAGACCTTTTAAAAAAAATACCAGTAAAACGTTTGTGCCAATTTACCCGTATGAGAAGTTGTAACATTACCAGTAAATTACTGTAATGATACTGTGTGTGAACAAAGAATGAAGATTACCGGTATGAGCATGAATGAAGTCAGAACGCGCTGATGTAAGAAGTCTGCTTTGTGCCAGTCATAAAGTTCTAATGGAGATGACGTGATAGCTCCGCTGCTTTTTAATAGTTTTTATGTAAATATGCGCTAAATGGATCTCTTTGACCATTGCACCACGTCTTGCAGCTTTTTCTATGGGCAGTTGTGGCCTGATGGTTAGAGAGCAAGACTGGTAACCCATAGGTCGCGGGTTTGATTCTCAATACTGACAGGAAATGACTGAAATGCCCTTGAGCAAGGCACCTAACCCCCAATCACTCCCCAGTTGCCACAGCAAAAATGGCTGCCCACTGCTCTGGGTGTGTGTGTCCGCGGTTTGCAGTGTGTGTTCAATACTCACCCCAAATGTGTGTGCACTAACTTACGCGCTCAAGACCCAGCCTAACAAGCCGAACCTCTGTTGCTTGTGTGAACAGCATATTTACCAGTACTTCATTTTTTAAGTACAATCAACTCTGATGTTTAAGCAATTTCAACTTAAATTACATTAAACTGACTTAAAAAATAATTTAACCTTTTTTAACTTTAAAAAAAAGTTGAAAATTGCTGAACTTATTTTGAATAGTTAAAGCAATGTAAATAAGTATTTTGTCATAACTTATTGATTATATAAAACTTTAACATTATAAAGTTAAAAACGTTATAAAGTCATTCGGGTAATTTTACGGTAATTTACTGGGATTACTGTGTGAAAGGGGCTAATGATCCGGCTACACTGGATTTTCATTAAATAACACCGTACATTTCAGCCTGTTCCTCACACAAAGCTCTCGAATAGTTTCAGATCTTTTGGGATGTTTTTATGATGTTTTTGCTTCATTATTGAAGCTTGAAGCCTTTGTACCCATGGGAACTCATTGCATGTAAATGGTGGACAAGTAAAATTCTCCTTTTGTGTTCCATGGAAGAAATCAGCTTTTGGAACAACATGACTGGGAATAAATGATGACAGAATATTAATATGTGGATTAACTGTTCCTTTAACACCTCGCCTGGCTTTGATTTCTGTCCCCTGAACTAAATGACCACCAAAGGGAATAGGCCGTTTCCTCTAAGGGATAAGAGGTTGCTTCGGGTACACGCAGATGAACAAAGGCTGATGAATAAAAACATGTATTACATGAAAGATGGATTCAAATGTGCTCTTTCAGATTTACATTTTTATAAATGCAGCCCACTTTGGTTTTTGAGATCAAACACATTTGATCATTAGCAAACAGATCTGTGTCCTAGCAAATTAGCACATACTCAAGAAGGAGCTGTGGTGTTCATGAAGTGTAAGCCAGGCCCTCTCAACTGTCTCTAGTTGTGTTAAGAAAATAAATAATAGAAAAAGAAAATCTAAATCCAACTATATTCAATTAAAAGCCTATTCGAAGTTAATTGGCCTGTTGCTGATTAGCTAAAAAATGCTGGGACAAATAGTTTCCAGCCTAAATTTAGATCAATATTTAAATATTACAGCAACACTTCTGGAAAATCCTCTTCAATTTAATTGCAGTTGGTATAGATTTGTAATTACACAAGCTTCATTTGTTCCCTTGTGCTGGAATTTGCTGCCATGTTGAAATATAATGTCACTGATTTGCCTTTAGAGGTTGTGTTCTTCCTCTGTGGTTCTACAGCCTCTCCTGCATACTAAAGATCTGCACTCTCTCAGTCTAATATCAACTTAATGAAGTGTCAAAGAATCAGGCTGGAGGGAGTCATTCTTTATAGCTGCCAGAGATCGGCAAGATGGAGTAGAGTGATGCATAGCAGACTTGGAGAAATTTACTACCGAGCAGGAGTTCTGCATTAACAGGGCTTTCTGTTTGAAAACTCTACGTGTGACAATTTATCATGGTTTCTTCTTTAGTTGCAGTTTTAAACCAGGGTTATGTGTACCCTAAGGGGGCACTTGGAAAGATTTCGCTTTGTTAAACCTACACTGCAAAAATAGTAACTTGCAGTTGTTATCGTATGGAGCTACTTTCACCTACTTCTAACTCTTGCATTTATTTATTTATTGGCTATTGTAACCTGATATATTTAGGTTCATTCAGTGATATTACAATATTTTTGACTTGAATAAAATTAAGTTATATGTTACCACATTAGATGTAAGCAGGTTTTTAGGTTAACATTTATTCCAGTGTATAAAACCAACCCAAAACTATTTTACATTTTAGTGAATTGACAAGAAATTCGTATTCATTTGTATGATTTGAGTCTTGCGAAAACAAACAAACAAACAAACAAACAAAAACAAAAACAAAGCATGAAGTGGAGCATAAGCAGATTGTACGAAAATGTACGAATGAGATTGTACGAATTCACCACCAATTCGCCAAAATGTAAAATAGTTAGAATTGTTATGAGAGTGTGTATAAAACTGAAAATCTGCTCCTTTTTAGGGAAAATAATAATAATGTTCAAAGAAATTACATTAGTTGACATTCATTGCAGATTATATATGCAAGTTAAGAATTTTTTTTTTCCCATAGTACAATTGTTTTTTTTTGTGTGTGTCTTTATAGGTGACGCAGTTACATGTTACTACATGTATTTACTATAGTAATAACAGAAAATAATGCATAATTGCAAGTAACTTAACCCTAAACCAAACCCTAACCCTAATTGATATAGTAATAGTAATAGTTCGCCTGTACTGAAGGATCTTTGTGTGACCATTTCTACTCGAGCTGCTCTGAATCGGAATTCAAACTGGGGTCTCCGGCACTAAAGACAGCAGCCTCTAACATCAGTCGCTAAAACGCCTCTTGAGGCCAGGGGAGTGAGGTTTACACGCACAGTTCTTACTGGCCTATGTCCGTTACACTCACCCCCCTAAACCTCACTCCCATCCGGGTCACGGCACCAAATGTAACCGGTCCTATTCCACCCGCTCTGAGTGGGATTCGAACAGGGGTCTCTGGCGTTGGAGGTGGGCTCGCTAACTAGGACGCTAAAGACCACAGCCGCTAGCGTTAGTTGCTAGCGCTCCTCTTGAGGGCAGGGGAGTGAGGTTTACACACACAGCTCTGTTACGTCTGTTACATTTGAGGGTTTGTAAGACAAAAAAGGCTGGGAAACGTTGTCTTAATTACAAAGAGTAGATATTCACAGCAGAAATAATTGTTTCAAAAGAGGCGGGGTTTTTTCGCAGCGTTGCCATAGAAGAACCATTTTGGGTTCCCCGAAGAACCGTTCAATGAACAGTTCTTAAAATAACCGTTTTTTTATTAGTGTGAAGAACATTTTAATAATAAAGAACCTTTTTCCACTATCAAGAACCTTTTGTGCAATGGAAAGGTTCCATGAATGTTAAAGGTTCTTCATGGAACCCTCAATGCCTATAAAGAACCTTTATGTTTAAGAGTGTGCGGGGTGAATTTGTCTGTATTTTATATCAATTTTGATGATCTTAACATTGCCCCTCTTTGGTTGTCAAAAATTCATAAGGAATCCTTTGTCTGTGTGTCCTCTGAAGAGCTGGTGTGTAACTGCAGCGGTGAAGGAGTGTCGGACCCTGATGAGTGTGACCGTGAGACTGGTCAGTGCGACTGTATGCCGGGTTACACTGGGCTGCAGTGTGAAGAGTGTGAGGAAGATCACTTCACCAACGGCACCATCGGCTGCCTGCCCTGTGCATGTGACTCCTTCGGTGCAGACAGCTCAAGCTGTGACAGGTGAGAGGCATTGTGGGAAATTTACATTCTTATGTGTCTTGCTATTGAAGTTTCTTTTTTGTTGTTGCAAGTTTGCAGATTTAGAATTTGAAATCAAAAATACACAATACCGTTCAAAAGTTTGCAGTCTGTACGTTTTTGAAAGAATCTCTTATGCTCACCAAGGTTGCATTTATTTGATCAAAAATACAGTAAGTACAGTAATTCTGTGAAATATTATTGCAATTCAAAATGACTGTTTTCTATTTGGATGTATGTTATTCCTTTGGTTCTTGAATTATTAGCAGCCGTTACTCCAGTCTTCAGTGTCCTACAGAAATCATTCTAAAATGATATTCCTCATTCTATTCCTCAACTCTTTTAGAATAAAACGAAAACATTTACTATATTTAAGAATATAGAATCCTTTGAGAATGTTCCCAGATATCCCAAAAGGCAGGGTCTTGTAAGATTTAGCTAATTTTCTCCCTAAAGTATAGTTAAGTAAGCAGATAATCAGGCAGATTAGCTCAATCCCGTATTGCGCCTTCTCAAAACCTTGAGGACATATCAGTTTCCTGTTGGCATATACTGTCCTGTGCTTTAACTGTTTAGAAGGTTTACAGAGAGAAATGCTGTGTATTGCCAGTTTGAGGCTAATTGAATGACATTCCCCGAAGGGAGCAGATTGTTGTGGTCTGTCTTTGTTTTGGGATGAGGCCGTAAAGTAATTGGCTTTTAGAGCCAGTAACCATGATTCCATAATCAGGATTAAGTCTAAATTTTGACATTTCTTTAAGGACAAATGTACAGTTTTGTTGGCTATTTGAGAATTGTTTTAGCTGACTGCTCAAGTAAGATCAGTTTTGAACTGCACTGCAGCATAATAGATGCTAGTTCATTCTCACATTATGAAGGTCAAAATTTATAATCTGTTATATACCTTCTCAAACCCCACCCAAGCATTGATTCGCTGGAGAAAGAGTTGATAGCTGTACTAAGTTGGTCATTGTTTAGTTAGACCACCATATTATTTTAAGTTAGCAATAAAGCTTTGATGTTGTGTGATCTTTGTAATGAAGCTTCTAATAAAAATTCTAATTATACTGTACTTGGATGGCTACAGTTTTGTCTGCGAAACCATTGGTCTGCTAAGGCTGTTCTCCTACTGTGTTCATACCTCAAGAGCTCCTCAGGGAAATTATAATGGCCAATATGAGTCCATTGAATATTATGAGTTCTTATATTAGCATATCCTAATAAAATTCCAAGGCTTTTTTTGTTGTTGTTCTTAAAAGAGATTAGCTTCCCAATGAACAGCATAGTGCCCATGTTAAGATGCATCTACACATTTAAAAACTGCATGTGTGATGTACACAAATTCTATGCAAATTTTCCAGAGGAGAATGTGTATGATTATTGTAGTCTCACAGTGGTGATTGCAGTTCTGCAAGCATTTCATGACTTGATTTGTAATGTGTGCATATACTGCATGCTTTACATCCATGGCCAGCTGTGTGTTCTTGTGTGCATCTGACTTTGTTGATGCAAGATTTAAGTAGTGTGGGAGGTAAATTGTCAGTTGTACACCATCAGTTGCACTTCATTTCAATATCGGCTCTTGATTGGGATTATATTTCTTTCTTTCTTCTACATTTTAACATTTCTAAATTAATAATGTCCATTTACCGTCCCTTGTGAAAAAGTAATACACTTAAGCAGCATATTTATAAAAGAAATAATATACTCAAGTGTGAACTGAATGTAATGTTTTCGGATACTTATTTACATTTAATGGCAATTAAATGAAAATAGTTAAAATGTATATTAAATGCAATTAGCTGAACTGAGTGCTTTTTCACTTAAGACTAAAATCAATCTATATCTAATTTAATAATTACTTCTATTGTCTTTGAAATATGGTTAAACTTATCTCTAGTTAAACTAATCTCTAGTTAAAGTGTACTGCTGAATGTACTGACAAGTGTTTATGGAAAACTAAGATATACATTTGTAATGATGAAGTTGCAATTCAGTGCATTAATATTATCTTCAAGTGTAATACTGAAAAACACACTATAATATTATAATCAAGTACTTTACATGTGCTTTAGTATGTTAGCCAACACATCAAAATAAGTGTACTTCTTTAAAGTGTACTGTATGTATCTTTGTCACTCTACTAAAGCATACAAATATCAAATACCATAATATGTTTGCGGATATTTAGGAAACATGCAAAGGTCACATAATCGTTTCTCTAAAAAACACTTCTACAGCCAGTTATTTTACTTTGAAATGTGCGTTTCCAGGCTGGAATGTTTTTTGTTTTTATTTTGGTCTGTGGTACTGCACGTTGCCAATTTGCCGTTGCATGTGCTCAAACTGGAGCAGGTGCCTGGAGAAACGACGATCTCCGATATTTTGAATTCGACTGCAGTACCTATTTCGACCACTAGTTGTCATTCTTACATACGGCAAATAAAACGTAAAATTTGACATTATTATAAAGTGTACTTAAGTGTGTTGTGAACTTAAATGTGGAACCCGCAAATGCACAGTAAAAAGTCTCTGTTTTTGGGTTGCTCAAGTAGGGCCGTTCAGCCAATCAGATTAAAGTCACCATGAAATCAGAATGAACAATTCTTGTTTTTTATGGAATATTGCAGTATTAAATTATTTATCCGTGCACATCGTTTTTTTTAAATATGCATGTGCCGTCACAATCTTTAACCAAAATAAGTTCCCCTCCCTCTCTTCTCTTCTTTGTTGACGTTGTCTGACGCGAGGGCGGGACAACCTGACACTCAAATGACATCACAGCAATAGCAAACCACAACCAATCCAATCAATTCCCGATGGACAAAATCAAGTCCCGCCCTACATTTTTTCTTGTTCGAGAAGCCATTTCACTCTGATATACGTCACAATAGGGAAGAAAAGACACTCACTACTTCCGTTTTATGCTGACTTTAAATGACTGGAATTAATTGTTCCCAAATCAGTCACCAATTGGTATACACCAATGAGTATGACATATCCAAAATAGGGATGCACCATTATGAAAATTTTGGTCGATACCGATAACCAATAATTCTTTATATTTGTATATTTATATACTTATTTAAAGTCGATATTGGCTGATAAATCTAAATCCACATTTTTATAACATTTTTGACAGCCTGATTACAAAAACAAGTCTCACCATTAAAAGCCCTGTGCCAACCACACAATTATCATTTTATGTAGCCTATATTATTTGAATTTTCCTGTTTTGTAGTGATTCTAATCATATTTCAAGCAATTCAAAACCATAATGGCGAACATTGCACATCTGAATTGTCTCAGCTGAAGGAAATAATCCATTATTTATTGGCTTTCATATATCAGCCAAATTTTCTTATCAGGCCGATAACATAAAAAATGAACATAATATCGCCCGATACCACATCATGCATTGCTAATCCAAAATATATATTGCTGTGTGGTTTAAGTAAGTCAGTAAAGTACGATGCATGGCAAGTAAAGGTTTAAGTATCTGCACAACTTCAGTTGCTTAGAAACCAAATCTTCCATGCATTCTACACCCCATCAGGAAAACTTCTAAGCCTTTCATTTTAAAAGCATCAGGCGAGGTTCACAGCACCCCAGTTCCACGGTTGTCATGGTTGTGAAGGATGCAGGAAGGAGAATGATGCTGGCATCTCCATGGCAGCAGAGAGACAGAGAGAGGGAAGAGGGGATCCAGTCGTTGTGTAACACTGACCTAGTTAATATGCTGCTGATCTGCCCCAGGGTCTCTGAAACATTAATGAGCTTTCTGCTACTGCTGCCTGCTCAACGCAGTCTCTCTCTCTGAAAACACACTCGTACGCACACATAAACAACCAATCCAGATGATTAAGGAAGCCCCTGGTGATGCTATTATGATATATTATGTGTCAAGCCGGCTGCATTGAGTGCTTTAGTGTGCTTTGGCTAAAATCTGGCTGTGGTGCCTGATGCTGTACGTTTTTATTTGATCAGTTTTAGTGTGCCAAATTATAAGGGTTTGTATTCAAACAAGTACAGTCACTAGCTGCATTTACATGGACTCTAATAATCCTATTGTAATCAGACTAGTTGCACAGTCGGGGGGTAAAAGTGACATGTAACCACGTCAATCGGAATAAATTGGCTAAATTTTATTCGGATTGTAAAGAGTGGTTTAGCTATTTCAGTCATCCAAGCACAGCTCCTATCTCTTTGAATGGGGAAACATCAAATTCTTCAAAGCTGTTCACCAAGCTTACGATTAATCATTAATAAATAATGAAATCTGACAACAACTGTCTTAGAAGACTTTACCAATAGGCGATTGGGTCTTTTATATAGAAGGCTGAACTTAGTCTGCCATATTGCGCTTTGTACTTTCTCCTGTTCAAAGTAATATGAGTGCACCATATTTGAATATCTAAAGTCTTTGATGAAGTGTCATAAATGAGTGTTGTGTAATTCTGAAAAAGTGGAGAAGTGTTTAATGAGAAGTGGAGCAGGACAGTATTTAGCGATCATGTAAACACTACTTTCGGATTCATCAATCGGAATGAATTCCATGTGTTCATGTAAATGTAGCTACTGACAAGTGATTAAATAGTTTTGATTAATTAACGCCTCATTATTAGAATATATCTTATTATTTAGGCTAAGTCAGTTAAAATTTTCATTAATTCACAGTGTGATCCTTATTAAACATTACTTGAAATATTATGTTTTAGAACTCAAATAAGTAACATAATTGGCTTTCAAATTATGTTTATATAAAAACATTTGCGTTTATGCACATCACCGTTCAAACATTTGGGTTTGGTAAGATTTAATTTTTTTTGAAAGAAGTCTCTTATGTCCACCAAGGCTGCGTTTATTTGAGCAAAAGTACAGTAAAACTGTAATATTTTAAAATATTATTACAATTTAAAATAGCCATTTTCTATTTGAGTATATTTAAAATTTTAATTTATTCCTGTGATGGTAAAGCTGGATTTTCCGCATCATTGCTCCAGTCTTCAGTGTCACATGATCGTTCAGAAATCATTCTAATATGCTGATTTGGTGCTCAATAAATATTTCTTAATATTATCAATGAATTATCAATATTTTTTTCAGGATTCTCTAAATAGAAAAGAAAATGTATTTGAAATCTTTTGTAACATTATAAATGTATTTAGTTACTTTCACTTTTGATCAATTTAATGCATCTTTGCTGAATATAAGCATTAATTTCTCTTAAAAAATCTTCCTGACATCAAACTTTTGAATGGTAATATAATTAAAAATATATTAAATTAAATTGATAACTCAAAATCTTTAACTTGAGGCTGTGTGGAGTCACTTGGTCGACTTATTGCACTTTATTTCAACTTATTTATCAATTTAAATAATTAAGTGGAAACAATGATACTTTAATCAAAGATCTGAGTTAAATCAACTTGCAAATATACTTGACTTGCCAGTGCAACACTTGACTGAAATATTTATTGTGAAATATCATGTGACACTTGTGTGATGGTGAATCATATTACAAATGACCTGTCCATACCAAAATGCCACGTGCCTGAGAGTCTGTGCAGGTTTATTTCCGGTATTACAAGTATTTTTACTGATATTATCACAACAAATAGCCCACATCTTTTGCCAGCCCGGATTTTAGTAGCTGGCTTTGTAGAATACAGCCATTTATAAGTTGCTTTTATCAGCTTTTCCTAAATAATACATAATGGTGTGTTTATATCCATACGCATGTCTTTTCAATAAGGCTAAATTTGCTCTCTAGAACGGACGGGGGTGGTTGGATTTAGAAGCATCATGACGCTACAAAACGCCACCCTGTTTGGTGTTTACACAAATGCTAAATGTGCCACCCTAATGAATGGTTCTGTTCAACAGCTGGCTTTAGAGAGCCGTCTATGTCCCACAGACACACAGACGAGGGGTCTGTCTGCTAATGAATGTGAATGCAAGGGAAGGGCGTGTGATTGATCATTATCTGACCTTGATAATCACTGTTTGTGTGTGATACAGTGTGGGTGTGTGTGTGTGTTTGGGAAACAGGCATCTTTATATGCTCTCACTGACTCGTTTTTTGAATCCGTAGTGTTTTTGGGAAGGACAGATGTTTGTATTTTTAATCCGCCACAAAACCCCTTTTCTCCGGGTTGTATTAAAACGTTAACAGGCGGTCTTTCTCTCTTTCTTGATCTCCCGCGCTCTTTCTCTGGAGATTGTGATTGATAGGTCATATATGTCACACCTCACTCTCATTCCCTCAGAATGCTCTGGGTGCCGAGCCATCACCATGGTAACCTGTCTACTGGCCCGTGCACACGCACACACCCACCCACACGCTCTCCCACAGCAAGTGCAAGTGTATCTACTAACACCCCACAAATGTTAAAAGGATGTGTGTTAGATAACAATGCAGAGGGGATTTTTTTTTTAAACATATATCTATTGTGGCGGCAACACACTTTAGGAAAATGTTAGGAAGTGTTACACCATTTCTAGAGAATGGGAACTGCATCAACCAACTTGCTATAGACTGTATTCTCCTCAAATGACAACAAGGGAAAGGAGAATCGTATTCAACTACAAAATGATGAGAAAATATAAGATATAAATGAATAAATAAAATTAGGAAAGTCTAATTAGGACCATTATTTATTTTATTTATCTATTTGCATTGTGACATTATTGTGAAGATTCTTATTATTGTATATATATACAGTATACAGTACTGTGCAAAAGTCCCAGTGTGTGAGTAGGAAATATCAGTTTACATTTCCAAACATTCTTTTTGCCATTAATTGTAATAATCCAGTGAGATTTCTGTATGCACAAGGAATCTGACAACAGCCAGGATGATCTGATCTCACCATCATCAAGTCCGTCTGTGATTAAATGAAGAAACAGAAAAAACTGAGACAAACTAAATCCAGAAGAACTGTGGGAACGTCTCTAAGATGCTTGAAGAAACCTTTATAACCCTATATGGGGGGATATTAACATGCCTAAGACTTTTGCACAGTACTATATATATATATAAAATAACTGTATATAGCAAATAACTGTTACTAATAGAAATATCTAAAAATATATTTTGTTGTATACTTTTACATATTATATTTAAACAAAATACTGTGTTTTTTATATAACAGTAATGATAAGATATTTGTATAATTTAGGCTTGGCAGCTGGTTACTGTGAATCAGGAGAGATATGCTCATTTGTAATGAAAATAATGTCACAATGCAAAAAAAATGTAGACTTCAGATATGTAAATACTCTGTATCTCTCTCTATATATATAGATATATATTTAAGAAACAATAAAATAAGTATGAATATAATGCACACACAAGCACATATATGTATATGTGTATATATATGTATGCATATATATATATATATATATATATATATATATAGCTACATCTATATACAACTACAACTCTCTCTCTCTCTCTATATATATATATATATATATACTAAAAGGACTATACGTCTGCCCCTTACTACCTCATTTTCACTCAGGTCAGATTACTAATGGTGTCTTCAAAGGAGGGTGTAGCACTCTTTGTCTTTTTCTTCTTCTGTCTCTCTTTCTGCTTTACTTCACTCCCCTGTTTCTGCTAGACCAGTAATATATAATTCAGGACGTGTGTCTGTATTTATGCATTCAGATTACAGATTGTGTGAGTGTATGGAGGTGCAGGGCAGGTGAGATTCTTTGTTGCACCACAGGAAACATCTCTGTGGAACAGAAGTGTCACAATTTCCATATGTTATTGACAATCAGTCTGTAAATGTGGGTGGATGGTGATGACACTGATGATGTTGTTCCTGCCCCTATTTTTAGGACCATTCATCTATTGTTTTTTACGCTATTTTAATGACAGTTACTCACATTTCTCTTTAAAACTCATTACTGTATTACAAAAAAAAGTGTATATATAATTAAATACACCCTCAATTACACCCTCTTTTGCTCTTCAAAATCTCCTTACTTTCTCTCAGATCTCCCTTTTAAATTTTGTTCTGATCGTCGGCTCTTTTATCGCGGCCGTTGTTGTTTTTCTGGGGTTTCCAGTGTTGAGATCCTGTCAGCATGGCTGAGCACTTTAAGCTTGTCCCACGGGTGTCATCGTTGCCCCTCTCTCATCTATCACTCGCTCCACTCATACACAAGAACCAATCACACAACCCCTGGAAGCCCCTCCTCGCCTCAACCTTCACCCCAGACCTGACGCAACAGCCCTGGGGTGTGAGTATGTGTTTGACTGTAGGATATGGAGGAGTGTTTATGTGTATGGGGATTCGACTAATGACTGTTCTGAAAGAGTAAGGGCTAAAGCATCCATTAAATGACATGATAATCAGCAAAATTACTAAATAAAAGAGTGATAAGCACAAGGGGTCATTAGTGGGCTTGCTAAGACAAGCATCATATTGCTATTGCTGATATGCTGGGTATGGGATTTAAACCAAGGAGGTCTATAATACCTGGATATAGCTATATGTTAGCATTTCCATTCGTCTCAATGGCAGTTTCTTAGTGGGCACAGGATCCCCCGGAAGTACAATTTTAAATTTGACGTCTTTGCTAATAGATGCTCAGTTCTGGTCAGTCACCTGATCCGTAATTGCCATGTGACAATCACTCTGGATATATAGGAGCAACCATATGAGCAAAACATAAAGGCAACCATCTTGCAACCACCTTAAATACCTGCGCAACTGCATTGCAACATATTAAAAACCCCTCCAACACATTAGCAACCACTTGGGAATCAGCTAGCAATGCCCTAGCAACCACACAGGACACCCTAACAACTACAAGGAAAACATGTTAAAAGCCACTCAGAAAATCTTTGCAGCCACTTGGCAATTGCATAGCAACACCCTAGCAACTACACTAAACACCCTAGCAACCACATAACAAACATGCTTAAAGCCACTCAGAAAACCTTAGCAGACACTTGGCAATTGCCTAGCAACACCCTAGCAAATACATAGCAAACATGATAAAAACCAATCTGAAAAGAATACGTTAGCAACCACTTGGCAATCGCCTAGCAATGCCCTTAGCAACACCCAGAACATTATAGCAACTACAAAGAACACCCTCACAACTACCTAGCAATCACACAGAACACCCCAATTTACCACATAGCAAACATGCTAAAAGCCACTCAGAAAACCTTAGCAGCCACCTGGCAATTGCCTAGCAATGCCCTATCAACCACCAAGAGCATCATAGCAACTACCTAGCAACCACACAGTACACCTTGGCAACTACATGGAAAACATGGTAAAAGCCAATCAGAACACCTTAACAGCTACTTGACAAACACCTAACAACCACACAAACCATCATAGCAACTACCTAGTAACCACCCAGAACACCCTAGCAATGCCCTAACAACCTCACAGAGCACCTTAGCAACTACATAGCAAACATGTTAAAAACCAGTCAGAACAACTTAACCGCTAATTGACAATAGCAATGCCCTAGAAACCATACAGACCATCATAGCAACTACCTAGTAACCACCTTGAACACTCTAGCAATGCCCTAGCAACTACGTAGCAATCATGCTAAAAGCAACTCAGAACCAGTTAGCAGTAACTTGGAAATGTTCTAGCAATGCCCTAGCAACCACACAGAACACCCTAGCAACTGCATAACATCACACTAATCACCTTAGCTTTTCAAGCACTCACAATTTCTTCAGAAAATGTAAAAAAAAAAAAATATATATATATATGACAGCATTGATTTTAGTTCTACATAGCTGAACTGTAAGTGGATCGTTCCCTGTGAGATTATTTTGCCGATTTGGTTTTGTTCTGAGGATCTGATTTACTCTGGTTGGTTCTGTGATTTCCTACATATGTAACACTTCCAACAGCTTCAGTAGTTTCAGACTACTGTTATTTTGGGTTGACGACTTTACAGGCAGTAAAGATTAAACACAATCAGTGTGTGTGTGTGTGTTTGAGAGAGAGAGAGAGAGAGAGACAGAGGGATTCCTGGAATCAGGTCTGAAGCAGCAGATGGTTTCAAATGTGGTCCGGGCCACAGTTCCCTAATGTGTACCCACATGTAGAAATGGTGGAATTAAAAATGAAAGGTCTAGACTGCTTTAAAGTGTGCATGACTGCATTTTAGACCAGGATTGTTAGCTGTCTAGGGCAAAGCCGTGTGTGTGTGTGTGATAAGATACCACAGGAACTGGATGCACAAAGAGGACGTTGGGAGCTGGAGCTATTGTTGTCTGTACAAGAGGGCAAAATTTCCAGACTGCCAGTGTCATAATTTTTGTCAAGCAGAGATTTAGATTTGTTCATGTGTGTTTTCTGTGTTTACTCTCTTGCAGTTCAGGTATGTGTACGTGTAAGAAAGGTGTATACGGGCCCAAGTGTGACGACTGCCACCCTGGATTCTTCCACTTCAGCAGCACAGGATGCCAACCGTGCCGATGCAACAACCACTCCACCTACTGCCACCCTCAGTCAGGTCAGCCCAGCACACTTTCATCATCATTTGTAGTCTCTACATTGAATATTAAAGTGCCCCTATTATGATATTTTAAAGGTTCCTAATTTTGTTTTGGAGGTCTCCTTCAACAGATTTACATGCATCAAAGGTCAAAAAACACCTTTTTCTCATAATATACATTGCACATCACCACATTTTTCAATGGTTCTCAAACGACTCGTCAGAGGATTCAGTCCCTCCTTTTCGCGAGCCTAATCTGCTCTGATTGGTCAGATTTGTTGTGATTGGTCTACCGCTTACAGCGTGTTTCTGAAACTAAAGGACCATAACTGAACTTCAGCTCCAGAGGCTTCCTAAAGCTCAGCGATTGAACATACAGTAAAGACAGTAACGATGGCATCGATTTTACCATTTCAATCCGAGCGCAAGTCCGATGATGAAACATTAAAAGAACTAGTTATTCAACCCGAACCTCCATCGCAATGACGAGTTATTTCAGCTACTCAGTTTGATGAAATTATGAGATGTTGCAACGGTAATTCCTCACCATCAGCATTAACAAGTGTATGTACATCAACAAACCAATGTTTTGTTGAAATAAGTTTGTAAAACAAATCTTGCTCCATCCTTTATCATTACTCAAAGTAGTAAGAACCACTTTCGACCACTTCCAGAGGTATTCGAAAATGCATTAGACCGGATTGCTTTCGTAGTGTAAACGCTCATGTGGTCAAATGCATTCAAACAGCCACAAAAGAACGTCTTCTCTCCACCTACTGACCCAATGTTAAAACACTAGTTAAACACATATTTGTCTCCCTCTACTTGTGATCCAAACGACCCAACTGCATCTTAATACCAGGTATAAACAGGGCTATAGATATACAAACACAAGACTTCCTAGTATTATAAAACATAATATGAACCAAAAATAAAACCAGATGAAAAAAAAAAATATATATATATATATATTTAACAAATACTTACAATCATACTCTCAGCCTTCCAATGGAGTTCTCTATGTAAAAAAAAAAAAAATACATTTGAAGCTTTGATTTGTAAACATTATTAAATCACATACTACTCAATATTATATGTTAATTTGCATTCATATACTTAGGAATGAAATAGCATGCAATTTTAGTGAATATATAATATAATAAAATATAATATAATGTAATATAATATAATATAAAAAAAATTTAATACAAAATAAACTACTGGTCTGTTAATATAGTCAAGTAATAAAACAGATGATTTATATTTTGAATACAATATTTATTTTTTAATTAATTATTTTTATTTATTATTATTATTTTAAATTCATATACATTTTGTGCAAGAAGATTATGATTCTTTTATTTTAGAATGACATGAAGATGAATAAAAAAACATTGGTTTTCTTTTTGGGTGAACCATTTCTTTAAACTAATATTGCAGATTTGAGATTGACTCACCTAGAGCGATTCATCACAACATCCTCCACACTTCCCTCTCTTTTCTCTCTTCCTCCCTGTATCCTAGGCAACCAAGGATTAATTAACCTCAATTTGAATCCGAACCAAAAAACCCTATCAAACATAATGCTCATGCTTTAGTATGTGTGTGTGTGTTCATTTGTTAAGCAAACCTGCTGACATCTGAGAAGTGTAGGCGTGTTTATCTTAAATCATTTCACCCGGGCCTCAGTCTGCTGATGCCATAGACATGTTTGGCAACTGCATGTTCAAGTGCATGTGTCTAGGAACCCATCTGTCCCTGTCTCTCTCTCTCTCTCTCCCTCTCTCTCTCCGCGGTGTGTGTGCAGATGGTAGCTGGTACCCTTACCCCCGATGCGGAGAGCCACAGTCAGATTTACAGCCCTCCTCAGTCATAAAACACAATCAGCATCTCCTGAGACTGCTTACAGTTCATAGACTCACACCCGCCCCGCAGCATAATACCACACACACACACACACACACACACACACACACACACACACACACACACACACACACACACACACGAGACGAGCAGTAACTCACAGAGCCAGAAGAATACTGCGCATTTACACAAAGCCTTTTGGTCTTTCTTTCTTTCTCCCCGCAGAACACTTACTGGATAACGGTAACATGCAGACTGACACGTGATAAAGCTGAAGCAATATTTTTTCATTTAATTAAAACAAAGAATGAAAAATAAAAATGTAACTCTGGCATACAAAGTGAACATAAGAGCTGAAAAAAGAAAGATATAATAACACAAGATTTCATATTCTCATCAAACAATATAAAAAAAAACAAAAAACATCAAACCAGTTAAAAAACAAAAACAAACTTGTAACATAATTCCCCTTGAACCAAGCGTAACAATTTGATGTTTTCATTAATATTTATAAACATTATTAAATCACATAAAGCTCAGTATTATCTGTTAATTTGCATTCAATTACTTAAGCATGAAATTGCATGCAACATTGGTTTATATAATACAATGTTAAATCAATTATCCCTGTGAAGCTATGGTTTACAGTGAATTTAGGAAAGCTAATAAAGTGGAGTTCATAAACCCCCCTTAGCTGTTCTAAATTCATATAATATATATTTATTTTAATATTAATTTGGTGTATGTACTTTTTTGAAGGGTATTTTACAATGGCTTCAATCACAGCGCAACCAATCAGAATGAAGGATCGGAACTATTCCTTTACATAATATAATG